>BQKN01067321.1:18412-82939 GCA_022839385.1 Asparagus kiusianus
GCCGTCACCTCTCGCTGCTTTAATAATTACTTACAAAAATTATCTTGAACATGATTCAAACTCTTGGGTTAATCTAATTAGGATTTAACAATCTAATTAACAAAATTCCATGATTAGAACATGATTTCTTAATATGTTTAACATATGCTTGCTTGTAAAAGCTCGTAGATCAGATATAATTTGATTTAAATTGGCTCATATTTCTTATGTTTCACAAACCTAGGTTTTAAGCATCTCTAATCAATATGTAATCTCAATTAAACATCAAATTAGTGTTTAAACATGATTAGAACATGATTAACAAGTTAAAAATAAAAATTTAAATAACCCTAATGATCATGATCATGTTAGTAATATAAACAACAAGAAAACAAAATAGATCTAACATTTGTTAAGATTTAACATCAAAAATCTTATCTTTTTCACATCGGCTTAAGCTTAAACATGTAAAACATTGATTTAAACATCTTAAATCATTTATTAACTAACGGTGTAGGTTTGGGTGAAGATAATCTTACATTAAAATCATGTGCAAGCATCTGAAAAAAACAGCAAGCAATCCACAAGTGCAAACAACCTGTTCTCTGTTGCCACATGTCGATGATCTCGCCCTCGTGTCGGTATTGTACTTCACAAAGCTCTCAAAATTCATAAGAAAAAGATCTAGGTTTTTAAGGAGAGAGGGTGGCTATTAGGGTTCAGGGATATGATAAAAAAAAAGAAATTTTCATGAAAAACATAGGTATTTATAGAACCAACCCCGAAACAAACCCGTTTGATCCGAACCAGGAAACCTAGTCTAATTGGGAAACTTACCTTTGGTAATTTGGCTGTAACCTTGACATCTGACTTTAGAATAAGGTGATTTAAGATTTGTTAGAAATCTGTTGAAGAGACCTACAACTTTAGTCTTTTGAGTTATTCTATATTCTAACTGTATTATTGTGTAAAACATAGAAACTCTTAACTAGTTATTTTTCCCAAATTTCTCTTCGTGCGTGTTTTGTGTATTTGCACTCATATATTCAAAAATATACATTGAATTGATCTCAAATCAATTCTTATCATAGTAAAACATAAAAATATGTTACTTTCCAACATATAACATATTAATTATTATTTATCTTAAAAATTTTCAAATTTACAGGGTTTTACATTCTTCCCTCCTTAAAAGAATTTTGCCCCCGAAATTCTGCAATTGTATCTTAGAGATTAATAACACGAGAAAAACACCAAGAGAGGATAATCCAGATAAGGAAACCTTCCCGTACACATCTCGTACCATTAATCCCCAGATTTGAAACATGAGCAACCTTTAAACTTAACACTCTAAACTATGTGCACTCTCTCTTAACCCCTAATTAAACGGAACTAATACGTTGGACGAAAAATCCAAACAAGAAACTTCCATATATATACCATATGCGCCGAATGATTAAGAGTTAAGTGTTGAGTGACCCATTCTAGCGTTAAATATAAATGTGACTAAACAACATATATAACCATAACTACCAATGTATATAAGCACATATAAATATCAAAATAACTACCAATGTATATAAGCACATATAAATAGGTGTGGGTAGTCATGACGTACATCCTTCTCGCGCTCCCAAGAAATCTCTTCGGCTCCATGACAGCTCCATTGAAATTTCATTAATTGAATGATTTTATTTCTAATCTTTTTATTCTCTCTAGCAAGAATGCATACCGGAATCTCTACAGTAGTCAAATCATCCTGGATCTCGATCTCTTGTACATCAATCATCCTCTGCTGCCCCTCATTGTGCAAATACTTCTTGAGCATCGAAATATGAAAGACATCGTGTACACTCGACATCGATGCTGGAAGCTCCAATTTATAGGAAAAAGCTCCAATACACTCAATAATCCTGAAGGGACCAACATATCTCGGGGTAAGCTTTTCCCGTCTATCAAATCATTGAACGCCCTTCATTGGTGATACTTTCAACATAACTAAGTCTCCAATCTAGAACTCTGATGGTCGTCTCCACTGATTTGCATAACTCTTTTGCCGACTCTGTGCTGTAAGAATGCACTCTCTAATCAATGCCATATTCTCTATGGTCTACCTAATTAGCTCCGGCCCAAGCAATAGGCTATCCTCTAGCTCTGTCTAATATATAGATGATCTGCAAGGCCTCCCGTACAATACTTCATACGGTGCTATCCTAATAGTAACTTGATAACTATTATTATATGCAAATTCAATCAATGGCATGTGGTCTTCCTAGCTACCCTGAAAATCTATCGCACATGCTTGTTTCCTTTGAAAGTTGCCTTCATTACTGATTTCATTATAACATTAGTCATTTACAAAGAATTCAAGTAACAAAAATAAAAGAATTACAACTCTCTCGAAATAATACAAGATCCATTTATCGTCTCTTGCTCGCGTGGGTTTTTAACCGGTGATGGGGACGTTAATATCCGTGGACCACCTGACGATCAGATCAGATCCAAAGCTTCGTCGATTTGCGAAGGAATTAAGAAGCCAAAGCGATTATCTCGGCTTGGCCGAGACACTCTCAAGTGTCTTGGCTTGGCCAAGACACTCAGAAGTGTTTGCAATACAAAAAACCACTGATTTCGGTTGTTTTCGGCGGTTTTTCGATCGTTAACCACCTGGATTTGCTCTAACTGATCTAATAATATGGTTAAGTGGTTTTAACTAAAAATAAGAGAGAATCAGCCATTCTTATCCGAATACAGGGCTCCTAAAGCCTATAAATACAACCCTAGGGCCTTTATTTTTTTAGATATGAAATTCTTGAGCGCTGGCGAAGCCCTGCCGAACTGAAGACTGAAGGTGCACGAATTTCAGAAGAGAGGAGGAGATTGATCGAGTTCTTCAGCACAGGAAATAAGAATTCGTCAGATCTACACTTCCCGTGTTCGTCTCTTAAGATTACCCCGTTGTGGTGATCTTAAGAAGAGTAATTATCTCGCTGTTGCTAAGATAAACGCTTTGGGTTCTTGATTCCTTCGCGAATCGATGAAGCTTCGGATCTGATCTGATCGTCAGGTTGTCCACGGATATTGACGTCCCCGTCATCGGACAAAAACCCACGCAAGCAAGAGACGATAAATGGATCTTATATTATTTTCGAGAGAGTTAATAATTCTTTTATTTTTGTTACTTGAATTCTTTGTAAATGACTAAAGTTATGATGAAATCAGTAATGAAGGTAACTTTCGAAGGAAACAAACTGGCTACCACTATGGTCGCCAGCTTGTTTAGGGAGAAAATTAGTTTCTTCATTGAGGTACTCATTACAACTTTAGTCGTTACAATAAAAATACAAAAAGATAGTCTTTTTATAAGACTTTTACACAATAAAAATATAATTCTCGTCAAACAGTGCAGAGATCGTTTATCGGTTTTCAGCTTGCGTGGGATCTTGGCTTGTGATGGGGACTTTGATATTCGTGGACCACCAAACGATCAGATCAGATCCGGAACTTTGTCGATTCATGAAGGAATCAAGAAGCCAAAGTGCTTATCTTAGCAACAGCGAGATAATTGCTCTTCTTAAGATCACCACAACGGGGTAATCTTAAGGGACGAACCGGGCTGTAGATCTGACAAACTCCTTTTCTTTATACCGAAGAATCCGCTAAAGTCTCATCCTCCTCTCTAAAATTCATGGCTCTTTAGTCCTCAATCCGGTAGGGCTTCACCAACGCTCGAGAATTCTAGATCCGAAAAAAAGAAGGCCCTGGGGCTGTATTTATAAGCTTCAGGAGCCCTGTGTTCGGCTAAGAATGACCGATTCCCTCTTATCTTCAATTGAAACCACTTAACCATATTATCAGATCAGTTGGAGTAAATCCAAGTAGTTAACGATCGAAAAACCGTCGAAAACAACCAAAATCAGCGTTTTTTTGTATTGCAGACACTTCTGAGTGTCTTGGCTTGGCCGAGACACTTATAATTGTCTTGGCCAAGCCAGGACACTTGAGAGTGTCTCGGCTTAGCCGAGACACTCAAGAGTGTCTCGGTCAAGCTGAGACACTTGGAAGTGTCTCCGCTTGGCCGAGACACTTATAAGTGTCTTGGCCAAGCCAAGACACCACGAGGTGTTTTGGTTTGGCTTTTTCTGGTTTTGGCGCGTCGAGTTGTTTCCACCATAAATTTATTGTCCGGACTCGGAATTATGCGGTTCAAGATGCGTCGGAAAGCCGACGAGGAGATCTACGGGCTCCCATGATTGAATCATATGTGGAGTAAATAGGATACGAGGGGTGCTCCACCTTTCGTAAACGATGCGGGGCTCCCGATCAGCTCTTGTTTCAGTTATTCCGAAGTTCCATTGCTTCGTATGATCCGTCGACTCACTTCATGTGTTTGTTGTTGTCAAACGAGCTCCTATAACTCGGATGACGACGTTCATCGTCTTCTCTCTATTCGAGCCGTGTGCGGGGACCTATAGGTAATTTTTGATGCCTATAATGCTCGTAGCATATCCTCTAACACCTGATTCACCCTCTCTGTCTGACCATCAGTCTGGGGATGGAAAACACTACTAAATGATAATTAGCTGCCAAAAGTATCTTGAAAACTCCTCCAGAAATAGGATGTGAATACTGAGCCTCGATCTGATACGATCGTCTCTAGGACTCTATGCAATCGAACAATCTCTCGGATGAAAATCCTTGCATATGTATCCGCTATATAAGTCATCCTCACAGGTAAGAAATGTGCTGACTTCATCAACTGGTCTACTATCACCAAAATAGAATCATTTTCTTTCTTTGTTTTAGGCAACCCTATAATAAAATTCATGAAAATATCTGCCCACTTTCACTCGAGAATGAGTAAAGGCTATAGGGTCCCTGCAGGCCTCTAATATTCTGCCTTAACTTGCTGGCAGGTAAAACACTTAGCCACATACTCTGTAATCTCTCTACGGATGCCACTCCATCAGAAATTTCTTTTCAGGTCTTTATACATTTTTGTCGTGCCTGGATACACTGTATACCTACTATGTTGCGCCTCATCAAACAGATCTCTCTTCAGCTATCGATTGTTCAGCATAACTATCAACCCTTTATCCAAAGGCCTCCATCTGCTCTAATAGTCCAATCAACCTTGGGTTCCTTGGAAATATCCCCCTTACGGATTTGGATCCAAGAGTCCCTTAGCTGAGCTCCGATCACTCTATCGCTCTAAGATAGCTGTACTGATAAAGCTCCTAAGAAAGCATTGCTCCCCCAATCTCTAGCCTGAAATCATAGTGGCTGAGGGTATAAAGATCTTGATGTAATAAACACCTCAAAGCTGCAAGCCTGTGACGTCGCTTCCTACTCAACACATCTGCTACCACGATCACCTTTCCCAGATGGTACTGTATAGAGAACTTGTAATCCTTAATAAACTCTACCCATCGCTTCTACCTCTGGTTGAGTTTTTTTTTTGTATTTTAAGCTCTGGTAATCTGTGAATAACTCAAACTGCACTCCATACAAATAATGCCTCCACGCCTTCAGTACAAAAACCACTGCGGCTAGATCCAAGTCGTGCATAGAATAATTCTGTTCATGAGTTCTCAGCTAGCTTGAAATATATGCCTCAACTCTCTGGGTCTGCATCCCAACACCTTCTAGACCCGCTAATTATGCATCCGTGTAGACGACAAATATTTTATCACTACTTGGAATAACCATTACTGACGCTGTATCCAATTTTTCTTTTAGAGTCTCAAAGGCTTCCTGGCACTCTGTGCCCCTAAACAAACTGTACACCCTTATGCGTAAGGTGTGTAAGTAGTGTTGCAATCATTGAGAAGTCTTGAATGAACTTCCTATAATAGTCGACCAAACCTAAAAAATTACGAATCTCTATAACTGTCTTCGGTAGGTCCCAATCAAGTACTGCTTTCACTTTAGCTGGATCCACTACAATACCCTCATTGCTGATAATATGACCAAAAACGTGACCTCAGAACTGATGCTCCCGCAAAGACTGCAATGCCAAACGAAGACGCTACTCGTGCTCTACCTCTAACCTCGAATAGATAAGGATGTAGTCGATAAAACAACCACAAACTGGTCCAAATGATGGAAAACACGGTTCACCAAAACCATGAATACCGTGGGTGCATTGGTCAGCCCAAATGGCACGATAAGAAACTCGAAAGACCCATATCGAGTCAGAAAGACAGTTTTGGGAATATCCATTCCCGCACTCGCAACTAAAAATAACAAGAATGAAGATCAATCTTCGAGAAATGCTATGCTCCCCGCAGCTAGTCAAACAAGTCATAAATCCTCGATAGTGGATACCTGATTCGGGAAGTGACCTTGTTCAACTCACGATAATCTATATATAATTGCATGCTACTATCATTCTTCTCCACGAAGAGGACCTGTGCTCCTATAAAAATGACTACGATAAATAAAACCCTGAGTTAACAACTCATCTAGCTGAGTCTGTAGCTCCCTCATCTCAGCGGGTGACATACGATAGTGTGCTCGGAATATCGGTATGGTGCCTGCTGTAACTCGATGTAGGAAAATAACCTCTCTCACTAGAGAAAATCTCGGTATATTCTAAAAGACATCCTGATACCCTGAGACGACTTCGGTCTCACTCAAATGTGCACCTCGATCCCGTATCACCACCACCTCGACGTATGCTAGAAATGACTCCGTATTCTGGTTACCCTATAAGGTTGCTGCTATCTATACAAACCTATTGAATGCTCACAAGCTATCTGTCTTTGCAAAACAGTCTATACTAATATAGTAGGATGATAACCAAACCATACCAAAATAACATCAAACATCAGACATTCGCAGGACGATTAAATCGACCACGGACTCAGACTCATCTAAACTGATGACACATCTCTTATAGATACTCTCTAAGAGAGACACATTTCCCAAAGGAGTAAAAACTAATAATAGAACGCCTAAAGGTTACGCTACAAGCTGATGTCTAATCATGACATCATGATAGATAAAAGAATGCAAAGCTTCTAAATCAATAAGATTCGACCTGGGAAGGAAATCACTAAGAAAGCTCCGATCGCACCATGATCACGCGGTACGACTGCATAAACCTTGTCGCTGGCTGACGATTGCTACGCTGATGGTGGTGGAACATATGGAATTGTCTGTCCCTTAGGAATCTCCTGGATAACATGAATCTGGCCTACTGGCCCCTCCATCCTCGAGACGGCTGGAGGTGCCTCAAATCTTCTGCTACTTACCGTAACCGCGGCCCTGAGACTGTTGATTTTGACCTCTATCATTCTGGCCTCTTGCTAGTGTACTATGATAGTTGTAACATGTACGTCGAATTCTACACCGCTACGATGCTCTCGAATCATGTTGTAAGTTGTGCTCTCTTCTTATGTTGTCCTTGTTGCTGACGATAAAAATCGTTACCCCACTGCTAGGGCTCTCTAGATTCCAGAACAGGTCTCTTGCCCTTGTCATTGTCACTATGCTGGTCATGATTCGATAATTAACTACAGGCATATCGCCCCATTTTAATCAGACTAGCTCTACTACTTGTCAAAGAAGCAAAAAAAATCCTAAATAAGTGGTATTCGCTACTACGATGAAAATCTGAAGTCGATGCCATCCTCTGATGCTATCCTCTGCGCTAAATACATCTAACTTAGCTTTAGTATTGAGTCGACGTTAAGAAATTTTTATATATTTCTTCTATTTATAGGCTACACATGAGTCTCGTGTGCCTTGAAACTATGGTGCTCTCAGTGTCTGATGTCTTTCTTATTCTTACAGGGCCAGCCTCCTGCTCTGAAGCTTTATCAATAGCTAGAGGTTGTGATGGTGAAATCTTTATTATTGCCTCTTCAATAGGTACGACTGATATAACTGGTGGTGGAGCTCTAGAAAATGTAATGTGGCTCGTTGCTCACTCCTCGAGTGTTGCTAGTCTCTGCTTTTACGATCAGCAATACAAGGTCAATCAGATACTGTAGAGCCAACTGCAATTTGGGCTTTGCTTATCCAGCTCTCTGGGTATGAGTTTTATCTCGGTCGCATCATCATCCCGATATTTATAATATCATGAGAAGCAGTAAAGGAGGTCGCAAATATATATACATAACATAACGTATCACAAAGTATTCATGCAAATACTTTTAATCAAAGTAAGGTAGTTAAAAAAATTCGTAATTTTTGAGTTATGCGTATTACGTCCACACTCATTCTAGGAAATCCTAGCGGACTTTATACATGAATCCAAGGAAACTCTAACCTAGCTCCATGACTAGACACAGGATGATCCTAAGGATGCTGGAACTAGAGCTGTGATACCAACTGTGACGCCCCAAGGTTCACACAATGCTACAGTCCAATGTGAAACCCGGATTGTCAAACCTACTATCACCCACATAGTGTATTAATACGTTTCACCAATTATAGTAATATCCTCTAGCAGAATCAATAAAAAGTAAAGGTACAAAACAGGAAAAATGAGGAAGTAAAAACAATAAGTACGATATAGAAGGAGAGATCTCATAAATAAAAGAATCATGTCTCAACTGAAGTACATCTGATATCTAAAATAATAAAATGTCTCAACATGAATCAACTAAATCTCATACTAAGGAACTCTGCATTTAAAAAGTAAATATAACTCTAAAGTCTGAACAATGAACATAACTATACGTGGAGCTTCACCTATTAAGACTGTGCGACGACGACTATGCTAGAACTCCATCATCCCGTGGCTCTCCAAAACTCTGAGCTGCCTGAAAGAGACAATTTAAATAAAAAAATTACAACAAGAAAGTCAGAGCACTACAACAAAATCACCTCCATCCGTCCCCAGGGGAAGTGCTGCTAGATGAAGTGGAGGCTCTACCTGTTAAGCATAGTCTACCTAAAATCATTTTCCCATGGAATTAATATTTATACACCTACAAATGAGACGTAGTATGTCAAGCGAAATAATTCAAACAAGAAAACTCTCATGTATATACCATATTTCTCAAGTTGTAGATACCTAAACATTAACACCAAACTAAAGATAAACAATCTAAAGAAACCAATAATTAGAAACACACAATACGAGATTGACACGTCAAGCGAAATAATCCAAATAAGGAAACCCTCATGTATATACCATATGTCTCAAGTTGTGAATCGCTAATCAGTGATCCTAACTAAGAAGTAAAAGAGAAGCAATACATGAAAGTAGACTACAACTCCAAACCTCAAACATGATTAGAAAATATTATAATTTCAGACTACCCTCGGGTAGTGGTGCAGTCATAAGGAAAATGTTATTCAAAATAAACATCTCCATAGATCATGCCATGTATGCCAAAAGTATATGAATTGTACCCTACTCTTGGGTAATCTAACATGAGAGCAAAACTACATCTGTGTATGTGTATATATATCTCTACATGAAATAACAATACTCTTGTAAGGTTTAGCATACTATCATGTGGAAATAACATCCTTACTCAATCGTTCTGTGACAATAGGTATATCTCCCTATTTTGGATGATGCATCCAGATGATCGTACAACGGAGCGTAGGCATATCAGCCTAATCTGAATACCCCGATCATCTTCGAGTATTGGTACAGCCGCGGTCTCATTACGGGAAAACGCCCAATACTCCTGGTGTGGTACAGCCGCGGTCTCATTGCGGGAAAATGTCTATCACCGAGTATCCACAACTAATGAATTATGCATTATCATGTGTTATACCAACACTATCAACTCTAAACATGTTATACGACTCAAAAAAATGTGTATTCAACACCTGCACACGTATCTCGACATACGGATCCACAGCTCATGTTGGCGACTACCTCGTTTGTAAAATAATCAACATGCAACATATTACAATGCATGTATATATTTTATTTTAAGCTAATATGAAAACACTTGTTATAATCCCCTTCAGGATACTCATATGTGTGCTACGACACTATACGTGTGTACAGGCTGTACGTGCTTCATCACGTGGCTCACACCTCACGATCACATCCAAAATGCAAGAAAACAACACTTAGGAAACTCAAAAGAGGCAGACCGGTCAACCGAACTAGGAACGTGTACAAACAGAGATTGTCGGTCAATTGCCCCAAGGGCGCCGATCGACCGGCTAGAGAAACAAAATGCTTTCTTAAGTTTTCAGGTTTTGTTGATTTATGATATCATAACTTGTTCAAAAATAAAACTTTCTTACCAAGAAACATTTAACAACACATAAACTTTGATAATTACTTACAAAAATTATCTTGAACATGATTCAAACTCTTGGGTTAATCTATTTAGGGTTTAATAACCTAATTAACAAAATTCCTCGATTAGAACATGGTTACTTAACATGTTTAACATATGCTTTCTTGTAAAAACTCATAGGTCAGATATAATTTAGTTTAAATTCGCTCATATTTCTTATGTTTCACAAACCTAGGTTTTAAGCATCTCTAATCAACATGTAATCTCAATTAAACATTAAATTAGGACATAAACATGATTAGAACATGATTTACAAGTTAAAAATAAAATTTTAAACAACCCTAATGATCATGATCATGTTACTAATATAAACAACAAGAAAAAAAAAACAAAATAGATCTCACATTGGTTTAAGATTTGACATAAAAAATCTCATCTTTTTCACGTCGGCTTAAGCTTAAACATGTAAAACATTGATTTAAACACCTTAAATCATTTATTAACTAATGTGCATGTTTGGGTGAAGATGATCTTGCCTTAAAATCATGTGCAAGCCTCTGAAACAAACAACAAGCAATCCACAAGTGCAAACAATCCGTTCTCTCTTGCCATACGTCGATGATCTCGCCCTCGTGTCGGTATTGTGCTTGACAAAGCTCTCAAAATTCATAAAAATATCTAAAGTTTTTGAGGAGAGAGGGTGGCTGCTAAGGTTCAGAGCTATAATAAAAAAAGAGGAATTTTCATGAAAAATATAGGTATTTATAGAGGCAAACCCGAAACAAACCCGTTTGACCCGAACCAGGAAACCTAGTCTGATTGGGAAACTTACCTTTGGTATTTTGTCTGTAACTTTCTCATCCAACCTCAGATTAAGGTGATTTAAGAATTATTGGAAAGATGTTGTAGATACCTACAACTTTGATCTTTTAAGTTATTCCAGATTCTAAATGCATCATTGTGTAAAACATAGAAACTCTTAACTGATTATTTTTTCCAGATTTCTCTTCGTATATGTTTTGTGTATTTGCACTCATATATTCACAAATATATACTAAATTAATCTCAAATTAATTCTTATCATAATCAAACATCAAAATATGTTATTTTTTAACATATAACATATTTATCGTTATTTATCATGAAAATTTTCAAATTTACGGGGTTTTACAAAAAATTGATTCCCGAAAGGAGGAGATTTGTATTAATAAGAACGGCTTATTACAAATCAAGAAATCAAGTTACAATAGAAGCAAAGAGAATGCTCTTCTTTTTTAACGTGGGTTCTTCGGTAGCGATAGGACGCCTCCCTCGAATGCTTAAGTCGAGTTTGCTTCCCTTGGACGATCCGATCGAAACTGCGGTTAGGCTTCAGTACACAGTAAAAGCTCTTGTGTGATTGAGTTCGATTACCCAAGCTTGATGAGTATCAAGGCCGAATTCTTAGAGAAGGTTAATATGCAAGAGTTTGAAAGAGCCAAGAGTTTCAAATCTGAGAGTTCAGATTGAGTCTACTTCAACAATCCAAGCTTTTGCTTAAGAATGTCCAACCAAACTCTCCAAATGCCTAGCCGCTCAAGCCCACAAGACCAACAGCAAAAAGTATCTAATTTAAGAGTCTTAGAAATGCCAAACTTACAAACCTCAAAAAAGCGCTTTTCATGTTGCCAAAGGTGGCTTATAAATAGGCAAGGAAAGGTATGATCAATCCCTTGACTCGTGGGATGTGACCGCTCACAGGTGAGGAGCACCATACCCTCCCCTATAGCTGTGGGATGTGATCACTATAGGTGATGAGAGTCATGCTTTATCACTCAGGATGTGGGATGTGGGTAGGCTTACTCCCATAGGCAAGTAGTCGTTTGTACTGTTCAGGCGAGACTGATAGGCTTACATGTGAGCTTGAGGGGTGTCTGAATGCTCAGGTGAGCTTAACAAATAGGCGGGGTCGGCTGGCGGACCCCTCAAACGTTAGGCAAGCTTGAGTCTGTAGGCAAGCTTGGTTAGTGCTGGCAAGCTCCCTGTAGGCGAGCTTGACTCGTGCAAACAAGCGTAGCTTTCAGGCGAGCTCGACTCGTATGGGCGAGTCAAAAAAGTAGGCGAGCTTGACTCGTGCGGGCGACTCAAGCAATCAGGCGAGCTCGACTCATGCGGGTGATTCGAGAAATCAGGCGAGCTTGACTCATGCTGGCGAGTCAAATAAATAGGCGACCTTGACTTGTGGTGGTAAGTCAAACAAGCAGGTGAGTTTGACTCGTGCATGCGAGTCAAGCCATGTTGGTGAACTTTGGCTCATGCAAGTGAGCATAGTTTTCAGGCGAGTCAAGCTTGTAGGCGAGCTCTGCTTGGCCTCTTGAATGCAGGTGAGCTTGACTTAGGCTGGCAAGCCAAGTTTGCAGCCGAGCTTTGCTTGGCCTTCTGAATGTAGGCGAGCTTGACTTGCCAGACATGCGAGCTTTGCTTGCTTTGAGCACGCAGGTGAACTCAAACAGACGAGATTTGAGCCATCTTATGTAAAGGTAATTTTTATTGCCTACAAAACCCCATTCAAAGTTTTCAAACCTAAATCAGGTTGAATGTGGTCTAAAATACTTTGAATGAAGAAGATCATTGTTCATTGGTTTGGGTGAATTTGACCCTATTGGTTGAGTTGATCCCTTTGGGCGAACTCTATGAAGTGCAGGCGAGGTCTAGTAACAGGCGAGCTCGTGCCTACATGCGAACTAAGGTTTGCAGGTGAGCTTAGGCCTATAGGCAAGTTCGAGCTGTGCTGGTGAGCTCTAGACATCACTAGGCGAGCTTCATGCTTGCAGGCGAGCTGGATGGCTGTGGGTGAGGACCAAGTCTGTGGCAGGCGAGCCATGTGCCCATGGGTGAGCTCGAGCACTCGTCAGCTATAGGGGAGTCTTGTCTTCACGCGCTCGATCTGAGCCATTGATTTGGTGACTCTCTTGATCTCAATCGTCGATTCAATGGGAGACCGTGTCTACTAGAATTCCAAACGCGCCGCCGTTTGTAACTTGATCATGCCTGTTCGATTCGAGCTATTGAATCTGAACCGTCGCATGCGATCCGAGCCGCTCGTTTAGGCTGAGACGGTGAACCTCAGCCATTGAGATTTCACCTATATAAATAGTTCATCTCCTTCGTTGTGAGGTTACTGTGCTTTTAAAAAAAGTCCGCTCGAGTTCTCAAAGAAAACCCAAACTCCATTTTTATTCTTCCTTGTTTCTTCTCAAGCTTAAAATGGCCTCGAAGCCCAAGGCTCTTTCTTCCAAGAGGAAGAAGGTTGCTTCCACCTCTGCCACCACTGCTGACGTCGCCACAGCGACCGACGTGGCCTAAACACACTGTGGTAAGTTTAGGGGACTGTAGGGTAGAGCTAAGATGGCGTATAGGACCGAAATGAGAAGATGGATAGTACTTGTTCATTTTCTGTGGTGAGCTTCGCCTACTCAGGTAAAGCTCTGCTATTCAGGCGAGTTCGCTAGTTGGGCAAGCTTCTACCTTCGTCGGGCAAGCTTCTGCCTTTGTCGGGCAAGCTTCTGCCTTTGTCAGGCGAGCTTCGCTGCATCAGGCGAGCTCAGATTGTCAGGCAAGCTTGCTTTCATTAGGTGAGCTTCTGCCATTCATTAGGCGGGCTCTGTCTGTCAGGCGAGCTTGTCCGCCCGCCTACATGATGGATCTCGCCTGCACATTGCAGGTCGTCCATTTTGAAGTCTTGGGAAAATCTTGACTTTTTGAGTTAAGAATTTCTAACATCTTCTTGTTGTATTTCATAGCTCGAGAGGAGGCACCGACTGTTAGGTCTTATATACTGAGATCATCTGGAAAGAGACTTATCACCACAGAGGAGAAAAACCGATACTAGGAGATGGCACGCAAAAGGAGACCAGTGTGGGATGAGCCCATCAAACCCGAACTCATCACGATCTCAGATGATGAGGAAGAAGGGGAGCCTACTCGAGAACCTACTCCACAACCCCCCTCACAACCTTGGCCTAAGCTTGGTTTCCCTGACTAAGAAAGCATAGGGGGTGGGAGAAGTCCACCTATTGATGACTCGGAGCCTATCCTTCGGATCCAGCCTATCGCCATGATCTTCCCCGGCCAAGAGTCTGCTACTCCTAATTCTGGATCTATGCAGGGTCTCATCCAACAGTTAGAGAACACAATAAAACAAGTGATCTCCATCGCCGGCCTTGGGCGAGGCACCTTCAAGGAATTTGACGCCTTCATAGCAGATAGCTTGAAGGCCATTCAACGGGTAGGCGGTCGTTAACTGGTTGTGCTTTATGAACTATGACTCATTCACCTGAAGGAGTCCGTGCATCGTTTGGAGGGGCTGGTGTTCTCTGATTTGTGTAACGAGGTGGAGCGACTCATAGCCCAAGCTCGGATTAAGAAGATGCATGAGCATGAAGCTCTAGAAAAGAGTATATCGAAGAAGGAGGCTCTCATCGTGGATCTTCTCGGGCGGCAACGCCAGTTATAGGTCACGATGGATGCTTTCGTCTCTACTACCGCTCGACAGAAGGCCTAACTCGTCGAGGAAGAGTCGACCCTGAAAGACCTCCACCTTGAGAGCGTGAACATATACCATAATGTTAAAAGAGAAATGCAAGCTCTCCACACACCGCATCAAGAAGAATGAGCTGTTGCTGCACCTTTTGTGGCTAAGATCCGGAATAAAGTGGAGGACAAGGTTCGAGCAAATCAGCTAGCCGCTGTTAAGGCTAAGCTTGCGTCCTTCAGCTTGTTAGGCACTGCTGGCCATAGGGACTAGGTTCGTAGGGTTGGGTTGATTTTGAGATAATTTTTGTTAACTTTGTTCGAACGTATTGTCATGACTTTGTTTGAATGTATTATCATACCTTTGTTCGAATGTATTGTCTCAAAACCTGCTTATTATGACCGAAGTTATGCTTTTGTTGTCCAACTTCTTGTGCATATACTCCTGATCTTGTTTCCTCTGTTGACCAACACTTAGAATTTTTAGCATACCCTCATTTATCAATGGATTTTATTTGCCTTTACTGATTACCATTTGAATCGGGCTAGTCATACTATTTTCCTCAGTATGATGAGTTGTCGAGAAATTTCTTTTAGGCTTAACACTAAAATTTCTTCTCTACCCTTAGCCGTTCAAGGCATCGGGTTGGGTTAATTACAATCGTTAAGCTATAATTAGGTTAGGCCGTGTCGTTGAATATAACAACTTGGTCCAAAAATGAGTAATCGCTTGTATAAGTGATCGCTCAAGAGTTCGAATAATGACTCATCACTTGGTAGGTCGTTACTCGGGCATGGACAGTTGATAGGACACATCGTTTGGTAGGCCATTATCAATGAACAATATCATTTGCGGGAATGATGATGTTGGGGTAATAAGATCGTTCAGGGATGTATGAGTGTGATGACTGATTAGAATAGTAGCACATCGCATGGTAGGCTATTATCATCGATTGTTCTAAGGATATTAGAATGCTCGGAATGGATCAAATCATTTAGGGATGTAGGAGTGTGACGACTGATCAGACAACATCATTTGTGGGAACGACAAAGTTAACTATCAGAGGTAATCGTTAACATGATAGTTTTATGGACCTACCATCCTATTAGAGAGGATTGATAGGGGATTTATCAGAGGTTTAGTGTTAATATGACGGGGTTGTCATGATTTGATCAACTTTAAGGACCTACCATCCTATTGAAGAGAACTGACAAGTTGATTGGATTGTCGCGATTGGAGCGACTTGGAGGACTTACCATCCTATTTAAGAGGATTAGTAAGTTGATAGGGTTGTTGCGATTAGAGCGACATGGAGGACTTACCATCCTATTGAAGAGAATCGGTAAGTTGATTTATCAGATGCGACTATTAACGTGATAGTGGGAGTGGACCCGTCATCTTATTAGAGAGAATCAACATGGGAAATTTGGCGGAGATTAGTTGTCACAGGTGACTGTTAACATGATAACTTTTGTGTGGGCCTGTCATCCTGTTGAAGAGGATCGATGAGGGAAATTTGGAAGGAAATGACTATTAGAGGCGACCGTTAACATGATAGTTTTGTGGGAGTTTAAAGAAAGACTATGGATAGTATTTATTTAGGAATTTGTTGTTAATAGGCTCATGATCTTATCACCATTCGGTTTGACGAGGCGGTAAGCTTCATTCGAATAGACTGTTTCTTTTACAAATGGTCCTTCCCATTTGGGCTAGAAATTATATTTCTTTTTAGAGTTGAGTATCATAGGTCGTCGAACAGTAAGGACCAACTCTCCCTTCTTGAAAGATCTGTGCTTAACTTTTTTGTCGAAAGCTTAGGATTTTCATGCTTGATAGGACTCAATGTATTATTGAGCTTCGAGCCGCTTTTCATCTAACACCTCCAATTCTACGAGATGTCACTGATGACTCCGTTCAGTCATCATCCCTGTTGTGAGTGCGACACATAGGGTTAGAATCTGAATTTCTAGTGGTAGTACGACTTCACGACCGTATATCAGTGAATAAGGTGTGGTACCGATCGGTGTGCGAACCGTGGTCCGGTATGCCTATAAGCTTTCACCGAGCTTTTCATTCCAATCGCACTAGCTGTTAGATATCAGCTTTGTTAAGATCTTGACGATCATCTTGTTGAAAGCCTCGGCTAGTCCATTCGCTGATGGATTTTAAGTCATAGACGCTAGGTTTTATATTCTAAACTTGTCATAGAACCGAGTGGATGCATGGCTAACAGATTATGATCCGTTGTCATGAATGATACGTCTTAGAGCGCAATATCGGTAGACAATATGATATTTGATGAACTTGATCACATCATCGGTCCTGATTTCTCTTAAGAAAATGACTTTGGCCTACTTAGAGAAATAGTCGGTTATCACAAGGATAAAGCAATGACCTTTGGCTGATGGTGGATATATCGGTCTAACGACATCCATCCCCCATGTCTCAAACGGCTACGAAGTCGCTGTCAGATGCAGGTCTTCAGGTGGTTTGTGAATGTAGTTAGCATGGATTTGACATGCATGGTAGTGCTTGGCATAAGCAACAACGTTGTTGATCATTCTAGACCAATAGTAGCCTATTCTTTGCAAGCAATCCCAAAGTTTGGGTCCGGGTTAGTAAGCTTCTATTGTTGAGAGACATCGAAGCAACATGCCGTCGTACGACTTACGATATAACGCCTTTATTGTTGAGTTGTAGTAGAATCTTGGAGCACGCCTGCGAATAGAAACTCTCTCATTTACGTCTTCGGGTAGTATGCCATATAAGACATAGTCAATGATTGGGAAACGCCAATCTCTCGGTTCGAGTTGACCTGTAGCCTAGTTAGTTGCATTCACTTCCAAAATATATTTCAATCGGAAGAGTTGTCGGCTTGCGATGTTGACTCATTGACTTGTTCTCAGCTATTGAGCTAGGTTAGCTGTCAATGATGCCAGGGCATCCGTGTGCATGTTCTTGGAATGAAGCACATGCTCAATACGGAAGCTTTCGAATGATTCAGCTAGTTTGATAGCCTCTTTATAACATGGGATTAAGTCGTCATTTCTGACTTCGTATTCCCTTGTCATCTGTCTGACGATGAGCTGAGAGTCACCATAAGCTTTAAGATAACTCGCCCCCAACTCCTTGGCAAAGTCGAGTTTGATGAGTAGCACATTATACTCAGCCACGTTATTGTTATACGGCTCAGTTAAAGAGAAAGCTCGGGGTAATAAGTAGTTTTGTGGAGAAACCAAGACCACCCCCACTCCTGAGACGATAGACCCACTCGTGCCTATGCGAGATGATCCGTCGAAGTATAATCACCAAACATCTTCCTACGAGGTTATATTAACCTCGTGGGTTTCATCCGACATATCTTCAAATAGATCAGTCTTCGACTCGAGTGGATGACCGGCCATGAGATCGCGGATTGCTTGTCCTTTAAAAGACTTCTGTGGTATGAAGTGTATGTCGTATTGTGACAGCAGGAGTGCCCATCTTATCAGGCACCAATTTAAGGACCTGGATTGTGTCATGAAAACTCAAATGGGATTCATCCGGGAGATGACGTGTATGGTTTGACCAACCAGGTAGGGTCACATCTTTTGAATTACAAACACCAAGGCCAAACACTCCTTTCAACCATTGGGTATCACCGTTCGGCTCCCTGCAAGGTTCTACTCAGGTAATAGATACCCTTCTCATGGTCGGCATCGTCATTCTAGGCTAAGAGAGCACAAAGAGAATGCTCTATCACTCAAACATAAATTAGGAAGGGTTTCCCCGAGACCGGAGCTACCAAGACAGGTGGATTTGAGAGATAAGTCTTGATCTCATCAAACGCTTGTTGGTAAGGCTCATCCTATAAGAAGGAAACACCTTTCTTCATCAGCTTGGAGAAGGGTTAGAACTTATTTGAAAGATTTGTGATGAATTTTCGGATGTAAGCAATACGCCCTTACAGACCTCTTAATTCCTTGAGATTCCTAGGTAGCTGAAGCTCTTGAATAGCTTGCACCTTATCAGGGTCTATGTAAATTCCCTTCATCATGACGACGAATCTGAGGAATTTGCTGCTCCACATCTCTAAAAATGACTTCATGGGGTTCATCTTGAGTTGATGAGATCGTATCAGCTTGAACATCATTCTCATGTCTTGAAGATGATCGTCTTTGCTGCGAATCTTCACAACCAAGTCATCTACATAGCATTCGACTATCTGTCGTAGATGATCCCGAAAAAGTGTGCTCATGGCACATTGATAGGTTGCACTAGCATTCTTAAGTCTGAAGGGCGTAATTGTGTAACAATATACCCCTATCAGAGTTCTGAATGAAGTGTGCTTCTCATCTTTAGGGTGCATCTTGATTTGATTATACCCTAAAAATCCATCCATGAAGGACATCTTTTCGAACCCATAAGTATTGTTGATGATGACGTCTGTGATGGGTAAATGGAATTCATCTTTTGGACATGTAGCATTGAGATCCCTGAAGTCGATGCAGATACAGATCTTTCCGTTCTTCTTCAGGACTGGAATAATGTTAGCCACCCAATCGAGGTGTTATTCCTCTCTGACGAATCCTGACTCAATAGCCACCCAATCTAGGTGTTATTCCTCTCTGACGAAGCCTGACTCAATTAGCTTCTTTTCTTCGGCCTTGTTCACCTCCATGATTTGTGGTTAAAACTGTATTTGCTATTGTTTGACAGGTTTGGCGTTCGAGTTGATGTTGAGGCAATGCATAATGATCTGGGGATCAAGACCAGGTATATCCCGTAATTCCAGGTGAAGATGTTAATATATTCCTGGATGAGGGATATAAGGTCTTCTTTCTCCTTGGGAGGTAAGTTGTCACTGCTAAACATGGGCTTAGGCTTAGCCTCGTCTCCTATATTTATTTGGAGTACCTTGTCCTCCGTGGGTGGTTTACGTTGTTCAAACCAACCATTCCATTAGGCATTGACATGGCGATCCCATGCTTCATCATAAAGGGGAATCTAATCATCCTCTTTGCTTTCGGTGGGATCGACCGTAGCCATGTTGATTGTGAGGTCCCTAGACAGATCTCCCACACTAACATCAGAATCCCATATCGAAGATGTTGATGATGATTATCCGGAAGGATCATCTTCAGAATCTTCACCGAAATTATAATATAACTTTGATGAAGAGGATGTGTAACCCAACCCTCTTGAGTTTTGCCGAAGTAATTGTTGGGCTTTCCTTTGGGAGCATAAGCAGGTCGGACGAGCGTCTTTTGCCCTTTGCCGTAATTCAAGCCTTCCTTGTGGGTGAAGTCATAATCCATGCTCTCCATCATACGCTTCGTGATTTGATCATAGTGCAAGAATTGAGGAGAGGGTTCGTCATCGCCTGACTCGTCCAACATTGCACGCATAGGCCGATCTATCCTTCTTCAAATAATATCTTTCTGATAATTACCTCGGGCGGGTACGATGAAGACGGCTTGCGAGGACTTGATCATTTGTTTGTTTGTGATGAACGACGAGTACATGGGCAAGTGCAAAGAAGAGTAACTCTGCAACCAAATTGCTAAACTCATCATTACTAGACTCAAAACTAGACGACAAGTAATCAAAGTCAGGATCTTCATTCAGAATGAACCCATCCGCTTCGTCAGTGTTGGTTACAAAAAGGCCCCCATTGATTCGGGTGTATCTCTTTGGAACTTAGTGATCCTCATGGGAGCTTGAGGATAGATGATTCTCCTGGTAGCTTGAGAATAGAGGTGTAAAACAACATAGTGGAACGTAGGTTGAAGCGTGGAACGAGACGGTGAATCGAAGAATCGAAGCATCCAGTTTTTTAGTCCGTGAGTCGACTCATAACAGTCATGAGTCAACTCATGCCTGTCATAAGTCGACTCATAAAACTCAGCCGTTTGTCACCAGTCTCTAACGAGTCGACTCATCTCAGTCATGAGTCGACACATTGCTAGTTTTGTGTTTTGTCCAGTTTCGGACGAGTCGACTCATCTTAGTCGTGAGTCGACTCATCGAAGGTTTCCTGATTTGTTTGGGTTTCTGTTTGCACGAATTCCTGTTGGGTTTGGGCTTGGTTATTTATCACTTTGCCATCCACGTTGTTACACCTATATAAGGGATTGTTTAGGATTTCTAATCAATCAGATGTAATCAAAGTGAGATTCTAATCAATAGAGATTAGGGTTTAGAGAGAATTAAGAGCTTCATATTGACTCTAGTGAGATTGTGAGAGAGAGATTGTAATCTTTTCATACTCATAATCTAGAGAGGGTATTTTTCTTCGCCACATACTGAATTGTTCTTGTGTTTATGTCATCCTCTTTTCAACCCATCTTTGATAATTCCGTGATCAAATGTGATCGTACGACGACTCGTATCAAATTGGTATCAGAGAGATCAGGTCCTATGAAGGGGGCATCCTGTGTATGGTCCTGACTCGATCGCAATACAAGAAGCTAGGTGAGATCCTTTTTTCATTGGAAGGAGTCCAGTTTTTAAGGAAGAAGAAGATGGCTGAAGGAGACAATTCAGCGATGATTAATGCATTAGAGAAGCAGATTGAGACGATAGGGTCTACTCTCACACAACTCGTCAGTCTTATCCATGGAGGTGATAAACAAGGTGAATCTTCTTCAAAGTCCAAGAAAAAAATTGTGGAGTCCGATATAGAGAGTGGATTCAGATCCCGTCGAGGAGGAGGAGACCGTTAAGGCTGCGTTGCATCAAGGGGGAAAGAATTCTTACCAGAACCTAAAGATTAACTTCAAGGTGGAGATTCCTATTTATGATGAGAGTGTTAATGTGGAGAAACTCAATGATTGGATCGAACGTATGGAGATGTATTTCACTCTCTACAGATATTCGTCCAAGGAGAAGATTGTGTTCGTGACTTTGAAGCTTTCAGGGTATGCGTTGATGTGGTAGAAATCTTACTGCAAGAAGGAGAAGAAGACGGTGTCGTGGAACAAGTTCAAGGAGTTACTGAGGAAGCCGTTCTACCCGGTGAGATTACTTGAAGAGCGTTGGTACAAGTGGTATGACTTGTACCAAAGAGTCAATCAAACCGTTCAAGAATACACCACAAAATTTTAGCAACAGGCGATGGTCCTCAATATTACGACAGAGGAATATTCTGTGTTTATGAATATATGGAGGGATTGAGCGATTACATCCGGAAGGAGATAAAGTTATTCACGGTCGAGACTATTGCAGAGGTGAGCATAAAGGCTATTGCTATTAAGGGCAAGTAGAAGAAGGGCAACGAGACTAAGAGAGACTCCAAACAGACGGGAGGCGAGTCTAGTGGTTCCAAACTTAAGGAGGAGAAGAAGGGTGGTCCAATAAAAGCAGAACTGATTTGTAGTCACTGCGAGAAGATATGGCATATTGCTGATCGGTGCTAAGAGAAGTATCCTCATCTCAAGCCAAGAGGATTGAAGAAGAAGGAGGAGAAAAAGGCATATGTGATAGCTCAAGGTCCGAAAGAAGTCCCGGGGATGACAGAGCCTAACAGTAATCTCAACCTTATGGCGGTGAGACAAGCCACGAAGGAGGATGATGACCCGAGAGAGCAACTCTTTGTGCTTAAATTGTAAGTGAAGACCAGTTTGGTTGATGCCATAGTTAATCCGGGCAGTGAGAAGAATTTGATATCCGAGACCTTGGTTCAGAAGTCAGGTCTGAAGACGGTCAAGCATCTGAAGCCCTATCCATTAGGGTGGATTCAGAAGGAGGAGAGACTGAGTGTAGTTGATTAATACATTGTCAGATTTACACTCCACGAGTCGTATATTGACGAGGTCATGTGCGACGTAGTTCCATTAGATATTTGTCAGATTATACTGGGTAATCCGTACTTATAGGATAGCTATGTGATCTATGAGAGGCGGGCTCAGAAGTATACATTCCCCGAAGGCGGTGAAAAATTCATATTTCGTTCAGCGTCTCTTCAGAGGGAGACAAGCTTGGGGATGGTGACGCGAGCGAAGAGGCTAGTGAATGCAAGCAAGAAGTTTGTCTCGCTGTGCATTAGACTTCTAGAAAAGCCATCGAAAGATGATTGCATGTTAGAGCGGAAGATGACTACGACAAGGCAAGGAGTGAAGGAGTCGTTTCTAGTTGTACATCGCTATCAAGTTCCTAGCAAGGCCAGGTGGTGCAGAAAAGATAGAGGAGCTCGAAAGTTTCCTCAGCTAAAGTTCTAACTTGAACGGGACTTCAAGTTCCTAAAGGAGGGCCCATGATATGGGTGTATCTTCTCTTCGGAACTTAGTGATCCTCATGAGAGCTTGAGGATAGATGATTCTCATGGTAGCTTGAGAATAGAGGTGTAAAACAGCACAATGGAATGCAGGTTGAAGCGTGGAACGAGACAGTGAATCAAAGAATCAAAGCATCTAGTTTTCAACCCGTGAGTTGACTCATAACAGTCATAAGTCGACTCATCAGGTTGAGTCGACCCATGCCTGTCATAAGTCAACTCATGATACTCAGTCGTTTGTCACTAGTCTCTGATGAGTTGACTCATCTCAGTCATGAGTCGACTCATTGTTGGTTTTGTGTTTTGTCCAGTTTCGAATGAGTCGATTCATCTCAGTCGTGAGTCGACTCATCGAAGGTTTTCTAGTTCATTTGGGTTTTTGTTTGCACGAATTCCTGTTGGGTTTGGGCTTTGTTATTTACCACTTTTCCATCCACGTTGTTACATATATATAAGGAATTGTTTAGGGTTTCTAATCAATCAGATGTAATCAAAGTGAGATTCTAATCAAGAGAGATTAGAGTTTAGAGAGAATTGAGAGCTTGGTCTCGATTCTAGCGAGAATGTGAGAGAGGGATTGTAATCTTTTCATACTCATAATCTAGAGAGGGTATTTTTCTTCGCCACATACTGAATTGTTCTTTTGTTTCTGTCATCCTTTTCTCAATCCACCTTTGATAATTCCGCGATCAAAGGTGCTCGCACGACGACTCGTATCACCCATAGCCGATTATAATAGGTTTAATGTAATTCAAGATAAGACCCTCGTTGCTCTCAAACTCACTATCAGCCTCATTGCCACTGTGAGGTTCCTTGACCGATGGCTTGTCACCTGGTTCAGAGTCTTGATAGAACAAAGAATTAGTGAAGTAGTTTTTAAACCCCTTGAAGGGCTGCTTATCAGCGACCACCATCTTTACTTTATTACAATCATCCAAATACTTCAAACACTGATGTAATATGGATGAGACTATTCGGTTGCTATGGATCCATGACCGACCTAATAGCATGTTATAGGAAGGCTCCACATTGATGATGTAGCAAGTTACTTCTATCTTCATGTCACCCAGCCGACACTTGAGGTGGATCTTTCCCAGCGACTAAGTTCTGGTGGCGTTGAATCCAAAGATGATGGTAGTCATTGTAGACAATTACTTTTGAGGCACCCCCAAGTGTTTGATGAGCTTCAAGCGACAATGCTCAGTGTAAACCCTGGATCTACTTGGATCCTATCCACTCAAGAGGAGCCGATGTATCCCGTGAAGTATAGGGGTTGGTCGTGGGATGTACTCTTGATGAGCATATCCTCAGGAGTAAAGCTAATATAGGGAATTTGCCGTCTGGATGTCTGGTAGCATTGTGGACACCCTTTCTTCACGTCCTCTTCCGAAGTACGTGAGAAATGCATGGCAAAAGCCTCTAAGTCAGCTAGTGCCTCTCATAGAGCTTCCCGGGTAGACTTGGATAGCCGTAGGAGCTCATACAAAGTTATCCTGCCTGGAATGTTCTTTAGCTGTGCGAGTAGGTCGAACCGAAAGGGTTGACCACTTGAACTCGGTTTGTTAGGATTCAATTGGACTGTTGGTGATGGTCCCGTCGGTGGTCTTACGAGACTTTCCACTATCGGAGGGTAGTTCTTGGCAAAGTCCCTCCCCACTCGGGTAATCAATGCATCTACAACATTGTCATAATCTATGAGGGTCGCTATCTCCACTTTGTCATCGTCTAGAATTTCTGAAACGACGTTACAAAGCTTAGGCTTGCCTTTGGACTTGTTGGAAGTCCGCTACTCAGCCGTTGAGGAGATCAGGATGAACCTATATCATCTATCCTGATGGCGAGGTTTGTGCACCAAACATTTCTCTCGATGATTGTGAGAATTAACTTTGATAATCTTTAGCTCCGTCTTGGGGATGAGTACAACCCCTGCTGGTGCGTGGACTTCAAGAAGATCTGTCTCAAATTTCAAAGTGACCATGTTTGTAGTCACCTTCTTATGCACATTTTCCTTCTTTAGGACTCCCGCATCATAAAGAGCTTGTAGCTTATCCTTAAAGATACAACATTTGGGGGGTATGATAACCAAAAATTCTATGGTATGCACAGTAGTTCTGATCATCTATTTTGTTCACATCTTCAGGCTTCGTGATCTCTGATAGCTTGATCCTGTTGCTCTTGAGGAGAGTATCGAAAGTAGCCATAACTTGATCTTCCTTGAAGTCGTATTACCTCGGAGGGCACTGCTCGAAAGACTTGGGTTTCTGTCTCTAAGCTCCCTTAGGGGCTAGAGTAGAATTGACAGCCATGATCTCTTTCCCCCTCGACTAAGAAGAGTTTAAAGGGGCACTTGGTTCCGAAGATCCTCTTTTAGATTATGGCTCTTCGGCTTCCAGCCTTTTGATCATGTTTTCTACCTGCTCCCCTTGGCGAACAAGTTCCTTCCAGGTTCGGGTTTCCACTGCACCGACCTTGGATAAAATGTCAATTAAGAGATTGTTACGACATGTCTCGATCAAAGTACTTTTAGAGACCTGGTCCCAACAATAAAGCGGCCGATTCCTGAATCTCTTTACAAAGTCATTGACCGACTCGGTTTTCTTCTGCTTCTCAGCAAGTAGAGTGGCCATCGATACTTCTATGTCATCGTCAAAGAAACTGGCTAAAAAAAGCTTTTCCACATCGGCCCATGTTTTGATAGAGCCTGGTTCCAGCTTGCGAAACCACTCAAAGGCTACCTCGCTTAATGTGCCGATGAACAGTCGAGTGAGGATAGGATCATTCCCCATGAGAAATCCTGTTTAAGATAGGAAGTAGTAGATATGTTGTGAGGGAGTTCCCTTGCCATCAAACTGGGCTAAGCTAATCAGTTTGAACTTTACCGGGTAGGGGATTGTATCCCATTCGACTGGATACGGTCTGACCACCCCCAGCTTGTTTATGCTCTCCTGAAGCTTTAGGGTATTGTGTTGACTTTAGAACTCATCGAGCCTCTTGTCTCGGGGAGTGCTGCCAGCATTTGACGCTCTTCCTGAAGACTTGGATGAATAATCCGAAGGTAATCCACGATTATCTTCCTCCACAGTTGTGTTATGAGGAGTAGGCTCTTGTTCTCTATTCTTCAAGGATCTTCACCGATTCTGTGAATTTCTCTTCTTCGTCTTGTTCAGAAGTATTACCATCATTCCCTTCAAGGAGTTGATGGTGGCTTGTTGCTCTTCGAATCTCCTAGCAACCTCATCTGATACTTCCACCATGTGCACCTTTGCGTGCTTGCCCTACACCGAGCTCAAGGTTCGAGATGTTGCCACCATTGAGCAAACCTCATCATCATTATCATAGATGGGTGATAAATAGGCATAATAAAATAGGATGGCTACCCCTGTTTGAGTACGGGTGTGTAGGTAGACACCCTCACTTTCAACGGGGAGGTATTTGAATCTCGAAAAAAAGTCCGGATCTGACGAATCCGAATACTTAGCTTTTCCTTTCCCTGCCATGTTAACCATGATAGCTGTTAGGTCTAAATCATTAGTAGCTTGTCTCCTCTAGTGATTGCATCTCCAGCGAGGAGGTCTTGATTCTAGAGGCTGCTGAGAAAGCCTTTAAAACACCGATGGTTTCGGTGCCTCGGTATACTGGCAACCAGCAAGCACTCTTTGATGAGCCTCTCACACTGGCACTAAGGATTTGCCTCATGAATCGTGCGCTAGCGAGTCAGATACTCTTTGAGATCCCTCATAGGTTGATGGTGATAACCCCCGATGTCAGAAGAACCAAACACGCAGTCATGAGAAGAAGGTTCAGAAAAAGACTTGTGAGAATACTTGAAAAATTCTTCAAGTGTTGAACTCAGGCGAGTCTGCCTTGACAAGCGATGTCTCATATTCTGGCAAGCTCCAGCCTTCTGGGGAGCTCTAGCTGCTTATTCATTCATGCGGGGTCTGCCTATTTGACTAGTCTTTGCTTTGCCTTTTTGGCCAAGGCATGCTTGTGGGTGAGGCTTGGGCATCAGGCGGGCCTGATGGGGTTCACCTATTTTCTTCAGCTCGTCTGATTTGGTGAACTCGCCAGATCTGGGTAGTTCATTAGATCCGATCACTTTGTCAACAGAGCGGAGCCCACCTGGGTAAGGGGGCTCGCCTAAATTGGGAACATGACTTGAAAAGTGAAGCTCGCCTGATTTGGGGGGCTTGTCTGAATTGCTAAGTTCGCCTGAATGTGGAACTTTTCTCATTGAGAGAAGCTCGTCTAAAATGTCAAGCTCGCCTAAAATGTCAAGTTCGCCAGTTTTAGGAACTTTGCCAACAGAGCAAAACCCGTCTGAGTAGGTTGGATCACCTGATAGGCTCAGTTCGCCAGCACTGAGAACTTTATATTCTCACTTGGCTCTTCTCAGGCCTGAATAGTAATTCAGGCCACCATAGGAGATGAGGGCTTGTGCTTCTTGGTGGGCAAGAGCCTGTAATCGTTACCGTTAGGCTCTCTTGGAATTATCATAGATAATGCAAGGAAATATAATAGCAATTCAAACATATTAAGCAATAATCAAATAGTACATAAAAGTACAACGAGAATGTACGAGACAACTACAGTAGTTCGGATAAAAGTTCTTCATCCAATACTCTTCTTCTCGTAAAGTGGCTTCCTCACTATGTGAAAGTTCACCTGAATCACACATTTAATTCAGTAAGCTTTTAAAATCAAAACTCTAGTTTCACCAAAACTAGTCATCTAACCTAACTCTTCACATACGAATAACCCTAGTTCTAGCTAGTGTTTAATTACTCAATTAACCCAGCTTGAGTGTGCCACAAACCCTCAATTCACCCCCATCTTGAATACGTTGTAAATCTTCAATTCGCAGTGGTTTGAGTATACCATAAAAATAAGTTTAGAACAAAGTAACATATATCAATTAAGCACAACTGGGAAGATCTTACAAGCCTTTTTAATTGAGATTATTCTATAAAGGATTTATTGTAGAGATCTAAAAGAACTACAATGACTTTGAAGTCAAAGGGTAGCAGTACTCGAAGTTGATGATTAGATGATGAAGAGCACCATCAAGGATGCTTTCTGAAATGCCTACGCAGTATCCTTTCTCCTTAATTGAAGTCTCTCTCTCTCTCTCTCTCTCTCTCTCTCTCTCTCTCTCAGTTAGATTAGGGATTTCTATCAGAAGTGAAGGAGAGAAACCCTATCCTTCTGCAATGAACGGTTGAGATTGAATCTTGAAATCTAAAATTAGCATCTTAGTCATTGATGAGCATGATGATTCATTAATGACCAATGACTCATTGATGAGACCTCGAGCTCATCGATGATTGATCAGGCTCTAAAATGTTCTGTAGTCAACATGATCATCAATGATCCATACTTGTCATCGATGGTTAACTTCGCTGATGAATTTTTTTTGGGCTAAATTTCATTTTGTTTCACCTTAAACTCAATTCCCAATTGTTAAAATCTGCACTAATCATCTCAAGCACAAATTAGACTCAAATGAATATTTGTTATTACTCAAACAAAAGAATTTGTCCAGACAAGTTACTAACACAATAATGTATAACTACAATATTTAACACATACGGATTTGTACAGTCACGCTAAGATTTTTTTGTTAACTTGACATTCTATATTTTTCCATAAAATACTATTTTCTTTGCATCTTTTCTTTTTTCTGGCAGCTCGTCGTAATAAGGTTATTTGAACATGGTTCAAACAATTAAAGAATAACTAGATATGACACCACTTCGAGTCAAAAACTTCTTAGATGCTCCATAAGCACTACATCACACCAATAAGAAAATGCTATAAGGCAAAAATCACTTGTACATAAGAAGATGATGGAATTAAATATTTTTTCTTGTACTAACACACCTTCCTCCTATTGGTGTGGTGTATGTTCATGAAGCGTCTATGAATTTCTCTCTCGAGTCCTTAAGTTTTTCTTTGTTGTATTAGCTTTCTAGCAAGATCAATAAAAAAATATAATCGCTTTAATAACTCTTGACTCCATATGCAGCTAACATGAAATGGCCTAATGTTATTGATTAATCATTCAAGTATTGATAATTTTATCTTAAGATCGGGAGTTGGACAAAAAACTAGAAACCTTAGTTATATTTTGTACAATACCTTATAAAATGAGACAAATATTCTTGAGCAGAAAAGGTCTCAATCTATTTAGAAAAGAGGAGAGAGTAACATCAGAGGTACAAGATAGATATCTTAATGATGAAATCAAACTAATTTTTATTATCTCTTTTTCATAAAATAAAATTAAAAAAATCTGAAGCCTCCGAGTGACCAACTACTAATATACTCCTTAGACTCTCTCCCTCATGTGGGGTCTGAAGGCGCACGTTAGTAGGCGATTTGTCTGATGCTATCTTGCTCCTTCGCCTTGATTCAAATGAGGAAGAAGAAGAAGAGCTCTAATAAGAGAGTTCCAAATAGTGAGTTGAGAGATTCAATATTTGTTTATCCTTCTCTATCTAATGGAGGAATAGATTCAGATGATGTGGAGGCTTCTTCGAGAGCACTGGTCCTAAGGGAGTTAAGAAGAAAATGCAAATGGAGGAAATATTATCTAGGTCAAATCCTTTGTCTAATCCCCAACTGCCTCAGTTAAGATCTAGTATTCTGATTCCTCGACGACTAGGTAATCCTTCTAACTCTGTCTTATAAGTGGATGAAGTTGAGGAAGATATTGAATTTGGATTGATTGATAATGTCTCTCTGATAGAGGAGAATATTGAAGTAATTGATTCACATGATGAGAAATCTATGAATGGAAATACTGAGAATGAAAATCCAAATTTGGAGAAAGTTAGGGATGAGGTTTCAGGTCAAGCTAGCAAGGCGAATGGTGATGGATTAGATAATATTGTACCTGAAACTGTGAAATCCTTTGCTAGTCTGTTTGCTGATAATAGGAAGCATGGAAATAGTTTGAATCTAAATTTTGTTCCATCCCCCCTAGCTAATAATGTTACATTCTCTATGGAGGAATGGAGAGAAGGGGAAACTTACTGGAAACATGCTTTGATTGGTCATGTTATTGGATTGAATGTCAAATTCAAATCTATAGAAACATATGTTAACAAGATATGGGGTAAAATCTCTATTCCTACAGTGCACTTAATTAAGCAAGGAGTGTTTCTCTTTGATTTTTAGTCTGAAAAACAAATGAGTGAAGTTCCAGAAGCAGTGCCATGGTTTTTTGGTTCAAGGCCCTTGGTTCTGAAGCCATGGACACTAGATGCTGATATGGAAAAGATTCAAGATCATTGCTATCCTATGTGGGTTCAATTCCCAAATTTGCGACTAAATTTATGGAGCCCTACTGAGATTAGTAAGGTTGCTAGCCTCATTGGCAAATCCAATAACAACTGATAAACTTACAACAACTAGGCAAAGATTGACTTATGCAAGAGTTTTATTAGAAGTGAAATTACCTCTAAAAGAGCAACTACCTGATGAGCTTGTTATACAAGGTCCTGATGGGAAATATTATAATCAGAAGGTGATATATGAGCTCAGACAAAGATGGTGCACATCTTGTAATATTATTGGACATGTGACTGAGCAATGTAGAAGGCAAACTGCTAGAAAGAAGTGAGTTCCTTTTAACAAGAATTATGTAACAAATGCTCAAGATCCTGGTAAATGTGCACAAAAAGGGACTACTGGGGATGTATCAGGGCAAGCTGAAAAGAATGCTCCCCTGCCTGATAATCATACACAGAGTATAGGAAGTGGTGTTAATAATACTGGTCAATCTGGAAATGAAGTGCAAATTCCTGGAAAACATGCACAAACAGTTGATATCAGACATAATGTGTCTGGGCTTGCAACTGTGCATCAATTCTCATCTCCAACTGTGAATGCCACTGGTTTTACTAGTGTTAGCAGAGATAATTCTGCAAGGAGAACAAATGCTAGTGCAAAAATTAATCATATGGAAACTTCATTTATTCAGACATCTCATTTCTCTCCATTGGATCACCAGGTATATAATTTTGACTCCTTTAGCATTGATAGGGATGGATCACTTCAATAATGCACTTTGCTATCTAGAATATTAGAGGATTTAATAAATCCTCGAAACACATGATTGTCAAGCAATTTATATGTCAATATAATCTTCCCTTCATAACTCTTTTAGAAACAAAAGTTGCTGGAGACAAGATGCAGATTATTGTTAAGAAAGTGGCAAATGATTGGGAATGGATTTCTAATGTTCATCAAGCAAATAGTGCCAAAATTTGGATTCTCTAGAATAGTGAACTCCTCATGGTGCAGAAAATTTCATCCTCAGATCAATTTATGATATGTTCTATAGTATCAAAAGATCGTAATTTATCATGCTTAATTTCTATAGTATATGCTCTCAATGATGTGGAAGAACGAAAAATTCCCTGGCAAGACTTACTTTCTTTCAAGCAAAATATTACCTGTCCCTGGATTGTTGGAGGTGATTTCAATGCAATTATCAATAATCAAGAGAAAATAGGGGGAGCATTAGTGTTAGCTTCAGACACTGAAGGTTTTCATAATTTGATACGGGTGTATCTTCTCTTTGGAACTTAGCGATCCTCATGGGAGCTTAAGGATAGATGATTCTCATGATAGCATGAGAATAGAGGTGTCACACAGTACATGGGAACACAGGTTGGAGTGAGGAACGAAACAGAGAATCGAAGAGTCAAAGTATCCATATTTCAACCTGTGAGTCGACTCATACATGTACATGAGTCGACTCATCAGGTTGAGTCGACTCATGCCTGTCATGAGTCGACTCACGAAACCCAGCTGTTTTGTCAAAAGTTTCTGCTCGGTCGACTCATCATTTCATGAGTAGACTCATCAGTCATGAGTCGACTCATATATAGTTTTGAGTCGACTCAAGAAATCAAGCACTGTTAGCAAAAGTTTCTGACCAGTCGACTCATCAGTTATGAGTCGACTCATATGAGGTCATGAGTCGACTCATAACTGTTCATGAGTCGACTCATCGGAGTTTTTCAAATTCGTTAAGGACTCTATTTATGCGTTTTCCTGTTTGGATTGGGATTGGTTATTTATCACTTTGCCAACCTCGTTTGTATACCTATATAAGGGATTGTTTTAGGGTTTAAAACAATCAGAGAGTTTAATCAAGAGAGATTAGATTGTAATTGATATTTGGAGAGTCTGTTCTTTAATTCTAGAGTAAGATTGTGAGAGATTGTAAACTGCATACTCATAATCTCGAGAAGGTATTTTCCTTCGCCCAAAACCTGAGTTATTCTTGTGTTTCTTATTGTTTTCTCCTCAACCCACCTTTGATAATTCCATGATCAAAGGTGCTCGCATGGCAACTCGTATTAAGTTGGTATCAGAGTTATCCTATCTTGTGAAGGGGGCATCCTGTGTATGGTCCTTACTCGATCACAATACAAGAAGCTTGGCGAGATCCTTATTTCCTTGGAAGAAGCCCATAAGATAAGGAAGGAGAAGATGTCTGAAGCAGATAACTCAGTAAGACTTGACGCTATGGAAAAGCAGATAGAAATGATCGGGACTACTCTTACTCAGCTCGTGGGTCTCATCAATGGAGGGGACAAAAAGGAGGGATCTTCTTCGAAGGGTAAGAAGAAACTTGTTGAGTTCGATGAAGAACGTGAGGAATCAGATTCGAAAGAAGAGGCTGAGGTTGTTAAGTCTGCTTCACATATAGGGGGTAAGAATTATTACCAAAAATTGAAGATCAAAGTGAAGATTCCTACTTATGATGGGAGTGTCAATATGGAGAAGCTCGATGATTGGATTGAGCGTATGGGGATGTACTTCACTCTCTACGGATATTCATCCAAGGAGAAGATCGTATTCGCAACGTTAAAGCTCGGGGGCACGCGTTGACGTGGTAGAAGTCCTATTGCAAACAGGAAAATAAGGCGGTGTCATAGAATAAATTCAAGGAGCTACTGAGAAAGCAGTTCTATCTTGTGGGGTTTCTCGAAGAGCGTTGGTACAAGTGGTACGACTTGCACCAAAGATTCAATAAGACCATTCAAGAGTATACGATGGAGTTCTAGCGGTAGGCGATGGTTCTAAACATCACAACGGATGAATACTCCATCTTCATGAAATACATGGCGGGTCTGAATGATTATATCCGGAAAGAGATGAAGCTGTTCATGGTCGAGACGATTGAAGAGGCGAGCATGAAGGCACTTGCCATGAGGGCAAACAGAAGAAGGGCAACGAAACAAATGGTGATTCCAAATAGTTGGGAGGCAAGTCTAGTGACTCTCAACATAAGGAAGAGAAGAAGAAGGGTGATTCGGGGAAGGCATGATTGACATGCAACACTTTAAGCAGACAGGACACGTAGCTGATTGTTACTGGGATAAGTACCCTCATCTGATGTCGAAAGGGTTGAAGAAGAAAGAGGAGATGAAAGCATACATGATAGCGTAGGGTCCGAAGGAGGTTCCCGGGATGACAGAGCCCAACAGTAGCTTCAACCTTATGGCGGGGAAACGGCCCGCAAAAGAAGACGACGACCCGAGGGAGCAGCTCTTTGTTTTGAAGTTGCAGGTTAAGACCAGTTTGGTGGATACCATTGTAGATAAAGGGAGTCAAAAGAACCTGATATTTTAAGCATTAGTACAGAATCTGGGATTGAAGACGGTAAAACATCCGAAGCCTTATCCATTAGGGAGGATTCAGAAGGAAGCGGGATTGAGTGTGGCGAACTAGTGTACATTCAGATTTGCACTCCATGAGTCGTATATTGATGAGGTCACATACGACGTGGTTCTGTTGGATGTTTGCTAAGTTATTTTGGGCAATCCTTACTTGGGGATAGACACGCGGTATATGATCGGCAGGCCCAAAAGTATACGTTCACCAAGGATAGCTCGCAATTCATTTTTCGTTCGGCATCTCTTCCGCAGGAGACGAGTTTGGTGATAGTAACTCAGGCTAAGAGGTTGGTGAATGCGGGCAGGAAGTTTGTTTTGTTGTTCATTCGGTCTTATGAAGAGCAGCTGAGTAGGATATGCTTGTCCACCTTGAGCAAGCTTCAGGAGGGAGATCTTAACAGTTTGAAGGCCAAGTATGCGGACTTGTTTTCGAAAATCACAGGACTACCACCACGGCGAGGTGTAGAGTATGAGATTATGTTGACCGGCGAGAGGTCCTTGCCAAACATAGGCCTATACCGTACATCAGTACAGGAGTCCGAAGAGATCAAGAAACAGGTTCATGAGCTCTTAGAGACGGGAGTGATAGTGCTGAGTTGTTCACCTTATGGGTCACCGGTGTTATTGGTACCCAAAAAGGATGGAGGCTGGCATATGTGCGTGGATTACTGGGTGCTCAACAAGATAACGATCAAGAATCGTTACCCACTACCACGGATCGATGATCTCATGGACCAGTTGGAGGGAGCGAGGTTCTTCACAAAGTTGGATCTGAAGTCTGGCTATCATCAGGTAAGGATTCGGGAGGAAGACACTTGGAAGACGGCGTTCAAGACCAAACCGGGTCTGTTCGAGTGGTTGGTGATGCCGTTTGGGTTATGTAATGCTCCGGCGACTTTTATGAGGCTCATGAATAATTTGTTGCGACCTTTCATAGAAGATTTTGTGATTGTGTACCATGATGATATTTTGGTGTACAGCAGGACCTGGGAGGAGCATCTTGTTCATGTGGAGAAGGTGTTTAGAGTATTGCAGGACGGACAGCTGAAGCTCAACGGGAAGAAGTGCGAGTTTGGGAAGGACGAGTTGGTGTATCTCGGCTTCAATGTGGGGAAGGGCCATAGGAGGATAGATCCGGGTAAGGTGGCGGTGATCACGAAGTGGCCGACGCCAAAGATAGTGACTGAGGTGAGAAGCTTCATGGGAGCTTGCCAGTATTTGCGTAAGTTCATTCGATATTTTTTGACTTATGCGGCACCATTACATGGCCTCACAAAGGCTAAGGTTTAGTTCAAGTGGGGGAGGAGGCATGAGGAGGCTTTTCAGTTGCTAAAGAGGAAGATCTCGGAGGCACCGGTGTTAGCTTTGCCGAATTTGCAGCAGACTTTCGAGGTGGAGACCGGCGTGTCTAGTTATGTGATGGGTGCGGTGTTAATTCAGGATGGGAAGCCAGTGGAATACCATTTTGAGATGTTTACGAATGCTATTGCGAACTACCCGACATATGACAAGGAGTTCTATGCACTTTATCAGGCGATTAAGTATTGGAGGGTGTACTTGTTGGGGAAGGAGGTAGTTGTGCACTCGGATCACAAGCCATTGGAGTTCTTACATGCCCAGACGAAGCTACAGCAGGCGCGGCACATGAAGTGGATGTCTTATTTGATGGCTTTCAACATCATTATTAGGTACAAGAAGGGGGCGACAAACAAGTTGGCCGATATGTTATCTCGTCCGCCGGTATGGGCTTTATTAGTGGCGACGTGTATTTAGCCCTTGGTTTCTTTGGAGTATGTACAGTTGTATGCATCCAGAAGAGATTTTGGTAGTGTGTTCGAGCAGGCAAAGGCTGGTCAAAGGGAAGAGTATGCACTTGGAGAAGATAGCTTGTTGTATCGTGAGACATCCTTATGCATTCCCAAGGAGGGTGATAGGTTGCTGTGGATTAGGGAAGCACATACCTTGCGTGTGCAAGGGTATTTTGGAATTCAAAAGACGCTTCTCAATCTACGATGTCATATGTTTTGGCCACGGATGCTTGATGATGTGACCAAGTATGTTGAAGGGTGTAAGTTATGCTGTATTTTAAAGCCTTTTAACAGGAAGAGGGGATTGTACCTACCACTACCGGTTCCTTCTAGGCCGTGGGAGAGTATATCTATGGATTTTCTAGGAGGGTTGCCGACTACCAAGTACGGGCATGACTATTTGTACGTTATGGTAGACCGATTCAGTAAGATGGTGATTTTGATTCCTTGTAAGAAGACCATGACGGGAGAGGGTGCAGCACAGTTGTTCTTCGAGCATGTGTGGAAGCATTTTAGGTTGCCGAGTTCGATTATTTTGGATCGGGACAGCCGTTTTCTCGGGCATTTTTAGGATTCTTTGTGGAGTTTGATGGACACTAAATTGAAGAAGAGCACAGTCTTTCATCCACAAACAGACGAGCAAACGAAGGTAGTCAACCGGACTATGGTGCATATGTTGCGGGGGTATAATTCCAGGCATCCCAAGACTTAGGATGAGGGCTTACCATATTTGCAGTTTGTTTTTAATCGGGCGATTCATGAATCTTCGGGAAAGTCACCGTTTGAGACTTGTTATGGATTCTTACCTCCGAGTCCGTTTGATCTTGTGTTTTCAAGTGAAGCTACGATGTATGGCAAGGAGGGGAACGAAAGACAACGTGCTCAGCGATTTCTGGAGAAGATTGTGCATATTCACGCCTCGGTTGAAGCACAATTGAAGAAGTCACAAGTAAGGTACAAGGCGAAGCATGATCAACATCGGATTCCTTGTAACTTTGGCGTGGGCGATATGGTGTGGCTGAAATTGAGTAAGGAAAGGCTAAAGAGAAAAGGGAAGAAGTTGAAACCGATACATTACGGTCCATTTCGGATTCTCGATCAGATTGGCGATAATACTTTCAAGCTTGATTTACCACCTTACTTAGGCATGTATTTGGTGATCAATGCCGAGTACTTGAAGTTATTTGAGCCTCCATTGCTGGATGATGAAGGTGATGACAATGTGATCTTTCCGCATGTTGAAGACTTGTGGTTTGATAGAGAGGAGTCGCTGAAGGAAGATTGCATATTAGAGCGAAAGAAAACCACGACGAGGCGGGGAACGAAAGAGTCGTTTCTCATTGGATGTTAAGGTCAAGTTCCTAGCAAGGCTAAGTGGTTCAACAAGGAAGGAGAAGCTCACGAGTTTCCTCAGCTGAAGTTCTAACTTGAACGTGACTTCAAGTTCCTAAAGAGGGGACCTATGATACGGGTGTATCTTATTTTTGGAACTTAGCGATCCTCATGGGAGCTTGAGGATAGATGATTCTCATGATAGCATGAGAATAGAGGTGTCTAACAGTACAGAGGAACGCAGGTTGGAGCGAGGAATGAGGCAGAGAATCGAAGAGTCAAAGTATCCAGATTTTAGCCTGTGAGTCGACTCATACATGTACATGAGTCGACTCATCAGGTTGAGTCGACTCATGCCTGTCATGATTCGACTCACGAAACACAGCCGTTTTGTCAAAAGTTTTTACTCGGTCGACTCTGTCAAAAGTTTCTACTCGGTCGACTCATCATTTCATGAGTTGACTCATCAGTCATGAGTCGACTCATATACAGTTTTGAGTCTACTCAAGAAATCAAGCCCTGTTGGCAAAAGTTTCTGACCAGTCGACTCATCAGTTATGAGTCGACTCATATGAGGTCATGAGTCGACTCATAACTGTTCATGAGTCGACTCATCGGAGTTTTTCAGATTCGTTAAGGACTCTATTTACGCGTTTTCATGTTTGGGTTGGGCTTGGTTATTTACCACTTTGCCACCCTCGTTTGTATACCTATATAAGAGATTGTTTTAGGGTTTAAAACAATCAGAGAGTTTAATCAAAAGAGATTAGATTGTAATTAAGATTTGGAGAGCCCGTTCTTCAATTCTGGAGTGAGATTGTGAGAGATTGTAAACTGCATACTCATAATCTAGAGAAGGTATTTTCCTTCGCCCAAAACCTGAGTTTATTCTTGTGTTTCTTATTGTTTTCTCCTCAACCAATCTTTGATAATTATGCGATCAAAGGTGCTCGTACGATAACTCGTATCATAATTTCATCTCGTCATGTCAACTTATGCACCTTAAATCTACTGGGTGTTTTTTAACCTGGTGTAACAAGCAGGAGGGTGATATGAGAATTTGGAGTAGGTTAAACAAGATACTGGTTAATAAGGAATGGATTCATCAATATACTTCTAGTCAAGTAGAGTATCTAGTGCCAATCTGCTCAGACCATTCTCCAGCTTTATTAACAATAGAAGATGAGGATTTTAAGGGAAAAAGACCATTTAAATTTTTCAAAATGTGGATTAATCATCCAGAGTTTATCACAGTGGTTAAATCAGTATGGGAGCAAGGTATCAGAGGATATAAGATGTATAGCCTTCACACAAAGCACAAAAAACTCATGCCTGCTTTGAAGGAACTAAATAGGAAGCACTTCACGAATATAAGTGAACAAGTACTTAGAGCTAAAAATAACTAACTGGTGTTCAAAAGCAGCTGAGTACTAATCTTTTCAACTCTACGCTGATTTTAAAGGAGAAAGAGTGTTTAAGAAAATATATCAGGCTATTAAATTGTGAAATCTCTTTCTATAGAAAAAAGGCTAATATCAAATAGGGGATATGTGGTGATAATTGTACACAATTCTTCTACTCAATCATGAAAGCAAAAAGCCATCATAATAGAGTGCTTTCTTCATACTCTGAGAATGGTGAAAGGATCACTGATATGTCCAGTATTATTACAGAATTTATTGAGTATTAAAAGGAGTTATTGGGCACTACAACCCCTACTACAAATCCAGATCCTGAAGTGGTTTCAAATGGCCCTATTCCCTCGTCTATTCAAAGTAATGCTCTGAGTCTTCCTGTTTCAAGAGAGGAGATAAAGCTAGCAATATTCTCAATATCTTATGAAAAAGCCCCTGGACCTGATGGCTATAATGCTTCCTTCTTCAAAGTAGCTTGGGATGTGATTAGTGAAGATATTTATCTAGTTGTGGAAGAGTTCTTTAGTTCTGGTAAGTTGCTTGGTACTTTTAACACTACAACAATAAGTCTGGTGCCTAAGGTCCTCAATCCTTAAACACCTTCTGATTTTTGTCCAATATCTTGCCGCAATTGTAGTTATAAAGTTATTACTAATATAATTGCTAGCAGAATTCAGAAGGTAATGGGATATCTAAAGAGTTATGCTCAAAGTGTATTTGTCAAGGGCAGGATTATTTCAAATAATATCTTATTAGCCTATGAGCTCATTAAGCACTATGGCAGGAGGCATTCTTCATTAAGGGGTATTCTCAATATTGATCTAAGGAAAGATTTTGATACAATTAACTAAGACTTTATTAAATCTATGTTAGTAAGACTGGGTTTTCCTAGTATGATGGTTATGTGGATTATGGAGTGAATTACCACCTCAAAGTTCTCTTTGTCTCTCAATGGATCTCTGCATGGTTTTTTTTAAAGGTGCTAGGGGCTTAAGACAAGGTGATCCTCTTTCCCCTACTTATTTGTGATAGGCATGGAATATCTGTCATGAAAGCTTAGCACTCTTACAAATGATCGCCAATTCAAATATCACACAAAGCGCTCCAGATTGAAGATCACACATCTATTCTTTGCTGATGATTTGCTCTTATTTGGTAGGGCTGACATGAATTCAATAACAAAGCTATATAGCTGCCTTCATGAATTCAACCAAGTATCAGGATTAGAAATCAATCCAAATAAGTGTTCAGTGTACATGAGTGACATTTATGATAACCTAAAGTACCAGATATGCTCATATCTGAATTTTTCTGAAGGAACTCTACGAGTGAGATATTTAGGAATGCCTTTAATCTCTAAAAGATTATCATGCTTGGATTGCTCTCCTCTAATCAGTAAAATTTCTGAACAGTTTCAGAACTGGAAAAAGAAGAAGACTCTATCTTATGCGGGGAGATTTAACTGATTAAGTTAGTTATCCAGGGTGTTCATATCCTCTGGAATAACAATTCTATATTACCAAGTAAAGTCCTTCAGAAAATTGATAGCTTGTGCTCTAAATTTCTTTGGAATCACAAAATTCCCAAGGTCTCCCGGTCTACAATATGCCAAGACAAAAAACATGGGGGATTGGGAGTTTTTTCAGCAAAATTTTGGAACTATGTAGTTGTCATCAAGCTATTGTGGATGATTCACCTCAAAAAAGATCTCTTACGGATTAAATGGATTCACGACAATTACTTGCAGCAAGCTAGTATTTGGCAGGTTCATACTAATTAAGGTGAATGATTCTTGGATGTGAAAACAACTTCTCAAAGTAAGGGACATGATGATTGGGAGGCTTGGAAGTGTGAACAATCTGCAAAACATTATCAACACTTGTTGTATAGATGGTAAAGTTCAAGTTTCTTCTGTCTACAAGTGTCTGATTCTTCCAACTCTTCAAGCTGCTTGGTCGAACACAATTTAGGATGGTCTACATTATCCTAAACACTCATTCATCCTATGATTAGTCACTCACTCAAGGATACTAACATAGGAGAGACTATGTCGTATGAATATCATTGACACAAACCAATGTGTACTGTGTTCTAATCATCTGGAATCCTGTTGCCACCTCTTTTTTGAGTGTCAATACTCTGCAAGTGTGTGTAACAAGGTCATGGATTGGCTAAAGTTTAATTGGAGATCATGCAATTAGGATCATATCATTACCTGGTATAGCTACAGGATGAAAAGGAAGGGGTTTATGGAAAATCTAAAAAGGATGGCTCTTTCAGCTTCTGTATATATGATATGGCAGGAGAGGAATTTGAGGATTTTCCAGAACATAGCTAAGCGGTCTGAACTCTTGTTTCGAGCAGTGAGAATTTCCATCTTCTCTAAAGTCCTGAATGAAAGTCTTCCATTGCATATGAAAGAGAGATTTGAGAGATTGTAATTGTATCCTATTAGTTAGTTGAGTCCCAAAAGGGATCTGGTTTGGTTGATGTACTTAAATTTCATATTTGGTAAATGAATAAAATTTATTTCATGACCAAAAACCTACTAATTTGGTGGTCGGTTAAGAGCTTGAACACTCCTGACGCGAGAATAAATAGTATTTGAAAGATATAACTACACATGAAAACAAGAAAATGATTTATTTTAATAGCAAGCCACTTTCAGTGTTTCACGCCACAGTAGGATCTTGTATATTACTATATTCAAACATCAACTAGCCTTTAAAAGTTAAAGTGGAACTATCCATCCATTGTAATCTGCAAAATCATACGCCCTGATATCCTCCTAAGGTGCGAAAGGAGCAAAAACCAGCACAGAGTTGTGTCCTCCAAAGCCAAAAGAACTAGTGATGGCTGTCAAAATTAATCAATGAAATGCATTAGAGAACCATACCAAAATCAATAGAAAAATCTGAAAGATGCAAGACTTTAGAAATTTAGAACAAAAAAATATTTCAATTAAGCTTGCAACTTACCTACATTAACCTCATGTTGCTTCTTCACGTTAGGGACGGTATCAATTGTAACCTCGGGCTCCAAATTCTGCAGATGTTAAGTATCAACATGAATATTTGAGGACGTTATATAGATCTAGAAATTTCGTTAAAAAAATGTCAGATAAAGTTTGTTAGATACGCTAGAAATATATACTTCCTGATTGATGGTAGGATGTAGCCAGCCTGTTGTGATAGCTTTAATAGTTGCAATTGCTTCGAGTCCACCTGATGCTCCGAGAGAATGTCCAATCATAGACTGAAATGAAAAAGATAATTATTGATTATACAATGCTGATAGTATGTTTCAATCATTGGATGCATAGATTATCATCAAATTAAAATAAATTTTACTTCACCAATTAGAACTATCTATTAATATTAAAAATCACTTGGCTTCATTCTAAATGTAAAAAATACCTCCCATTGTGAGTACTTATTTTCCCTTTACCCGTGGTGAATCATGCATGTACAGTTGTTCATTGATATACTGTTGTGATCTAGAAAATGGAGTTCCTACATTCTAACCACACCAGAGAGAGGATCCAATCATATGACAAAGTATTAAAAGCATCAAACCTTTGTTGCGTTCATTTTTAGTTCTGAAGTGTCTTTGAAGACCATCTTCATGGCATTTACCTCTGCTAAATCTCCCATTGGCGTGGATGTCGCATGAGCGTTCACATAGTTCACCTGAATGGATCATTCCAAAAAATCGATATTGAATAGGTAAGTAATAGTCTATGAGAATTTTAAGAAATCTTGCAGACAAGAACGTTAGATATATATATAACTAACCTCTTCAGGAGAAACTCCAGCATTATTCAAGCTCATTTGAATGCATTGGGAAACTCCAAATCCATCAGAACGAGGTTGCGTCATGTGATATGCATCACATGTTATGGAACCTCCTAAGTATTCTGCTATTACAGTTGCGCCCCTCTTTCTTGCATGCTCTAAACTCTCCATAACCTTAATTTGAAGAAAAGGAAGAATCATGCCTTTGAAAGTCGAACATACTTAGTTGATACATATTTTAAATCAGAGTCATTTAACTATATATTTATCTAGTTGGTTTTATTACTAGCTTGTAAAATAAGAAGAGATTCTAATAATCTATATTTACTATAAAACAATAATTCATAGTATGATAGGAAACAAACACCCACATATACAATAATAGCTAATATAATAGCTAACAATGGTTTTATTTTATTTTAGTTTATTTTATTATTATTATTATTGTTATTTTATATGGATGGTTTTAACGTTTAATGCATATATATTTTGCTATACCAGTCTGAGAGTTCTTAGGTAAAACAAATTTGGAGCGTAATTTTTTTTAATAATAACCAATATGTATATACGTTAAAAAATAGATGACAATACTAAAAACTAAAAGTACAATGGGCCATTCAAATTGTGGCATTAAAAGTCAAATACAAATTCTATTAGAACATTCACAATGCTTTGATTAATTCACTAGGAGTATATGAGGATAATTTGAAGATTTTAATTAATGCATTGATGATCCAAAACACCATTCTGGCGTATAGGATGTTCTTATGAGATTTGTATTCTTAAAACTATGAAGTAGTAATAAAAAATTTAGGTTTATGAATTTTTATAATATAACATATTTCTATAGGTTGAATCCGATACCTTTGTCTTTAAATATTCATTTTGAAACCGTGTATCGAGATTTGAATATAGTTACGATCTGCTATCATTTTAAATTCATTTCCACTGTCAAAAACTTTAAACTTTAAACTTTTCTTTTTTCTCTTTTTGGTGATACGCAAAACTTCAAGGTCTAGTGTTGAGGCTTGTATATATCTTGTACTCTATGGCAATCCTATCTGTAAACTAATAAATCAGATTAGTGCTGGTCTAGTTATACTTTGTCTCAATAACAATAAGCTGAATTTATTTTAAGAACTTAATTTAACTCACCAGTAGGCCGCATCCCTCCCCCATAACGAACCCATCCCGACCTTTATCCCACGGCCTCGACGCTTTCACAGGCTCACCGTTCCTCTGCGACAGCGCCCTGCACGCTGCGAATCCAGCAATGGACGCTTGATTGATGGGGTTCTCAGTTCCGCCGGCGATCATAATGTCAGCTTGGCCACTTTTTATGTGGTTGGCGGCCGAGTACAAGCAGCAGTTAGCGGTGGCGCACGCGGTGGAAATGGAGTAGGTTGGGCCCATGAGGCCCTTGTCGATGGATAGGAGCGCACTACCCATGTTGGTGATGGGGCAAGGAAAGAAGTAAGGAACTGTTTTGGAATTCCGATAGCAATACTCGAGAAGATCGGCTATTTTTGGGCGGTATGCTGTGTACCCGCCAACCCCTGTTCCCACCAGCGCTCCAATTCTTGATCTGTCCATCTGCGGTACAAATTTCAGCTTCAGCTTCATTTCAGTCATGAGCAAATAAACACAAAAGAATTTGGGTCTGGATTCTCAACAATTTGATTGTTGAAAATGCCTGCAATTAGTTAGGGGGACTAATATTATTGGCTAATCCATGATTAAAAGTATTTTTACCTTGTTTAGCTAACTAATATAATTCATGGGGTTTACTAAGCAAAGGGTTTTGATTAATGAGTTGTAGAGAATCTCTACAATTAAGGATATAGAGGATCTCTATCCAAAGAATTTGGATCTGTCCACTGAAAAAAAGTGGAGAGGTCTACGTAGCCTTTGATTTATCTAGCTAGCAGATAACTATAATTCATTTTAAATCTAACAATCACCGCACTTCCAAAAGGAAAGAATAAAGTTAATTCTGGATGTTTTTTTTCACTTTGCTAAAATTTAAATAACCCTCTTAACTATTTTAATTTCATAGCGTCCCTTGAAGTTTAAGGTGTTTGACACGTCACTCCACTAAACTTCTTTTGTTCGCTAACCCTTACGCCTCGTTTGGTACGCGGGAATGAACTCAAATAAGAATGGAATGGAAGAAGGAATAGAATGAAATGTATGTGGGGATGGAATGGTCATTCCCATTCTCTTGTTTGGCTTCGTTTATAGAATGAAGCTAGAATGAAAATCTCATTCTCATCCCATGTTTGGTATCACTAGTTCACAAGTGAGAATAAAATCATATTTTCTAATAACGCCCTTACAACAACATGTTGACCTTCTTATTTAGATGATGTTTACCAAACAATTTACCACTAATGTTGTTTGTCTAGCATTCGTGTTTTCCTATCTATTGTAGACAAACAACGTTGTTGGAGGATGGATAGAATTGCGCTTAAACGAACATATCCAATGGAGGTTGGTGGAATAGTGGTTGAAGCTTATGCAATTCAAGTTAAAGATCAAGTTTAAGCTTCATCCGCATGTGTACCAAGTTGAGCTACAATGAAGATCAAGATCAAGCTTGGGTAATGTAGTTTAGGTTTTATATTATGTGTGTTAAATACATTAAGCTCAATATCTATACACACATTTATTGGTTTCTTCGTATATATATATAGTAATATATATATATATACATAAGTTTTGGTTTCTAAGAATTTATATATATATATATATATATATATATATATGAAGTTTTAAGTTTTTATGTTTATATTCCCATATATGATTTCACCTTTAACAAGCTTATATTTAATGAAATCATACTTAGTGTTTTGAATATATTGCATAGAATATGCAATCTTATGAAAATATTGTATTTCTAAGTTATAGACTTCATAACAACATGTTATATCTTTTATCAAGTCTATACAATCATTTTATAAGGTTTCAAAATGTTGTTTGAGTCAAAAAATCAAAATATCAATTTCCAGGTTTTCATGCTTTTGAACATATTTACAAAATGATGATATTTTTCATTTGGGAAGTCCTTTTTCGAAACCAGTCATTGTAGCATGTTTATTATCATGTCTACAATCATTCCCCAAAGTTTTACATTTTTTGGATTTTATTTGATATTTTTAAACAGCATTTTAATATCAGCAAATCAGTTTTTCATATGTCAGTTTTTGGTCGACCGAACCGGTCGACCGAACCTGAGTTCATAGGTTCACTGGGCGACAGAGAGTCTATCGGTCGACCTGTCCGGTCGACCGAGAGCTCCCATCGGTCGACCGATAATTCCGTCGGTCGACCGAAGTAGTTCCAGCTCGTTTTTCTCGTTTTCGACCTGTATAGCGATCGACCGATAAAATTTCCGGTCGACCGATATTGTTACCGTTGGTTTTCCAACGGCTATTTTGCTGAGCGATTTTTCTGGGGCTTTTTGGACTTTTACTTGTGGTTTTGGCTGAGATTTCTAGTGGGTATATATACCCCATTGCTGATGTCTTTTCAAACTAATGAAGAGAGTTTTAAAAACAAGTTTAAGAAAGTTTTAATCAAGGGTTTAACTTTGTTTAAAGTGTGTTTATGAGCTTTTAAGCATTTGAGTGTGTTTGAGTTTGTGAAATTCAATTTCACAAGAGCAAGTGGAGATCATCCTTTGGTGTTTGAGCATTCACTCTTCTCCTACTCTCTTGTCATCTTTAGAGAAGTGTTTCTAAACTCATCTAGCAATTTATTATTTTGATTATAATTTCCATAAGCTAGATTTATATCGAGTTTAGTTTAATCGTTTTATTGATACTCTTTGTTCACACACAATCTATTGAGCTTAGTGTATTTACATTCATAGTATAATTTGGGGTTGTGGGTTTGTGACTAAGAGTTGTGCTTAATTGAGTTCTCACCTTGTTTAGAGAACAATCAAATTGATTTATATTATGCTTAATTGTGAGGATTCACTTGTAATACACTTGTACACCGAGAGAAGTGTGTGGTGAGAGACGGGGTCGAATCCAAGAGGAGTGGCGTCGGTTGACGTGCCTAGGGAGAGGTTGTAACCGAGCACTTGAGGAGGAGGACACGGGCTAGGACCAACACTTAGTGTGTGAGGTGTGATTACATAATGATTGTATTGTGAGGTGTAAACGTTGTTCGGGTGAACGTAGAAAACCCGGTTGTGATAGTGGAGATCTCCTCGAGGTGAGGAGCGGGGACGTAGGTCGTGGGGACCGAACCTCGTAAACATATCGTTTTGTTTGTGATTGCATTGGCGTACTTTTACATTCGTGCTTATTATTCATATTGCCTTTGTCAATTGCTCATTGTTGTTTTTCCCTCTATCTAGTTTATGATTAATTCACCCTTGTGTTAATTTTATATCCTTGCACATATATTGTCTATATCTCTTTGTTAGGATATATCTTATTGTTTATATATCCTTGCATATATTTCTATCATATAGGATATATCACCTTGTGTATATTGCATATTCTTGCACATAACACTTTGTATATCTATCTTGCAAGAATATATTTGTTAATTAGTTTTAATTGGCATTTAATCGGATTAGATTAGCATAAGACCCTAATCACCCCCCCTCTAGGGTCTAACACAACAAAGATTTTTAATAAGATAAAAATAAACAATAATGATAATAACTAAACAATTTTATTTATGCGTAGGTTATATTAATCTAGCATCTAGCTATGTTTTATACTAATGCACATGTTATTTCTCGGGTGTATGTTCCATTTATATTTTTTAAACAATACTCACTATTTCTTAGTCTTAAAAAATTAAAGAAAAATAAATAAAAGAGTATCACATCTTTCATAGGTCCAAAAATAATATAAAGAATGATATCCACATTCCACAGTTCTAGATATCAAAATTAACACATTTGATAAATTATCAATAGGAGTATAATTAAAAATTATGTAACTAATTTGATTCTCACTTGATGGGAATGATCATTCCTTATCAATTCACTTGGAATGCTCATTCCGACAAAAAGTGGGAATTGTCATTCTATTGGGGATTCAAATCAATCAAATCGAACACTTGCCCTTCCTGACCTTGTGTTTGAGAGTAGGAAAGTAAGAAAAATCACAACAAATAAAAGATAAAAACTTGCACGAACGTAAACAAGAAAGAACACACCAGATTTAACGAGGTTCGGCAATCGTGCCTACGTCCTCGGGAGACACACCACATGATTTTTTGATTAATATTGAAGAAGATTACAATGCCCACAAATAGGATCTAATATCTCTCTGAGATGTCTCTGAAGAATTTTCTCAAAACCCACTTTTTCTGATGTCTATTCTCTTCTAAGACGTTCCATATATATAGAAACCTAAAACCAAAACAGACTAGGAACTCTAAAACTAAAAAACAAAATAGATTAGAAATCCTAATAACCTGTTACCAAAACAGATTAAGAATAATGTTACCAAAACACATTAAGAATCCTGTTACCAAAACAGATTAGGAAACCTGCTATCCAACAATTTGTTTGATTCCAGCTTTAAGTCTACATCCTTTAGACTAACAATCTCCCACTTGGAGACCAAAGCACAATCAACGAGCTCACCCGAACTCTCCCTTCTTCGCAAGCATCCTCCTACGCGGAAAAAAATCCATTCTTCAATCGTCATCAACCCAGCGATCCTATCGATCCTCCTGGTGTGGCTCCCCCTTCATCTCCTACACGTGAAGGCCAACTGAAGTTGTGTACAACTTCAGCTTGTCAATGGTCACTGCTTTCATCAACATATCCGTAGGATTTTGACTCCCCAAAATCTTCTCTAGATGTAACTTCCCGTCCTCAATCAGCGAGTGTATAAAATGGTATCGTACATCGATGTGCTTCGTTCTGACATGATGTACTGGATTCTTGGTAAGATGTATAGTGCTCTGGCTGTCATAATAAAGAACTCTTCTACCTTGCTTCAGATCCAACTCTTTCAGGCACTCGTTCAACCAAATCATCTCCTTACTTGCTTTAGTCATCGTGACATACTCAGCTTCAGTTGTAGACCAAGTTACAATCTTCTGTAGATGTGAAACTCAACTCACTGCTATCAACGCCAAGGTATAAATATACCCCATGGTGCTTCACCTCGTATCATGATCACCAACGAAGTCTGTATCCACATATCCTTACAGTACCAACTCCTTCCTCCTGAAACATAATGGATTGTCCGTAGTCCCTTTCAAGTAGCGTAATATCCACTTCATGGCCTCCTAATACTGCTTCCCAGGATTACTTGCAAACCTGCTCACAACTTCTACTGCATGGGCAATGTCCGACCTCGTGCAAATCATCACGTATATGTGACTCCCAATGGCCGAAGAATATAACACTCTGCTCATATGCTCTTTACCTGCATCTGTCTTAGGCGATTGCTATACAGATAGCTTGAATTGGCTTCCAAGGGGTGTGCTAATAACCTTAGTATTCCGCATGTTGAACCTCTAAAGTATCTTCTCGGTGTATTCAGCTTGACTCAACCTCAACGTCCCTTCACCTTTATCTCTACTGATTCACATCCCTAGAATCTGCTTCGCTATACCCAGATCCTTCATAGCAAACTCATTTGCCAACTTCTTCTTCAAGTTGTTTATTTCCTCTAAACTCGGTCTTGCAACTAACATATCGTCAACATACAATAACAATATGATAAAATTGGACTCGAACCTCTTGAAGTAGCAACAATGATCTGAATTGCATCTTCTGTAGCCATTGTTCTGCATGATGTTATCAAACTTTTTGTACCACTGTCTCAGGGACTGTTTTAATCCATACAAGCTCTTCTTAAGCTTACACACCATATCTTTCTTTTCCTCTTCAATGAAGTCAACAAGTTGCTTCATGTAGATTTTTTCATCCAAGTCACCATGAAGAAAGGCAGTCTTCACATCTAACTGCTCAAAGTAGAGATTTTCTGCAGCTATTAGGCTCAACACCACTCTGATGGTTGTGAGATTCACATCGGGGGAAAATATCTCTGTATAGCTCACTCTTTCCCACTGTTGGAACCCCTTCATGACTAATCTGGCCTTGTATCTCTTACTTTCATCACTCTCCTGCTTGACTCGATAGACCTATTTGTTATGCAAGGCTTTCTTCTGTACAGGTAGCTGGACTAACTCCCATGTCTCATTAGTGTGTAGAGAATCCATCTTCTCTTGCATCGCATGCTCCCACTATTGAGATTCACTCACTTGCATAGCCTCCTTATAGCACTCCGGTTCTCCACTATCTATCAAAAGCAAATAATCAAGTAATGAGAGATATTTGGAATTCGGTTTGGGTACCCTGTATGACCTCCTAAGATCCACGCCCTAGGTAGTCGTCTCTGCACCTTGAGCCTCCTCCGTTCTTCGATCAGAATTGACTTTGTCACCCCCATCTAGAAGTTCCTCCAAATCTATGTACTCGGATCCACCTATATCTGTAGTGCTGGTCCCACTGCTTTGGTTATCATTGACACTGTCCCTGTTCCTGTACATCACCTCCTTATTGAATATCACATTCCTGCTTCTGATGATCTTTTTTTTCTTCTCACCCCAAAGATGATACTCAAACTCATCAATGTCGTATCCAATGAATTTGTACTTCTATGACTTAGCCTCTAGCTTGTCCCTGATATGGTCATTGATATGAGCATATGCCACAAAACCAAATGCTCGCAAATATGAGAGATTAATCTTCTTGCCACTCCAAATGCCCTCTGGAATCCCGTAATCCAATAGAACTGATGGCCCATGATTAATCAAGTAAGCTGTCGTATGCACCGCATCCACCCAAAATGTCTTTGGTAGATTTGCATGTAATTGCATGCTCCTGGCACGCTCCGTCAATGTTCTGTTCATCCTCCCTATAACGCCGTTTTGCTGCAGCGTCCCTGGAGTACTCCTCTCCAAACGAATCACATTTAGAGCACAGAACCTCTTGAACTCCTCCAGCTTGTATTCTCCACCGTTGTCTGATCTCAGATACTTTACCTTCAGATCTGTCTCGTTCTCCACCATGGCCTTCCACTTCTTGAAGATCCAGAACACCTCTGACTTGTACTTCATGAAGTATACCCATACCTTCATCGAGTGGTTGTCAATAAAAGCGACATAGTATGCCGAACCGCCAAGAGAAGATACGCTAGCTAGACCCTATACGTCAGTATGAACTAACTCTTGCTTCTGAGTGTTAGGTAGTCTTCCACCCTTTTGGAAACTAACTCTCTTCCGCTTCCCAAAGATGGATTCCTCACAAACACCAACGTCCATAGAATCGATGCCGCTTAGCTTCCCCTGTGAATGTAGAATCTTTATCCCCTTCTCGCTCATGTGTCCTAATCTATTATGCCACAAATTCATACTCTCTTTGCCAGCTATAATTACAAGAGTGTCACTCACATGTGAGGTAAGGTAGAGAGTTCCTGTTTTGTTACCTCGAGCAACAACCATAGTACCGTTTGAGATCCTCCATGAATCCCCGGTGAATATCGAAACATAGCCTTCTGCTCCAAGCTGGCCAACCAAAATAAGATTCCTCTTCAGCTTCAGTACATGCCTCACGTTCTTCAGATTCCACTTAGAGCCCTTCAACTATATTTGTACATCTCCTCTTCCAATAACACTACAGGGTTCATTATCCCCTAAGTATACATTCTCAAAGTCCTCTGCTACATTGTTATGAAGAAGCTTTTTATTAGCAGTAGCGTGGAACGAGCCTCCTGAGTCGATGACTCAAGAATCAGAATCGCTATCCATAGCGAGGATCAATGCATCATGCACGAGATGAGCCTCTTGGTCATTCACGTCCTTCTTTTGTGCTTTACACACTGAAGACATATGACCCTCTTAGCCGTAGTTCCAACACATTCCTTTGATAGGCCTAACTTTCAAGTTCGACCTCTTTTTGGTTGACTTCGACTGGTTCCTGTTCTGATTACCCTTCTTCTAGCTTTTGCCTCTGTACTCAAGATTTAGGCCTGAACCTGAACCTTCTGATTCGGACGATTTCCTTCTAACCTCCTCGGATATAATCATGCTAACAACCTCGCTAAGCTTCAACTTTTCCTTCCCCACTGAATTGCTGATTGCCATCACACAACCTGGCTAACTATCCAGCAACTACAATAGAATCAATAGGGTACGCACTTCATCATCAAACGTGATGTCTACGGAGATGAGTTGATCAACAATCGTGTTGAACTCGCTGAGGTGCATTGTGAAGGAACATCATTCTGGCATCTTGAGATTGAAGAGTGTCTTGATGAGATGCACCTTGTTTGTGGCAGACGGTTGCTCGTACATCTTCGCGAGCGCTTCCATAAGCCCCACCGTCATCTTCTCCTTCAATATGTTGTGTGCGACTGTCTTGGCAAGCGACAATCGGATTTGCCCTAGAGCTTTCCTATCAAGTATCTCACAATCCTCGTCTGACTCTTCTTTCTTCTTTCTTCTTTCCCTTAGCCTTGCCCATCAACGGCCGATATAAGTCCTTCTGGTATAGATAGTCCTCCATCTGCAACTACCAGTAGGCGAAGTTTAAACCGTCAAACTTCTCTATCTTAGATTTGCTTTCCTCTACCATGGCTCTCTCACAATCCTTCTGAACGAAGCTCTGATACCAATTGTTAGGGATTCGAAACAATCAAACCGAACCCTTTTCCTTCCAGACCTTGTTCTTGAGAGTAGGGAAGTAGGAAAAATCACAACAAATAAAAGATAAAAACTTGCAGGAAAGTAAACAAGAAAGAACACACCAGATTTAACGATGTTCGGCAATCGTGCCTACGTCCTCGAGGGTCATATCACACAATTCTTTGATTAATATTGAAGAAGATTACAATGCCCACAAGTAGGATCTAATCTCTCTTTGAGATCTCTCTGAAGAATTCTCTCAAAATCCTTTTTTTCTGTTGTCTAATCTCTTCTAGGACGTTCCATATATATGAAAAACTTAAAACCAAAACAGACTAGGAATTCTAAACCAAAAAACAAAACAGATTAGGAATCCTAATAACTTGTTACTAAAACAGATTAAGAATCGTGTTACAAAAAGAGATTGGAAACCTGCTATCCAACAATTTGTTTGGTTCCAGCTTTGAGTCTACATCCCTTAGACTAACACATTCCATGGGAATAATCATTCCAACTTCTAAAAGATAGGTACGTTGGGTATCGGGGAATGAAAAGTGAGAATAACCATTCCATTTTACCCAATTCCCGCGTACCAAACAAGGCGTCAAAGATTTTACACTTCATTCCCCACCAAAATTAATACGTCAAACTTGACGTGTCTCGTAACTTTGGCATGTCCCGAAAAGATGAAAATATCCCTTAGCCTTTAAAAAATCACTCTTTAAATATTTTTACTGTCTCTATTAATTTTCAATGCGGAGACACATTCAAGGTAGTGTGGACAAATGCCCGCACTCAATTCTTTTTTACAATACACCTATTATATGTATTTTTATTTATTATTGTGTTATAGGCTTATAGGTTTATATTTACCCCACTTCATATCTGATTTGCCCCGTTTGATATTTAGGCACGAAGCTATTATGTATTAAGCCACCATTTGATATTTTCAGACACGTGACTAGTATAGTTACTTTAACCGTTTGATACTTAGGCACGAAGCTATTATGTATTAAGACACCATTTGGTATTTTCAGACACGTGACTAGTATAGTTACTTTAAAATTAAATTTCACGGCCAGTCTGATAATGGTGTTGCTCATTCCATAGCTAAGTCGGTTGACTATTTATTGACAAGGGTCAATCTGACCATATGACACTAAAATTGGATATGAGTAAGGCATATGATAGAGTGGAATGGAGGTTTATTGACAAGGCCCTTCAGGTCATGGGATTTTCAGGTCATTGGAGGCATCTCATCTTAGACTATATCTCTACTTCCTCTCTCTCTTTTTGCTTCAATGGGCAGATTGTGGGTCAGGTCACTCCTATTCGTGATCTGCAACAAGGATCCTCACTATCTTCATATTTGTTTCTTCTCTGCACGGAAGCTCTCTTAGCACTGATCATCAGACAGGAGGAGAACAGGTGCATCAGAGGGTTATCTTGTTCCCGATCGGGCCTAAGGATTTCTCACTTGTTCTTTACAGACGACTCTTTGGTTTTTATTCAGGCTTTCCATGCCGCTGCACAGACTGTTCAGAGTACTCTGCTATTATATGAGGCTGTAACCGGTCAGAAAGTCAACTTTCAGAAGTCTGCCATCATCTTTAGCCCATGTGTGGATGAGGATACTAAGGCCTCTATTTTCTCTATCTTGGGGCTTGATAGGGCCAAGTCACATGATCGGTGCTTAGGTTTCCCTTTGGTGGATTGAAGAAGCTGTCGTCAGACTTTTGCTTCAATCAGAGACTCAGTTTGGAAAAGAGTCCAAGCTTGGAGGAGGGCTCTTTTCTCAACTGGGGGGTTATGGTGAAAGTTGTTTTGCAGGTGATCCCGTGCTATGTGATGAGTATCTTTCGTATTCCAATTTCTTTGTGTAGGGAGATTGAGTCTATCATTATGAGATTCTGGTGGGAATCAACTTTTGGTGAGAGAAAGATTCACTGGGTTAGGTGGCAGAAGGTGTGTTGTGCAAAGTTAGAGGGTGTTCTAGGCATTAGAGATCTACAGATGTTTAATCAGGCATTGGTGGCAAAGCAGGTATGAAAAATTATTCAAGACCCTTCTTCTCTGGCTAGTAGGTTTTGAAGAGGAAGTATTTCAGGGACTCAAACTTCCTTTCAGCTGGTGTCAGCCCTGACTGCTCTTATTTATGGCGGAGTTTTACCTGGGGGAGAGAGCTCCTGGCTCGAGGTCTGAGATGGAGGATAGGTGATGGCCAGAGTGTCTCCATCAGTGCTGACCCATGGATCCCACGGCCCTTTTCTTTCAGGCCAATCACTTCTACGGTCAACCCTTCTAGAATGGTGGCTGACCTGATCTCTGCTTCGGGTACTTGGAATCATGAGCTGATTGCTACCTCCTTTTGGAAGATAGATCGGGAGGACATTCTATTTATCCCAGTGCCGCCTTCTCCTGTCCCTGACAGAATCATTTGGCATTATAAGTAGAAAGGGTGCTACACAGTTAAGAGTGGATTTCAACTTCTTCTCCACACTATGCCTGATATTGCTTCTACCTCGAATTCTAGGGTAGCGAAGTGGTGGTCCTTGATCTGGCATGCGGAGATCCCATCGAAGATTAGAGTGTTCCTTTGGCTTCTATTCTATGATGCTATCCCCACTTCAGCTAGTTTATCTCGCAAGGGGATCTCTGTGCCCCCTAGTTGCCGCCTTTGCTCTGCTGACTTTGAGACCGCCCTTCATATCTTCACCGTCTGCTCCTTTGCTCGTTTAGTATGGGAGTCCTTAGATCTTTGGGAAGTGATTAATGGTTTTCGAGGCACGTCTTGTGGTGATTTCCTTTTTCATCTCCCCGTTGCTTGCTCTGGGGACTCTCTGGCTTTGGCTTTCACAACCATGTGGTTTATATGGTCGGGGAAAGGAATATGCGCTCTCATGGTGGTGGTGTTAGAGAGGTCTCGGTCTTGGTGACTCGGATTCTTTGTTTTGTGGAGGAAGGGGATAGAGTTAGTGGTCTCTCCCGTGACATTGTCACCCTTCCAAATGGCCTTCTGCTTGGTATCCCCTTGCTCCTGGTTTGCTGAAGCTCAACACAGATGTTGTTGTTCCTCTGGAAGGAGATATTATTGGTTTGCGAGGTGTTATTCGGGATCACCATGGACATGTGATTTGTTGCTACTCTATGGGAATCAGGGGTCCTATATCTGTGGATCATGCGGAGATGTTGGCTGTCCTGGAAGGCATTCGCTTTGTTCGGCTTATGAACTGGAGGATTTCAGTGGTAGAACTTGACTCTCTAAAGGTTGTCTCCTTAGTGGACTCTCATTCTCCTTTTGCTCCCTTGACTCCTATTACAGATAAAGTTCGCGCTGGTCAGACTATTACTTGCTGCTCTAAAGTTTCTTATGTAAGACGCATTGGTAATTAAATTTGATTATAGGGTACCCTACCTGCCATTTCAAAAAAAAATTAAATTTGATTATAGGGTACTTGCATGTTTAATTAATTTTTTTATTATATGACATGTATTTTTAATAAAAATCCATGTTGCTAAATATAATTAATTTTAAATTGTTACAATAAGATTTTGATAATTCCCATTTAATTACACCTAAACCTCCATTAAATAAATTCAACTCTTTTCCTAATCATGTGTAATCAAATCCCTCTCACCTTAATTTTATTGAGAGATATGTATTTGAGACCATTGATAATGAGTTGATTATACATAAATTTAAAAATATGAAAAATCATCAATGACAATTGTAAATGTCTTATCCTTTGATGTATTAATGAATTTATTTTACTAGATTTATACGTATTATATTTATTTTAGGGTAAAATTCACAAATTTCATTTAAGTTTGTTAATTTTGGAGATAGGCCCCTTAATTATTTTAATAAGTATAAACTCCTGATGCCCCCCACCCAAAAAAAAAGCACCAACCCTTCAATCAGGAAAAAGGTAAAAAAAAAATCCTATTCCACTAAGCTCCTCGAAAAAGTTTCACTATAATTCCCCAAAATTACACTATGAAGACTTACACATCACGTATCAAGCACACGAGAAATGCCTCTCAACACTCATAAAAGCCACCATTTTATTCTTTTTATTATATCAATTATGTTTTTTTAAATGTATGAGTGGTATTTTTGAATTTTTTTGGATTGTGCTTGGAACATGACAAGTTACATTTGAGGGTGTTAATCTAGGGAGTTAAAGCAAGCAATTTTCAACGGGTTGAGGAAAATTGAACAAGTTAAGGGGGCTATGTGAAACCCCATCAAAGCTAGGGGGTTTTGTTCTTATTATACTAGTTTAAGAAGGTTATCCTAAAAACCGCGAAACATAAGGGAAGTTTGTGAAATTTAACCTTTAATTTATCGCCCCCAGTATTCCGCAGTTAATGGCTCCATCACTGTAAATCTTTATAGATTAAGGAATATTTTCGTTTTTTTTAGTCATGTACTCGGCATGTGACTTACTAAACTTGACAGTGTTACTTTGTGGGTTGAATAATAAATCTCCAAGGACTTCACTTGAATGGAAAAGTTCATTGAGATTATGTGTAAAACCCCTTAAAGTTTGGGTCGATTTGTGAAATTAAAATATTTAGGGCGAATTATCTGCAAAACCCCCAGAGTTAAAGGGATTTTTTGAAACTAATCCTGAAAGAAAAACGCATGCTGCACAATCAACTACCCCTTTTATTTTCATTCATTTATTTATTCATTCATTCATTCATTCATTATTATTATTATTGATTTTGAAGTTAAGAGGATGATCAGAAGGGGATCAACATACTTTTTGCAGTACGTCCGGTCCAAGGCTAGCATTCTCAAGTGCTTTGCTGCCAGCAACCAGGCAATATCTCCAGCAGTCATCGAGTCTGTTATCTCTTTTCTTAGCGATATAGCCATCCGACGAGAATCCCCGGATCTGGGCTGCGAACCGAACACCAAAAGTCGACGCGTCGAACTTGTCGATCATACAGACGCCGCTCTGCCCTTCCAACAACTTGCTGTAGAAATGATCCACTTCGTTTCCGAAGACAGAGACGGCTCCCATCCCGGTCACCACGATTCTCTTCATGGGGTCTTTCTCTCTCTTTGGCGCTGCTGTAGTCGGGGATGCCATTGATTTGATCTTGTGTGTTCTTATAGCTGAAAGGTTATTTGGATGCAATTTGAAAAACAATCAAAATCAATACAGCAATATAAACTCATATTTAATAGCTTTTTTTTTTCGCAACAAGGTATGTACGTAATTGTCCCCATCTACTGTAATATTGATCAGTATTTGCAGTTAACCCTCCTCATCTATATGTGACTAGCACTTACCAGCCTTGAATTTGTATTTTGAGAAGCATAAGTTGCAGATAACCCCCCTTATCTCTTATGAAGTGAAGGGTAGGGGTGATCAGTGCTACTCAACACGTAGATAATGGGTTTATGTGCAATTTACCAATATAGATGATTATGAATTCACATTTTTCAATACTCGATGATCAACTAATATTGCCATTATGTTATATGTTTCATATTAATTAGATCATACTCCTTATTTTATTTTGTGCTAAATGTCTGTTTGTACCCAGAAAAAGCTGTAAATTGTTCAGGTAATATAAAGCATGACTTTTGAGATATTAAACTCTTCTTTGTTCACCTCCTTTAAAAATACTCAAACAAAAATGAAGTTTTTTTTTTTTTTTGGGAAAAATGTGTCCAGGCCCTAAAATCAGAAACTTCATGTGACGAGACCCCTCATAGTTTCCCCCATGTGGATCAGCCACTTGAAGTGTGACATTTTATACTGCAGTCCCTTTTTATCAATTATTACATGCTAGCTAAGCTAAAATCCCCAAATTATCCTTATCCTCTCTCATCAATCTCTCTGACCCAGCACTCATATCATCTCTCTCTCTCTCATCTACTCTCTCTCTCATCTCCTCTCTCTCTCTCTCATCTCCTCTCTCTCTCTCTCTCTCTTCTCTCTCTAAAACTAAAAGCTTTCTCAAGCTCGTCGTCCTGGCCCTCACCCTCCTCATCGTCGTCGTTGCCGCCTCCGCTCAGGCCCCCAAGACTCCTATCGAGTTCGCCGCCGCCTCTCCTCCCCTCCTCCGCCCGTCCTCGTCACCGTAGATCGCCACCGCTCCCCCGCCGTAGATCGCCGCCGTAGAGCTTGAGGAAAACACTCGAAAAGCTCGGGCAATTGAAGACTGTTGAGGAGTGCAGGGAGATGATCCGAATGTATGATGTTAATGGAGATGGTGTTTTATGCTTTGATAAATTTAAGAAGATGATGCTACGAGTAGGTTTGTTTTTGAGATTGATATTTACCGTAAATAATGATGTTGTTGTGACCCGTTGAGATTTGGACATTACTTTTTTTAATTTGAGATGACTTTGATCAATTGAGGGTTCATGTTGACAATATATCTACGTTTTTAATTTCTCACATGACTGTGGATTTATCCTTATGAGCTTCTGTATTTGTAAATTGTGATCGATTCTGTTGTGGATGTTTTTTTAGTTACCAGGCCTAGACGCACAGAGCATTAATCTATTAGCTAAAAGAAGAAAAGAAAAAAAAGGAAAAAAGAAAAAAAGAAAAAAGAAAGGTAAAGAGAAGTAAAGTAGAAGGGGAATGAAGAGAAATGCCGTAATTAAGAAAGAACGAAAAGATGTATTAATGTATTTCTACGAATGAAATTGTTACGGTACCGTCGAGCGATATTCGAAGCAATATAACGAGAGATAGAAAATGAGCCCAAATAAAAGGAAAATACCGTGTGATAGATAATATAAAGGGCTACACACCGGCGAAGACCGTAGTAAAAACGGAGACCGGAGGTGGCCGTAAAACACGCGCAAAGTCGGCACGACGCTGCTGTTTTCTGCTCGCTACTGCCGTCGAGCGATGTTTCGGACATTACCGAGAGAGATAGAGAATGTGTTAGAGCGTGATACAAATTAGAGATGATAGGCAACATGTAGGGCTACTCACCAAAGAAAAAATCAGCGGAGACAGAGATTTGAGGAGATCAGAAAGTGCGTGCGAAGTCGGCACAAAACTATAGTTTTCTGCAGTACAATTTCTCACCGTTCAGATTTGTTCTTCGCTGTTAGGAGAATTTCGCTGCTGTCTGGGCTTGCCGAAGGTGGGAGGAGGTTGCCGGGGTCGTCAGGGTGTCTCGGTGGGCTTCGTCGGGAGTGGGAGGAGCTTTTCTCCTTTCCCAAGAGCCTAGAACTAAGATGAATTAGAGCTAGAACTAGCTAGAACTAACATAAATGTGGGCTAGAACAGGATGTATACAAGCTAGAACTAGGGTAATAGAACCTAGAACTAACGTAGAAGCATGAATTAACAAGTGTGCATGTAAAAAATTCTTGTTGGGTTTAAAACTAACAAGATAGAAGCTAGAACTGGCTATATACAAGCTAGAACTAGGGTAATAGAAACTAGAACTAACGTAGAAGCAAAAATTAACAAATGTGTATGTGAAAAAACCCTTGTTTGTTTTAGAACTAGCAAGATAGAAGCTAGAACTGGCTGTATAGAAGCAAAAACTAGGGCACTAGAAGCTAGAACTAGGATAGAAATAAGAATTAACAAGTGTGCATGTAAAAAACCCTTGTTGGGTTTAGAGCTAGCAAGATAGAAGATATAACTAGCTATATACGTGCTAGAACTAGGGTAATAGAAGCTAGAACTAACGTAGAAATAAGAATTAAAAAGTGTGCATGTAAAAAATCTTTGTTTGATTTAGAACTAGCAAGATAGAAACTAGAACTGTCTGTATAGAAGCTAGAACTAGGACAATAGAAGCTAGAACTAACGTAGAAGCAAGAATTAACAAGTATGCATGTAAAAAACCCTTGTTGGGTTTAGAACTAGCAAGATAGAAGCTAGAACTGACTGTATAGAAGCTAGAACTAGGGTAATAGAAAGTAGAACTAAGGCAGAAGCAAGAATTAACAAGTGTGCATGTAAAAAACCCTTATTGGGTTTAGAACTAGTAAGATAGAAGCTAGAACTGGCTGTATACAAGCTAGAACTAGGGTAATATAAGCTAGAACTAACGTAGGAGCAAGAACTAGCAAGATAGAAGCTAGAACTGGCTGTATACAAGCTAGAACTAGGATAATAAAAGATAGAACTAACGTAGGAGGAAGAATTAACAAGTGTGCATGTAAAAAACATTGTTGGGTTTAGAACTAGCAAGATAGAAGTTAGAACTGGCTGTATACAAGCTAGAAGTAGGGTAATAGAAGCTAGAACTAACGTAGAAGTAAGAATTAACAAGTGTGCATGTAGAAAACCCTTGTTAGGTTTAGAAGTATCAAGATAGAAGCCGAAACAGGCTGTATATATACAAGCTAGAATTAGGGTATTGGAAGCTAGAAATAACGTATAAGACAGAATTAACCTAGCTTTTATTACCCTAGTTAATTCTTACTTTTACGTTAGTTCTAGCTTCTATTATCCTAGTTCTAGCTTGTATACAGCCAGTTCTATCTTCTGTCTTGCTAGTTCTAAACCCAACAAAGGGTTTTTACATGCACACTTGTTAATTCTTGCTTCTACGTTAGTTCTAGCTTCTATTACCCTAGTTCTAGCTTGTATACAGCCAGTTTTAGCTTCTATCTTCCTAGTTCTAAACCTAACAAGGATTTTTTACATGCACACTTGTTAATTCTTGCTTCTACGTTAGTTCTAACTTCTATTACCTTAGTTCTAGCTTGTATACATCCAACTCTAGCTTCTATCTTGCAGTTATAAACCCAACAAGGGTTTTTTACATGCACACTTGTTAATTCTTGCTTCTACCCTAGTTCTAGCTTTTATTGCCCTAGTTCTAGCTTCTATACAGCCAGTTCTAGCTTCTATCTTGCTAGTTCTAAACCCAATAAGGTTTTTTACATGCACACTTGTTAATTTTTGCTTCTACTTTAGTTCTATCTTCTGTTACCTAAGTTTTAGTTTGTATACAGCCAGTTCTAGCTTCCATCTTGCTAGTTCTAAACCTAACAAGGGTTTTTTACATGCACACTTATTAATTTTTGCTTCTACCCAAGTTCTACATTTTATTGCCCTAGGTCTAGATTCTATACAGTCAGTTCTAGCTTCTATCTTACTAGTTCTAAACCCAACAAGGGTTTTTTACATGCACACATGTTTATTGTTTCTTCTACGTTAGTTTTAGCTTCTATTGTCCTAGTTCTAACTTCTATACAGCCAATTCTATTTTCTATCTAGCTATTTCTAAATCCAACAAAGATTTTTTACATGCACACTTGTTAATTCTTGCTTCTACGTTAGTTCTACTTTCTATTAACCTAGTTCTAGCTTGTATACAGCCAGTTCTAGCTTCTATCTTGCTAGTTCTAAACCCAACAAGGGTATTTTACATGCACACTTGTTAATTCTTGCTTCTATCCTAGTTCTAGCTTCTATTACCCTAGTTCTAGCTTCTATACAGCCAGTTCTAGCTTCTATCTTGCTAGTTCTAAACCCAACAAGGGTTTTCTACATGCGAACATGTTAATTTTTGCTTCTACGTTAATTCTACCTTCTATTACCCTAGTTCTAGCTTGTATACAGCCAATTCTAGCTTATATCTTGCTAGTTCTAATCCCAATAAGGGTTTTTTACATGCACACTTGTTAATTCTTGCTTCTACGTCAGTTCTAGCTTCTATTACCCTAGTTCTAGCTTATATACAGCCAGTTCTAGCTTCTATATTGTTAGTTCTAAACCCAACAAGGGTTTTTTACAAGCACACTCGTTAACTATTGCTTCTATCCTAGCTCTAGCTTTTATTACCCTAGTTCTAGCTTGTATACAGCCAGTTCTAGCTTCTATTTTGCTAGTTCTAAACCTAACAACGGTTTTTTACATGCACACTTGTTAATTCTTTCTCCTACGTTAGTTCTAGCTTCTATTACCCTAGTTCTAGTTTGTATACAGCCAGTTCTAGCTTCTTTCTTACTAGTTCTAAACCCAACAAGGGTTTTTTATATGCACACTTGTTAATTCTTACTTTTACCCTAGTTCTACATTCTATTGCCCTAGTTCTAGTTTCTATACAGCCAGTTCTAGCTTCTATCTTGCTAGTTCTAAACCCAACAAGGGTTTTTTTAAATGCACATTTGTTAATTATTGCTTCTACGTTAGTTCTAGCTTCTATTATCCAAGTTCTAGTTTCTATACAGCTAGTTCTAGCTTCTATCTTACTAGTTCTAAACCCAACAAGGGTTTTTACATGCACACTTATTAATTCTTGCTTCTACGTTAGTTCTATCTTCTATAATCCTAGTTCTAGCTTATATACAGTCAGTTCTAGCTTCTATCTTGCTAGTTCTAAACACAACAAGGGTTTTTTGCATGCACACTTGGTTATTCTTGCTTCTACCATAGTTTTAGCTTCAATTGCCCTAGTTCTAGCTTCTATCTTGCTAGTTCTAAACGAAATAAGGGTTTTTTACATGCACACTTGTTAATTTTTGCTTCTACGTTAGTTCTAGCTTCTATTACCTTTGTTCTAGCTTGTATACAGCCAATTATAGCTTCAATCTTGCTAGTTCTAAACCCAACAAGGGTTTTTTACATGCACACTTGTTAATTCTTGCTTCTACGTTAGTTCTAGCTTCCATTTTTCTACTTCTAGCTTCTATACAGCCAGTTTTAGCTTCTATCTTTCTAGTTCTAAACCCAACATGGTTTTTTTACTTACACACCTGTTAATTCTTGCTTCTACGTTAGTTCTAGCTTCTATTATCCTAGTTCTAGCTTGTATACAGCCAGTTCTAGCTTCTATCTTGCAGTTCTAAACCCAACAAAGGTTTTTTAAATGCACACTTGTTAATTCTTGCTTCTACCCTAGTTCTAGCTTCTATTGCCCTAGTTCTAGCTTCTATACAGTCTGTTCTAGCTTCTATCTTGTTAGTTCTAAACCTAACAAGGTATTTTTACATGACACTTGTTAATTCTTGGTTCTACTTTAGTTCTATATTTTATTACCGTAGTTCTAGCTTGTATACAGTCAGTTCTAGCTTCTATCTTGCTAGTTCTAAACCCAACAAGGGTTTTTTACATGCACACTTGTTAATTCTTGCTCCTACGTTAGTTCTAACTTCTATTACCCTAGTTCTAGCTTGTATACAGCCTGTTCTATCTTCCATCTTGATAGTTCTAAACCCAACAAGTGTATTTTACATGCACACTTGTTAATTCTTGCTTCTACCCAAGTTCTAGCTTTTATTGCCCTAGTTCTAGATTCTATACAGTCAGTTCTAGCTTCTATCTTACTAGTTCTAAACCCAATGAGGGTTTTTTACATGCACACATGTTTATTATTTCTTCTACGTTAGTTTTAGCTTCTATTGTCCTAGTTCTAGCTTCTATACAGCCAATTCTATTTTCCATCTTGCTAGTTCTAAATCCAACAAAGATTTTTTACATGCACACTTGTTAATTCTTGCTTCTACGTTAGTTCTACTTTCTATTAACCTAGTTCTATCTTGTATACAGCCAGTTCTAGCTTCTATCTTGCTAGTTCTAAACCCAACAAGGGTATTTTACATGCACACTTGTTAATTCTTGCTTTTACCCTAGTTCTAGCTTCTATTACCCTAGTTCTAGCTTGTATATAGTCAGTTCTAGTTTATATCTTGCTAGTTTTAAACCCAATAAGGGTTTTTTATATGCACACTTGTTAATTCTTGCTTCTACGTCAGTTCTAGCTTCTATTATCCTAGTTCTAGCTTATATACAGCCAGTTCTAGCTTCTATATTGCTAGTTCTAAACCCAACAAGGGTTTTCTACATACACACTTGTTAACTATTGGTTCTACCCTAGCTCTAGCTTTTTTTATCCTAGTTCTAGCTTTTATACAGCCAGTTCTATCTTCTATTTTGCTAGTTCTAAACCCAACAATGGTTTTTTACATGCACACTTGTTAATTCTTTCTCCTACGTTAGTTCTAGCTTATATTATCCTAGTTCTAGCTTGTATACAGCCAGTTCTAGCTTCTATCTTGCAAGTTCTAAACCCAACAAGGGTTTTTTATATGCACACTTGTTACTTCTTGCTTTTACCCTAGTTCTACCTTCTATTGCCCTAGTTCTTGTTTCTATACAGCCAGTTCTAGCTTCTATCTTGCTAGTTCTAAACCCAACAAACATTTTTTTTATATGCACATTTGTTAATTTTTGCTTCTACGTTTGTTCTAGCTTCTATTATCCTAGTTCTAGCTTGTATACAGCCAGTTCAAGCTTCTATCTTACTAGTTCTAAACCCAACAAGGGTTTTTTTAAATGTACATTTGTTAATTCTTGCTTCTACGTTAGTTCTAGCTTCTATTTTCCAAGTTCTAGTTTCTATACAGCCAGTTCTAGCTTCTATCTTACTAGTTTTAAACCCAATAAGGGTTTTTACATGCACACTTATTAATTCTTGCTTTTACATTAGTTCTATCTTCTATTATCCTAGTTCTAGCTTGTATACAGTCAGTTCTAGCTTCTATCTTGCTAGTTCTTGTAGGCGTGTAAAATTGCCTATAGGTCCCTTAGCTTAGCTCGGCATGATGATTCGACAAATCAACGGACGTTCGAGCGACGAAACGAACTAAAGAGGCTACGAAGCTAACGAACCGCACGTGAACAACGTCAATGGTTCGGGGAGTCAACGAGTCATCCAACAAAGCGGATTTGAACTCAAACACCGACTGGGTTTTACTGCCAAATCAGGAATCAAGTCAACAAATCAACAAAACAGCCGAACAACGGACAAAAAAACCGGAAACAACGGAAAACGACGAAACCAGCGCACCTGGGGGAACTCGGCCCGAACCGAACCACCCTAAGGTGGCTCGGCCCA
>BQKN01067321.1:123355-231148 GCA_022839385.1 Asparagus kiusianus
AAGGGGCTCCTGATTTTGCTCTTGGCTTGGCTCCTCTTTTGGGTTTTAGCCTTGAGCAAGATCTGAATTTTGAAGCGGCGAAGCCCTGCCGGAGCGAGGAGTCGGGGTTTTCAAAAGAGAGCGGCGAAGCCCTGCCGGATCGAGGAGTGGAATTTCTTCATCAACTTCTTCTTCATTCCCCCTTCTCTTTTCCTTAGTGTTGCCCATTAGCGGTGACACTAAGAAGAGCCAGTGCCTCGTTTAACCGAGACATAAGCTTTACACTTCTGAGATCTCACGCGGATCGACGAAGTTCTGTTTCTATATCCAAGAGGATAGACGAAACTCTGCCGGATTTTTCGGAAAAGATCTTGAAGAGTCGGCGGTCCACGGATATCAACATCCCCGTCACAGGCCAACAACCCACGCAAGCGAGACCGCACCAAAACGGGATCTCGTGTTTATTTTCTGAAAAGCTGTAATCCATTTGTTTTCATTTTATTCTGTTGTAACGCCTGAAGTTGTAACAGATCTCAAAAAGAGAAGAGCAATGAAAACAGCAACTTTTCACAAAAACACTACTTGTAGAAGATGTTGAAGAAATTCTGCTTTGATGGCAATGCAAAAGCAGTTAGCACACCATTGGCTCCCCACTTCAAGCTTTCAGCGTTAATGTCACCTGTTTCAGTTAAGGACATAGATTATATGTCGAATGTCCCATATGCCAGTGTAGTAGGTAGTTTGATGTATGCGATGGTGTGTACGAGACCAGATTTATCACAGGCCGTGAGCATGGTATCGAGATACATGCATGACCCCGGGAAGGGTCATTGGAAGGCTGTAAAGTGGATTCTACGGTATGTTCGAGGCACCGTGGATGTTGGTTTAGTATTCTAGAAGGATGAGAAGAATGGGCAGGATTGTATTGGATATGTAGATTCAGATTATGCTAGAGAACTTGACAAGCGCCGCTCTACTTCAGGTTATACTTTTACATTAGCAGGTGTACCTGTATGTTGGCGATGCACGCTTCAGTCCATAGTGGCTCTCTCTACTATGGAGGTAGAGTATATGGCAGTAACTGAAGCTATTAAGGAGGATTTATGGTTGCGTGGATTAGTGGAGGACTTGGGGACAGCACAGGAGACCATTCGGGTATATTGTGATAGCATGTCAGCTATCTATTTGGCAAAGAACCAGGTTTATCATGTGCGCATGAAGCACATCGACGTTAGATTCCACTTTGTTCATGACGTTTTGGATGATGGAGACGTCATATTGGAGAAGGTCCACACGAATGACAACCCTACAGATATGTTGACCAAAATTATTTCAGGAGTAAAATTTGATCATTGTTTGAAGCTTTTGAACATTCTTCAGTATTAAGGCCTTTGGAGGCTATTTTGGTGAACTACGTTAGCTTGATTCCTTGGGCAAGAGGATACGTAGACAGTCTTTCAGATGCAGCTGGTTTGATCTGTTAATTCAGATGGGGAGATCGCGTTTAAGCTCTAGTTTGTTCCCGAACTTGTTGAGGAACTAGTGGATGGTTTGGTGTCGGCTCAGTTTTGGTAGAAACATTCCCGAGGTGGAAAATTAAAGAAATAGCGAGAGAGTGCAGGAAAACAGCTAAAGAAACAGTCAGGCAAACTGACAATCGACCGCGAACGTGCACGAAGGACAGTAGGATTCGAAGCTGAAGGCGGTTGACCACGACGGTCGACCGCAAGGACCCTGTAGCGAATTTACTCTCGAGAAATCAGTACGGTCAACCGCCACGGTCGACCGTGACATAACTGTAATCAATTTCACTCTCTGTTTTGTGGTTCGGTCGACCGACATGGTCGATCGCGTAACCTACGCGGTCGACCACCGTGGTCGACCGCGAAACCTGCGCGGTCGACCGCCGCGATCGACTGCCGCGATCGACCGCAGATGTAGTTTGGGTTGGGCTTTGCTTTTTGACCCGGTTCATTTCTGAGTTGATATATAACCCTAAACCTGTTTAATTAGGGTTAAGCAAGGACGATTTTGAGCAATCATTGAGAGAGGATTGTTACATCTAATTGTGGAAGATTTGTGAGAGATCTAGAACTTTGTTTTAGGGTTTGATCGGTGAGATTTGTAACTCTATTTGTATTCTCTTGATTTCTAATAGTAAGAACTCCTCCCTACTTGCCCCGTGGACGTAGGCAACTTGCTGAACCACGTAAATTGTTTGTTCTTACTGTGGTTGTGATTTGCTTATTAGTTGTGGTTTATCTCGAGTTATTGTTGTGTCACTCTGAGAAGCTTCCGCCGCGCACAACACCATGGTCCCTCAAATTAGGCACTATAGTCTGCTCCTTTGTCACTGGATTCATCATATGGAGGGGGTCGGTTAGGATGTCGTCTATGATGTGGAGGGGGTTGATATGGGGGAGGTTGATGTGGAAGTGTTTGATATGGAGGAGGCTGATGCGGAGGGGGCTAATATGGAGGGCTTTGGTTTGGATGTGGTTGATATGGAGGGGGATGAACTATAGAGGGTTGGGGATTGTACGAGGGTGGATGTCAGGGTAGCCTAACTCTGTGTTTGCTTAGGTGAAGACTGTCGTTGAAATTATTCCCATTATTGAGGTGAAGGGTAAGTCCTTCAATGGCTTGTTGAAGGTTCTGAAGAGACGCCTCCAATGTGCCAAATCTTTAATCCATAGAATCAATCCTCGCAGAAAGATCCTGTAGAAAAGGCTCCTTCACACCGTCACCTACCATTGTCGAGGATGTTGAAGCCGAAGCTCCGATACCACTAGACGCAGACGTAAAAACGGGGAGGCCGATCGGATATTGTTCCGATGTCGACGAACCCTGATAATAGTAGGTAATTCACGAGCTTGAATCCACAAGCTCTAAGTTTCTCAAAGTTAAGAACGTAAACAAGGAGAAAAATTCTCTTGATTGAATAATTGAAAAGTTAATTACTTGATTTGCAAAAGGAATTATTATTTTTCGCCAACTAAATCTATCCTAACTCTTAAAAAAAGAAGGTCTAAATCTAAAAGGAAATAACCAAAAGAACTCTTTCCTAATCTAAAAGAAAATATCCAAAAAAGAACTCTTTCCTGATCTAATGTCCGAGTCGACACAGGTGCTTTTCTTCTTGTCTCGTTCAATGCTTGACCTCCTGTATCATAAGACCATTATCAAATCTTTTTATGTTGTTACAGAATGACGCGATATTGCTGGGAGAAATAAAGTCTTCTATATATCTATATAATATACACAACCTTAGGGGGTTATTCATTGGTGTAATTTGGGGCAAATTGGGTAAAATTGTTCCAATGGGGTAATTTTACCCAATGGGATAATTTGAGTGGGATAAAGTAGGACAAATTGGGTAAAATTGTTCCAATAAGAGTAATTCTCTTGCTCTGAGATGGACCAAAAATTCACATTTCACATCCATAATTTCATTCACATGAATCCATAAACTTAATTTCATTCACATTTCATCCATAAACTCAAATTTCATTCACATTTCACAACCACAAATTAATTCAGTTGGGGGAAAAGGGCACGTACCTGGGTTGGGGTCACGGTGGAGGAGGAGGCGGAGGAGATGATGGCGACAGGGGAAATCCGGGCTCGGGGCTCTCGAGTTCGGCGAACGACGATTTTGGCGTCGGGATATCGAGCTCGAGATGATAGAGTTAGGGTCATGGTCGATTTTGGCGTCGGGATATAGAGCTCGAGACCGGCGATCTTGGCGTCGGATCTCTTCGAGGGAGCGACGGAGGAGCGGACGATCGAGTGGCCGGTCGTGCTAGAGAATGGCGGAGGAGCGGGCACTTGAGCTTGATTCCGGCGACGGAGGAGCGGGCGCTCGAGCTCGAGAACGGCGACGGAAGATCAGGCGCTCGAGCTCGAGAACGGCGACAGGGGGGCGGGCGCTCGAGCTCGAGACCGACGACAGGGGGATCGAGCTCGAGAACCAGAAAATGGGGTATCCGCTCTCTTGTTCCAGAAATCAATATGGGGTAATTTTGAGGGTTGGAGCTGAGTTATGTTTATATAGTTGGTGTAATTTTAGGGGAAGTGGGGGTATTTGTCCCCCAATTACCCCAACAAACTAATAACACCACAACAGATACTCCAGTTCCAATTACACCAATGAATAATACCAAAAACTGGTGTTCCAAAAATTATCTCATTATCCCAATTTTTACACCAATGAATAACCCCCCCTAGTAGTTTCCAATAAACTATTAGATATATAACGGGTACTTTACATAGGCATTTGATCTCTATCTCAAAATAACGTCTTACTGTAAAAGTTACTTCAGTATGTAATTCAAAAAAGAAGGGTTATTTTTTATGTCAATATATGCATAAAACTTGCATGTTTAACTATTGAGTGTAATGGATTGTTGTGAACTTTTAAGCGTTATTGGAAATATAAAAAGTATGGTCAAAGGATCATAAGAGATTCTATACAGTATGTAATTCAAAAAAGAATCGAGCTAGGTTATTATTGATAATATCCAAGATCAATGCAAAAACACAATAAGTACAAATTTTTAATTATACATTCCTCGGTTGAAAATTCCATATCCTTAGATGTGGTCTAATACGCACTTACTATCAAAAAAGGAAAAAGAAAAACTTTGTTACTATTTTAACATGTTTTCAGATATGTATCATCAATAAAAAATTATTTGTTGTAATGTTAATTCTATTATTGTTGAACATAAGATGTATGGTTATATAAAACATGTTGAGATTATTCGAGCTCAATTTCTAAAATATGGATTGAGAAATTATTTGATATGTCTAGTCCACGAACATTTGAGATGCACCAAATAGATCTAAGTTTTGATATATACAAATATTTGATATACCTAGTCAAAGACATTAGAGATGCAACAAATATATCTATGTGATGGAAGCATGTAACTTGTAAAAGTTATCTCGTGACATGGATATATCTAGTCCACGGAATAACTCTTCCGTCTACGTACTTCTAATGGATCCCTCAATTATTTACCATTTGTAGGCTACTCAAAACAATCCCTCTAAGTACTCCCTTACATGTATTGGAACATTTGTTGCGCGCAGCGGAAATTTCGGCAGCACTTCGGCAGCACAACAAGAGAGTCAGATCGCAATAAGAATTCTTGTTTCTCAAAGGGAACAAGAATCTGAAGCCTAATATCTCATTAAAGTGAGATATTAGCTCTTCCTCTCGTCAGCTCTAGGACTGCGCGTCGAGGGAACCTAAAAGCTATTACAAATCACACAAATAGCAGTACAACCAATTTTTACGTGGTTCGGCAAATTGCCTACGTCCACGGGACAAGGAGGGGGAAGATCTACTAATAGAGGGAGAGAATACAAATAGGGTTTACACAAGAATCTCACAAATAAAACCCTCACACAAACTCTCAAATCCCTCACAAAGCTCTCTCAAAGGGATGCACAAACCCTAACAAAAGTTGCTGCTTTATCTTTTGCACCCAAAACCAATTTTCTCCTGCTGTTTTGCTTCACTGTTCCACAGCCGAAAGAAGACCAGCCGAAACAATTCCCTGGACTTGCACCAAAACCTAGGAGAGAAATTGAAGCTATATATATAGCTTTAATTAATCGGGTAGGCCAGCTCTTCCTTCTTTGCCTATTCACACGGTTTTCACGAATTCACGTGTGTCCGGCTTCATCTCTTCACGTGGAAAACATCACGTGGGTGGCCCCCACATCACTTTGTTCACAATTCTCCACCTCGGTGAAGTTTTCCCAAAACTGAGCCGACACCAAAGCAACCAAATGTCCCACTTGTTGTGTTCAGTACGAACTCAATCCTGAACAAGTCAGGAACCCGAATGAGAGTCCAAACAATGATACCAATCTCACCCCCATCAACTAATCCAAACCGGCTGCATCTGAAAGACTGCCTACGTATCCTCTTGCCCAAGGAATCAAGCCGAACGTAGTTCACCCAAATGGCCGTCAACGGCCTCAACAATCACGAATGTGCAACAAGTTTCGATAATGATCAAACTTGTTGCTTGGAACCACCTTAGTGAGCATATCTGTCGGATTATCCTTCGTGTGGATTTTCATAATTTCCACATCGCCATCTTCAAGAACATCCCGAACGAAGTGATAACGAACGTCAATGTGCTTCGTTCTCGCATGAAAAACCTGATTCTTCGCCAAATAGATAGCACTCATGCTATCATAATGAATAGTGACGGACCTCTGCGATATACCAAGTTCCTCCAAAAGTCCTCGAAGCCAAATAGCCTCCTTCACCGCCTCCGTAACTACCATATACTCTACATTCGTCGTAGACAAAGCCACCGTCGACTGTAAGGTGCATCTCCAACACACCGGCGCACGGGTCAAAGTGAACATATACCCCATCATAGACCGACGCTTATCCAAATCCCCGGCATAATTCGAATCAATATAACCAATGCATAGCTGCCCACCTGTAGTGTCCCGCTCATAAACTAAACCAACATTAAGCGTACCTCGAATGTACCTCAAAATCCATTTCACGGCGTCCCAATGACCCACTCCTGGATCATGCATGTATCTCGAAACCATGCTCACCGCCTGTGATAAATCTGGTCTCGTACATACCATCGCGTACATCAAGCTCCTAACCGCGCTCGCATATGGAGTCTTCGACATCAACTCACGATCTTCAACTGACTTCGGTAAAAGACCAGCTGAAAGCTTCAAATGGGCTCCCAAAGGTACACCAACTGGCTTCGTATCCATACTAACATGGAATCGCTGTAGAACCTTCTTCAAGTAAGCCACATGTGTCAAACAAATTCTGCCCTTCTTCTTGTCTCTGCCGATCTCCATCCCTAGAATGCGCTTCGCCTCACCCAAGTCCTTCATCTCAAACTCATTTGAAAGCTGAACTTTTAACTCATCTATAGCCGACCTGGAAGTAGAGGCAACTAACATGTCATCGACATAGAGCAACAAATAGATGTATACACCTCTTTTCAACTTATGAAAATATACGCAAGGATCAAACTGGCTCCGAGTGTACGAATGACCAATCATAAAACCATCGAATCGCCTATACCACTGTCGAGGAGACTGCTTCAAACCATATAGCGATTTCTTTAGTTTGCAAACTAACTTTTCTTTCCCTACAGCTCGGAATCCCAATAGCTGAGTCATATATATTTCTTCATCAAGATCACCATGAAGAAATACCGTCTTCACATCCAACTGATCTAACTCCAAATCATACTGTGCCACCAAAGCTAGCAGAATCCGAATCGAAGAGTGCTTCACCACCGGAGAGAAAACCTCATTATAATCTATTCCTTCCTCCTGTGCATAGCCCTTCGCAACCAACCTAGCTTTGAATCTCAATGGAGTACCCTCAATGCCCTCCTTCTTTGTGTATACCCACTTGTAACCAATTGCCTTCTGCCCCTTTGGAAGCTCAACGAGCTCCCATGTATCGTTCTTATGAAGAGATTCCATCTCCTCCTGCATAGCCACCTGCCACGAATCAGCCTCCGAACTCTGCTCGGCCTCTCTGAATGTAGTAGGCACCATCTCATCGATACTCTCCACCGGAAGTGCATACGCAACTGTATCGGCATACCGTGCTGGCATCTGTATGTTTCTCCTCTGTCTCCGAACCACAATAGAATCCTGAACCTGAGCCGTCGGTTCCTGATCCTGCACATTTGTACTCGTATCCTCCATGTCACCGTCGTGCTCGTCTGGCGTCACCTCAGTCGGCACCTGCATGGATACTGTACTATCTGGACAATGTGGAGCTGCATCGATCTCCACCACCTGCGTTATCTCCTCCGTCGGATCGCTCTCCACCTGATGAGAGCTGGGAAGCTTCAAGATAGAAGCCTCATCAAACGTGACGTCCCTACTCAGCACAATCTTCTTATCAACTGGATCCCAAAGCTTGTATCCCTTGACACCACGCTTGAATCCTACAAATATGGCCTTCCTAGCTCGAGGTTTCAATTTATCAGTTCTAACATGATAATATACAGGGCACCCAAATATCTTGAGCTGGTCATAATCGTGTGCTGGCTTTCCCGACCACTTCTCCATAGGGGTCTTCCCCTCAATCGCAGATGAAGGCAGCCTATTAATAAGGTGGCTCGCATATGTAAGTGCCTCAGCCCAAAAGATCTTCTCCAAACCATTCTGTGACAATAAGCATCGGATCTTCTCCAGTAAAGACCGATTCAATCTCTCTGCCACCCTATTTTGCTGCGGTGTATGACTAACCGTGAAGTGTCTCTCTATGCCCTCGTCTCGACATAGCTGCTGAAAAGGGTCAGAAGTATACTCACCACCATTGTCGGATCGTAACGTCTTGATCTTTCTCCCAGTCTGTAGTTCCAATCTCTTCTTCCACTTCACAAACAAATCTAGGACTTCATTCTTCTTCGTCATGGTGTACACCCAACAACGCCTAGAATAGTCATCTACAAAAGTGATGAACCAATGTTGACCACCAAGTGATGCAGTCTTGGTGGGACCCCAAACGTCTGTGTGCACGTAGTCCAGGATGCCCCTCGTCTGATGAATGGCAGTCCCAAACTTCACCTTCGTCTTCTTGCCAAGAACAAAATGCTCACAGAACTCAATCTTCCCACTCTTGGCTCCCTTTAATAGCCCCTGATTGCACAATACCTGCAGTGGCTTTTCACCTGTATGCCCTAACCTATAGTACCAAAGTCTGCTCATGTCCGCTTCTGAAATAGCCGAAGCAACCTGGCCAATCTCGGTGCTTCCCTTCAGATAATACAAATTCTGATTGCGGACTCCCTTCATCACCACCAATGATCCCTTAGTAACCTTCGCTACAGCGTTTTCGAAAGTCACCTTGAATCCCTTCGCCTCCAAAGCTCCAACCGAGATAAGATTTTTCTTCAGTTGAGGAACAAATCTCACCTCCTTTAACTCACGGACTACTCCATCGTGCATCCTAATCCGCACGGTACCTATCCCACAAACGTCACAGGATTGATTATTTCCCATGATAACAACGCCCCCGTCGACTTTCTCAAAAGATGCAAACCAGTCTCGCCTAGGGGTCACATGAAAAGTAGCACCGGAACCAAGCATCCAATCTGATGCATCCACATGGTTCACCTCCGGAGTAATCAGTAGAGAAAAGCACGAATCATCGGAATCATCGCCTTTCGTAATATTCACCTCATTGGCCTTCGGGCCCTTTTTCTTGCTATTCTCCTTCTCCTTGAGCTTCGGGCAGTCTCTCTTCCAATGTCCCTGCTCCTTGCAGAATGCACATTGGTTCTTTGTTAATTAGTGGCGGCCTTTAGACTTTGACCTTCCTCTATTACCACCTTTCGGATATGGGCTTCTACCTCTCGTCGACAAGGCCTCGCCTGAAGTGCTAGCACGGGAAGTCTCCTTGTCCTTCCTCCTCAAATCGTAGTTCGTCAAAGCGTTAGTCACTTCACTATAGCTGATAGAAGATCTCCCGTTCAACAAAGTGAGCACGAAGGTATCATACTCCTCATCCGGTAAGGAGCCTAATAAAATAATCGCCTTGTACTCATCCGATATCTTCTCATCAACATTTGCCAAGTCTGACAACAACTTAGTATAGTTGTTCACATGAGCCGCTAGCGAGGTGCCTCTGGACATCTGAAATCTGAAGAGTCTTCGCAGCAAGTGCAACCTGTTCTCAACACTCTTCGTGAGATACTTGTTATTGAGAATTTTCCACATCTTCATTACAGACGTCACCCCAATCACATCATATTTTAGTTCCTGTTCCAAACAGGACCTGATCACCCCACACGCGTTCCTATTCATCTTATCCCATACCGCCTCATCATATTTAGGTGGCCTCTCGTTGACCATGATGGTCTCTTCCAAATTCTGAGCATTGAGCGCATCCTGTACGTCACTCATCCACAAACCAAAGTTGATTTTTCCGTCATACTTCACCACACTAATTTTAGTGTTCTGAAAACCAACTTGTATTGTACTCGCCATCGATTTGCTGCTCTCACCTTCTTCTCCCATTGAGAACTAACTCCAAATTGTAGAGAAAGAACAAATTTGATAGAAATTAAGAACCACCCAACTGAACCCTAGACCAGATTCCAAATAGATCTCCTATCCACACGAGGAAAGCGAAATCTCCAACGACAACTCCTAATGCTATCTCCACCGAAGCCGAGAACTCCAAGAACTAAGCTTCACACAAGAATCTTCCTCCACCAAAAAACCCTAGATCTGAAATCTGGGCTCTGATACCACTTGTTGCGCGCAGCGAAAATTTCGGCAGCACTTCGGCAGCACAACAAGAGAGTCAGATCGCAATAAGAATTCTTGTTTCTCAAAGGGAACAAGAATCTGAAGCCTAATATCTTATCAAAGTGAGATATTAGCTCTTCTTCTCGTCAGCTCTAGGACTGCGCGTCGAGGGAACCTAAAAGCTATTACAAATCACACAAATAGCAGTACAACCAATTTTTACGTGGTTCGGCAAATTGCCTACGTCTACGGGGCAAGGAGGGGGAAGATCTACTAATAGAGGGAGAGAATACAAATAGGGTTTACACAAGAATCTCACAAATAAAACCCTCACACAAACTCTCAAATCCCTCACAAAGCTCTCTCAAAGGGATGCACAAACCCTAACAAAAGTTGCTGCTTTATCTTTTGCACCCAAAACCAATTTTCTCCTACTGTTTTGCTTCACTGTTCCGCAGCCGAAAGAAGACCAGCCGAAACAATTCCCTGGACTTGCACCAAAACCTTGGAGAGAAATTGAAGCTATATATATAGCTTCAATTAAGCGGGTGGGCTAGCTCTTCCTTCTTTGCCTATTCACACGGTTTTCACAAATTCACGTGTGTCCGGCTTCATCTCTTCACGCGGAAAACATCACATGGGTGGCCCCCACATCACTTTGTTCACAACATTCTCATTCAAAATTTTTTGAGTATTAAATGGTGAACTTCACTGTACGGAATTATATGTCAGGTTTTTCGAGCTCTTTGCTGAAAAATTCTAAGATTCCTTTCCTATCATATCATGTACACTGAAGTCGACAAAGTCATCCTCTTTAATTTCTTCTTGAATCCATTCCCTCTCAAGTTCATATTGTACCAGCTTACAAGCCGATTCCAACTACATGACCTCAAGTTAAATCCAAGTCAGTCCATAATTTTGTTCCATACATTTGCAGAATACTGGCATTCACCATCTGTATATCTTGGGAATCCATGTCAACCAATGAGAATTTGATCTGCCATTGAATTGCACAAGCAAATCCCACATGCTAAAAACATTGGCAAGCATGAACAGGAGAGTAGTTAAGATGCATTAATAAGAAGCTATTAAACTAATTAAATAATATTGCCCTAATTAAGGGGGCACTGACTGTGGATTGCAAGAAGAGAGCGCGTGCAGAGACGAGCAACGTCCCGAGGCGGTGTTTGCGTGCAAAGCAAGCGCAAGAGCACCAACCTGCATTAAGGGAGTTAATGCAGGGGGCATTAATTGTTGCGTGCACATGGGAGCATTCGGCTTCTTCTTCGCGTTCCCCGCTCGGTCTTCGAAGCGAAACCAAAAATGTACCATCCCTCCGCTTGCTCTGCTTCTGAGACACTCATCCCCCTGCTGCTCGCAGCTGCACTACAACACGTTAGCTGTAGCATTTGCTCACCAATAAATACTTAGCTTTTTGTGGAAAAGATATGGATTTACTCATCAGAGATATCATGACTACAATTTTTAAACTAGCCCTCTATGCTTCCGTGAATGGCATAGATAGACTTAGCCGGGTTTATTGGTTGGGACAGGTTGGAGCTAGGTGAGATAATTGTTGTAATGGAACAATTTTATCATTTTGGAGTATTTTGAGTGGTGTAAAGTGAGAAAATTTAAGATAATGAGACAAGTTAAACTTTGATTTGACAATTCATGTGGAATAATTGATGATGTGATACCTTATTAAAGTATAATATTTATCTATCAATTAAGTTTAAATTAATTTACCTAATTGGTTTAGCATATTATTTGATATGTTATTATAATGTAATACATTATTTTATTTTATACTAAACTATAATATATTATATTATGATAAATAATTAATTATAACTATATTTAATATTATTACTTAATTTAATATAATATATTATAATAATATGATATATTATATAATATTGATATAATATACAAACAATATATTTAATATAATATTTCAATAACATAATATTTCATCAAATATTATAATATTATGTATAATACGATATAATATTATTTAAAATATTTAATTATTATTAAAAATAAAAATTTTATTTTATTTTATGATAATTACTATAATTTAAATAGAATAATCGATGCATGGCTCCTTATTAAAATATAATATGTATAATAATCATAATATACTATTAATATGTTTAATAATATATTATCATACTTCAATATATAATAAATTATATTAATTTTATATTATTAAAAATTATAATATATTATATTAATTTTCTATATATTATCATACTTTAATATATAGTAACTTATTATAATTTTTATTGTAGTAATAAAATATTATTTAATATTATAACTACCATAATATTGACAATATATTTAAGGCTATTAATTAATATAATAAAAATAGTAAAGTATATTATAATATAATTAATATATTATTATATTAAATATATAAACACTATTTATAATATAATATTTTATATCATAAAAATACTACAATAATATTTTTATCTAACTAATAAAATATATAATAAATATTATAAAGTAATATTATAATAACATAATACTAATATTATAATATATGAAATATTATTAACCAATATGTAATAATTATATTAGATAATATTATATAATATTTATTATCTTACATTATAATAGAATTTTATAATATAATATAATTAAGATATATTATATCTTCTAATACAATTAACATATATTAGATATTTAATGAATTAGTGCTTCAAAATTATCCCATTTTCCTCATGATTGTCCCAAAGTTAAGAATGAGGTAATTTTTGGAGGTTGGGACAAAACGTTTGTATAGTAGTGGGATAATTTTGAGAAAAGTGGGGTAATTGTGTCAATCTTATTGTCCCAATGAATAACATGCACCTTAAAATAAAATCTCAATCTCATTGTTCTAATGAATAACATCATAAATTAAAATCCCAAAAATTATCTCACTTACCCCAAAATTAACCCCCCCCCCCTATTTTACACACTGTTGCGATAGAAGGTTTACTCTTTAGAGATATGGATAGTGAAGTTAGTAGCACCATCATTTAACTATACATAGAAGTAGCAGATCGATCTAATGCAAATTTTCTATTTTATTAAGAACCTTTCGACCTGCCATAAATACTTGTTGGTCTTAGGATACATACGTTGGAGCATGAGTTGGCTACTCATTTTGTTAAATAAGCTACATTCTTTAAATGTTTACTTCAATTTGTTAAATGAAGTGTTTGTCTTGATAATTTTGCATTGAAACAAGCTAATCGTGTCCTTTCGAAATTAATCTTATCCCATCCATTTTATTTTTGTTACTAAGGTTAAAGGTTTATATTTCATCACCAAAAAAACACCACTCTTCTACAGAAATAGGTGAGGATATGACACCAAACTTCACTTTGAACCAAGCTCAAACCGAGGTGGTGAATCACATTCAAGAAAATAAAAATGTGACGTCTCCGCTGTAGTTCCACAAAAGACACTATTGATATAAGATCTACTATCACATTCAAGAATTACAAGTTGTTACGTCTCCACAATGGTTCTACAAAAGACACAAGTCATATTCCATGTAAATATTGGTCCGTTTGAATAAGTTCTGATGGGAAGCAATGAGCGCAGCTAGGATTATTTTTTGTCCTGGGCGAAAAATAAAAGTGGTCTAAAACACCTCACGAGCGCATCAGAACGCCTTCCTCTGCATCGCCGCCAACATGCTCGCCGCCCTCACCTTCCTCAGGGGAAAAAAGAAAACCTCCTCCTTAATTATGTATCGACACTGCTAGACTCATCCAAGAGTAATTTTTCAGGGTTGTTTGCCGATTTAATTACGCATCATAAATTATTAATTATCATAATAAATTCTCTTTCTTAGTCCTTAACATAATCTCTCCAATTAACTATAAACTAATTCCAAACATTCTATTAATTCAGCTCAAATTATGTACCGACACTACTATATATATATATATATATATATATATTCAAATCTTGCCCTGGGCAGCTACCCAGGGCAAGGCTAATGTGGCTCCGCCACTGCTGGGAAGCAGACGATCAAGATTGAGAAATCACATATTTAACTTTCTGGTAGGTTGGGGCGGTTAATGCTCCTAACGATCTCAACTGCCAAGTTATAAGGCAAATTAATTCGCAACACAACGAAACTTTGACGTAATTTGACTCGATAAATCAATGATTAAACACCTGTTAAATAACCTTAATTGGGTATAAATCATGCTCTAGTACAGAGTCGTATGAATTTAATGCTATTTGCTACTTAAATGTACTTTATTTATGATTACACCTACCTCACTATTTCATTAATTGGACGGCTCCTCGACGTAGCAGAGAACAAATTAAATGATGGCTTTTGCACGGAGCCCTTCGACAAATAACGAAGGACGATATGTTGGCCCGGATTGTGCTTATCCAAATTCACTGCAGGTTTCACCATCTAGCCCAAGCTGTTAGATCTAATAAAAACTTGAGATCTAAATCATAAAATCATGATTTAATTCAAAGAAATTAACAAGAATCAAAAGGTGCGGAAGCATATATCTGAATCCATTGAAGAAAACTTGATTAGGGTTTTGATGATCTTCTAACCTTAGGGTTTCTCTCTTATGGATTTCTTTAGATAGGGATAAGAGAATGAGAGTGGTTAACCCTAGATTAGGAATCATAACCCCTTATATATAGGTGTTGTACATTTATAATTTGGCCCCTCATCAAATTACAATTACAACCTGGTATCTGCACATATAAATACACATTGATTAATCATATGTGCCCACAAATAGATTTAATTAGATTTAAATCCAACAATCTCCCACTTGGGCACCATATGATTCCTTAAATTGTATATAACCTTATGAGCTCAAAATTGCTATCATTAAAAAGATATTTCCAAACAATCTCGTCCATTGACTATATCAATATAGGATCAAAACGGCCTTTGTCACATTTATCGTGACTCGACCCATCAATGGTCACATATACCAATACAATCAAACGACATAGATCAATCATGGATGTGCAGCATGAAAATTACATGCAATTTGATCAATACATGTCTATTTTTAACTGGTCCTCCTTTAGTGAGGTCAAAACTAAACATAATAAAACAGAGTGTCTTAACTGAATACTTTATTCTGATCAGACAATACAACCAAATACAAAGCACCAGAAAATTATAAACTCTCACTAAATCACGATATCCTTGAATAACACCACACCCATATGAGTAGTATGCTCATGAAAGACATTGGATGGCAATCCTTTAGTAAGAGGATCTGCTATCATGGAGTTTGTCCCAATGTGCTCTATAGATATCTATCCATTCTGTACCCTTTCTTTTACAACCAGGAACTTAATATCAATATGTTTTGATTTAGTTGAGCTCCTGTTGTTATTGGAATACATAACTGCAGATTTATTGTCACAAAATAACCTCGTGGTCTTTTAATATTTTCCAAAATACGCAGTCCAGTGACAAAATTTCGCAACCATATTCCATGATTTGATGCCTCATAGCAAGCTACAAACTCTGCTGCCATAGTGGAGGAAGCTATGAGTGTCTGTTTTACACTTTTCCATGATATAGCTCCTCCCGCTAACATATAAATGTAGCCTGATGTAGACTTTCTGCTATCTTGGCATCCCGCAAAACCAGAGTCTGAATACCCAATGACCTCCAACTGTTCTGATTTTCTATATGTGAGCATATAATCTTTTGTTTTCTGAAGATACCTCATAACCCTTTTGACTGCTATCCAATGATCCATACCAGGATTGCTTAAGTATCTGCCTAACATCCCAACAATGTACGTAATATCTGGACGCGTACATACCTGAGCATACATTAAACTTCCTACAGCCGAAGCATAAGGAATCTTCTGCATTTCCTGAATTTTAAGGTTGCCTTTAGGGCACTGATTAAGACTAAACTTGTCTCCTTTAGCAACAGGGGTATCTCCTGGTCTGCAGTCTTGCATGCCAAACCTTTTAAGTACCTTATCGATATAGCTCTTTTGTGATAATCCAAGAATACCCCGAGAGCGATCTCGATGTATCTGGATCCCTAATATAAAAGTGGCGTCCCCAAGATCTTTCATCTTAAAATTCTTTGATAGAAATATCTTGGTTTCGTGCAACATGCCTATATCATTAGTGGCAAGCAATATGTCATCGACATACAGAACCAGAAAGATATACTTACTCCCACTGAACTTGTGATATACACAGTCATCAACAATGTTCATCTCAAAACCGAACGAGATAATTATTTATTGAAACTTGTGATACCATTGACGAGGAGCTTGCTTGAGTCCATAGATGGATTTCCTTAATTTACAGACCATATTCTTTGGGTCTCTCGACACAAATTTTTCTGGTTGCACCATATAGATCATCTCATCAATGTCGCCATTGAGAAATGCAGTCTTAACATCCATCTGATGTAACTCAAGATCATAATGAGCAACAAGTGCCATGATTGTTCTGAATGAGTCTTTCGATGAAACCGGAGAGAAAGTCTCTGTATAATCAATACCTTCCTTTTGAGTATAGCCTTTAGCCACAAGACGTGCCTTATACCTCTCCACATTACCGTTTGCATCCCGCTTGATTTTAAAAATCCATTTACAACCAATTGGTTTTGCTCCTTCTGGTAACGGGACAAGTTCCCAAACCTTATTGTCTTGCATAGACTTGTACTCTTAATTCATGGCATCAATCCACTGTTGAGAGTTAGAACTTTTCATGGCCTGAAGGAAGTTGATTGGATCATCTTCCAACATTCCATTATTTTCCTCATGTTCTTGAAGAAATACAATATAATCATCCGGAATAGCATTTCTCCTTTCTCTCATGGATCTCCTAATGGTACTGGTTCTTGAGGTTGTTGAGTTTGTTCTTCTGGAATAGGGAGTTGTTCAACATTGTCATCTTGAGGTTCCGGATTTACTTTTTGAGCAACAACAGGTATAGGAACCTGAATATTGTCAAAAGTAACTGTATGGATTGGGTCTGAGGCCAATTCCTCCTCAAAACTAATGTCTCTAACCTTATTTCTCCCTCCAAACTCAACATCCTCAAAGAATGTTGCTGTTCCTGTCTCAAAAATATTCCTTATTGTGGGATCATAAAACTTATAACCCCTAGAGCGTTCAGAGTACCCAATAAAGTAGCTGCTAACTGTTTTGGAGTCCAATTTCTTTTTATTTGGCCTATAAGGCCTTGTCTCAGCTGGACATCCCCAAATATGTAAATGCTTTAAACTGGGCTTTCGACCAGTCCAAAGCTCATAAGGTGTTTTAGCAACTGTTTTACTTGGTACTCTATTCAGAATGTAAGCTGCTGTCTTTAGTGCTTCTCCCCAGAGAGACTCTGGTAAAGAAGAATGAGCAATCATACTTCTTACCATATCCTTAAGAGTCCTATTTCGTCTTTCAGCTACACCATTCATGCTAGGTGAACCCGGCATGGTGTACTGTGGGACGATACCGCATTCCTCTAGGTATCTAGCAAATGGTCCTGAATGTTGTTGGAAGCAATTGAGTCCGAAGTGAAAAAGCTTATAGACTCAGGCTTTATCAGAGAGGAACAACACCCGGACTGGGTAGCCAACATTGTTCCAGTGTCCAAGAAAAACGGTAAGGTCCGTATATGCATCGCGACCTTAACGTAGCTTGTCCAAAAGACGAGTTTCCACTTCCCATCACCGATGTCATGATTGACAACACCTGCGGATATGAAAGGATGTCTTTCATGAACGGGTTCTCCGGATACAATCAAATAAAGATGTATCCCGAAGATGAAAAGCATACCGCATTCAGAATACCACTGGGGGTGTAATCTAACTGTTTTAATTCTTTTGTTGAGTTGGTTCTCAACTTCTGCTTTAAAAGCTTTGAACATGTCCAGAGACTCAGATTTCTCATGAATGAGATATATGTACCCATAACGTGAGTAATCGTCTATGAATGATATAAAATATTGTTGACCATTCCAAGATGCCGTAGGGAATGGCCCACAAATATCAGTATGTATCAATTCTAAGACATCCGAAGATCTATTGGCATCTAATCTCTTTACTTTGGTCTGTTTTCCCTTAATGCATTCAATACATACGTTAAAATCTGAAAAATCAAGGGAATCCAAAATACCATCAGACACAAGACGCTCAATTCTACCTTTTGAGATATGACCCAAGCGCTTATGCCATAATGTCGCTGAATTTTTCTTATTTAATTTACGCTTAGTACCACGTGATTCCACATGAAAGGATTCATTATAAGAAGCAATTGTATCAAGCAAATATAGGTTGTCACAAGTACTCAAGTAACCAGTTCCTACAATAATTGAATTAAAAGATAAATTGAATTGATTGTTTCCAAATGAACAAGAGTAACCTGATTTGTCCAATACAGAAACTGAAATCAAATTTCGTCTAAAAGACGGTACTACAAAAGTATCTTTTAAATCCAAATATGAACCAGTTCCTAACAGCAACCTAAAGTGCCCAATTGCTTCCACATCTACTGACTGACCATCGCCCACAAAGATGTATCTTTCACCATCACTTGGCTTCCGGTAGCTCAGGTAGCCCTGCATAGAAGCACTTATGTGAGTAGTAGCACCAGAGTCTAACCACCAAGTGTTTCTAGGTACTGAAGCTAAATTAATCTCAGAACAGACCAAAGTAAGGAACATACCCTTCTTAGCACGCCAGGCGTGATATTTGGTACAATCCTTCTTTACGTGTCCAGACTTGTTGCAGAAGAAATAACCCTGACCATCCTTATGTTATTTCTTCTGAACAAGACCCTTAGCAGCTTCATTATCATTCTTTCTTTTCTTGCCCTTATCCTTAGAGGCATAGGCCAAATGAGCACTTTCAGTCTTATCTTGCTTCAACCTGTCTTCTTCTTGCACACAGTATGAAATGAGCTCATTTAGATTCCATTTCTCCTTTTGACAGTTATAACTGACCTTAAACTGATTGAATTGTGTAGGAAGAGACAACAGAACCAGATGTACTAATAACTCATCACAAAGATCGAGTTTAAGTGCCTTAAGCTTTGAAGCAATATGAGACATTTTCATAATGTACTCCTGATATTTCCTTTGCCCTTATACTTCATTAAAATCAAGCGAGCTAAAAGTGTGCTTGTTTCTACCTTATCGTTTTTCGCAAAACATTTCTTAATTTCGGCAAGGAAATATTTAGCCTTAGTAATCCCTTCGGATTCTATGCCCCTGAAGGCTTCCGGAATGCCGCGCTTAATGATCATTAGACTCATGCGATTTGAGCGCTCCCATTTCTTATATTCCTTCTTTGCATCAGGAGTGCTTTCCGCATTGAGAGGTTGGGGTTGTTCAATCCTTAATGCAAGGTCTAGATCCATGCAGCCAAGAACAATTAATATGTTCTCTTTTCAAACCTTGAAATTAGTCCCATTGAGCATGGGAATTGAGTTGATGTTAGCAGAAATTGTTGCAGCAGATGCACTAGCTGAAATAAACAAAAGATTTTTAACCTTGATTAGTGATCAATAAAATTCAAATAATAATAAATCCCATCTCAAGGTATCTGGTACAACATTAATATCAAGTCTTTGGACAGTAATATTAATTGCAAGTGATACCTTGTTGCAATGATCAAATACTGACAATAGCGCATGTCAAATAATGAAACTATCTTTGGATCGATTCATTATCCACATGTAAACCTTATAATCGTCACGTATTTATCATCACAGATGCGTATGCAATTTAAAAATAAATAATAACCTTCCTTTGGGCTGATTAAATATTTATACGAAAACATACACACAAACATCTAACATCCCTCATGAATAATCTACACAAGAGAGGTTACTTTGGCAACTTCTTGTTTCAATCGATCATTTAGAATGAAAGACAACTTTAATACCTTAGTGTCATATTATTTGAAATAACCAATTGATCCACTACCAAAATTTAATTTAAATTAAATAATTTAATTTAAATCAACTGAATTTCCATAGCTTAATTAAGGGCCCATAATGAATTATGACCCACAAATAGGATTTAATTGAAAAATTCAATTAATCTTTACGCCCAAAATGAGCTTAAAGGAGCTTATACCCGATAATTAAACACAGATCCAAATTCTTAATAAAATTCTCATGTCAATGCCAATGTTTAAACAAGTTCCAAAGAATTAAACAAAGCCCAGATTATTTGGACTGTGCCCTAACTTTAACGAGTTCTACAATATACTCGTTGTGAGCGAATGAACGCAATGAACGAACGCAATGTTCGTTTGAACGCAATGAACGAATGAACGCAATGTTTGTTTGAACACAATGATCGTTTGAACACAATGTTCGTTTGAAAACGAACGCAACGTCAACGAACGCAGCGTTAACGGACGCAGCGTTCGACGAACGCATGTATCATTAGAGAACGAACGTGGGTTCGTTTGAGAACGAACGCAGGGTTCGTTTGAAGCTTTCAAGCCTCGCCAAAAATTGAGGTAACCACCTCCTTAATTTCCGAATTGAGGTAACCACCTCCTTAATTTCCGAATTGAGGTAATCACCTCCTTAATTTCCGCATGTTTTCACGCGCACGAACCCCTTGAGGGTTTAAACTGAAACCGCCGCCGCTGAATCAACTCCGACAAGGAGTTTTGGTGATTGACGACAGATCAAAAAAAACCCAAAAAAAAGATAATTATTTTTCTGCCAATTTTTGAACTCAAATCATTTAGATCCAAACCTCAAAAATTGAATCAAACACAAAAGAAATGAACTTTAGAGTTCATAAATGCTACAGATCCAAAAATCGAAAGAAAAAAACCAAACAACATGGAAATTTTTTACTATTCATCCAAAAATAAAAAACCTTTACTGTTCATCCAAAAATAAAATTTTTACTGTTCACCCGAAAATAAAAAGCTTTGCTGTTCACCAAAAATAAACCGGTTACTGTTCATCCGCAAATGGATCCGAATCAAACACAAATTAAGATCAAAGAACCCTAATTTTAATCTTAATCTCTTAGAACAAATCAATGGTGGCTCTGATACCACTTGTTAGATCTAATAAAAACTTGAGATCTAAACCATAAAGCCATGATTTAATTCAAAGAGATTAACAAGAATCAAAAGGTGCGGAAGCATATACCTGAATCCATTGAAGAAAACTTGATTAAGGTTTTGATGATCTTCTAACCTTAGGGTTTCTCTCTTATGGATCTCTTTAGATGGGGATAAGAGAATGAGAGTGGTTAACCCTAGATTAGGGACCATAACCCCTTATATATAGGTGTTGTACATTTGTAAATTGGTTCCTCATCAAATTACAATTACAACCTGGTATCTGCACATATAACCCCCATGATTTATTTAAATACCTATTAACCCAAATTGATTGATCACTTTAAGTGGGTTATCCTTAAAGATAGAAATACACATTGATTAATCATATGTGCCCACAAATAGATTTAATTAGATTTAAATCCAACACAAGCTTCATCAAACAGCCGCTAGTTCTATCTATGTATTTATTTCTAAGAACTATGATTATTACCCTTGTTGTAGGACAAAAAAAATTCTCTCATGTTACTCCCCCAATTAAGGGAAGGGATCGAAAAAGGGAAACCGGGCCTCCAACGAATTCACTAATGATCGAAATTCTCCTCCTTCATCTAACTTGTGTTCGGACAAATCTGGGCCCAACAGAGTAGGGTCCCAGCAAAAAGTAGAGCGGAATTAATAAAATGAACATAGAGATTTACGTAGAAAACTCCCTAAATGAATTTAGGGTAAAAATCACGGGTAAGGATAGAAGAATTCACTATGAGGAGAAAATCTCTCTAATTTACTCACTCTTTTATACGTGGAGTTGTTGTTTCTGTGATGGATTTTTCCTGAAGAGTTTTAGACCTATTTATAGCAACCGGGAAATCACTATTGACAATTTTTTAATAACTTTTTCTTCAAATAGCACCTAATGCGGCGAATGATTTGAGTGTGGGGCTCATGCCCTTTTTCTAATTCAACAATTTTGACTGACAGTCTTTCACTTGAATATTTGATTAAGTATCAATCATATATTTACACCATTCTTTCTATCTTGCCATCTTCATGTTGCTCACATCTCCGACAAGCCACAAGAGTATCAACACTAAATAAATTTGTCAGTATTGACTATTTTTATCAAAAAGTATGCTTGCTTGTCTTTGGTATGAATATTTTGCATATCCACTGTTCATTCTTCCACTTTCTCATGACCAAAGTGGTACTGAACTCAAATGTGTTTTGTCTTTGAATGAAAACCTGGATTTTTTGCTAAATGCAAAGCACTCTGACTGTCACAAAATAGAGAAATCTTCTTTTGCTCATGCCCGAGTTCCTCCAGCACCATCTTCAATCATATCGCATCTTTACTAGCTTGTGTAGTTGCTACATATTCTGCTTCTGTTGTTAAAGTAACTACAACTAACTGCAGTTTTAAAATACAACTTATAGCTACACCAGCAAGTACAAACACATAGCCTGTGGTGGATTTGCTATTATCATAATCACCTGCATAATCAGAATTAACATATCCATTGATAATAAAATCTGATACTCCATAACATAATGCAATATTTGAGGTTCCCTTAATGTATCTTAGGATCCTCTTTACAGCATTCCAATACTTTTTATCAAGATTTGTTATGTATTGACTAACCACTCTCACTGCTTGTGTAATGTCTAGTCTTGTACAAATCATAGCAAACATTAAACTTTTCACTGCTGATGCATATGGTACTCTAGACATCTCCATCCTCTCTTCTTCACTGCTAGGACTCATAGTGAAGGACAACTTAAAATTAACAGGAAGTGGGGTAAATTTTGACTTACAATCTTGCATATTAAAGCATCACAAGATTTTCTTTAAATAATTTTTCCAAGAAAACCAAATCTTCCTATTAATTTTGCCTCAGTAAATTTACATCTCTAGAATCGTGTTTGCAGATTTCAAATCATTCATTTTAAATTCCCTAGCTAACTGTGGATTTAATTCTTTGATACAATCTTTGTTGGGGCCTGTAACCAACATGTTGTCAACATATAATAATAAAATAACAAAGTTATTTTCACCAAAAATTTTCAATTATGCACAATGGTTTGAATTAAGTCTTTTATATCCAAGGCTCATGATGAATGAATTAAATCTCTTGTATCAACACATTGGCGCCTGTTTTAGGCCATATAGAGATTTGTTCAACCTGCAAACCAAGTTCTCTTTTTTCTTTTTTCAAAACCTTCTGGTTAGAACATATAAATTTTTTTTCAATATCTCCATGAAGAAATAATATTTTCACATCTAGTTGCTCTAGGTGTAAGTCAAACATAACGCTCATAGCTAGGATCAAACATAGCGCTCATAGTCAGGATTATTCCGACTGTTGTAAGTCGAACTACAGGGGAAAATATTTTATTAAAGTCAATACATTCTTTCTGAACATATCCTTTTACCATCAATCTAGCACGATATCGTTCCACTTGATCATCACCATTTCGCTTAATCTTATAGACCCATTTATTTCTAATGGTCTTTCTTCCTTGTAGTAGTGGCACAAGTACCCAAGTCTTATTCTTATAAAGAGCTTCAATGTCTTTCTGCATTGTTGCCATCCATAAAGATGCATCTGTGCTATTTATAGATACATAAAAAGTTAAAGGCTCTCCATCCTCTATTAGAAGACGATAAGTAAAAATACTCTGTGCAATATACTCCGAGTGCCAAGTCGATGGTCTTCTCTCACGAGATGACCTTTGAACTTCTGGAGCCTCGGACTCAACTGGTTCTTGTACATCATGCTCCGTTATTGCTTCAAAAAAAATTGGATCATTTTCTACATAAACAGCTATAATCTCTGAGTACTTTCTTAAATTGCTTTCTTTTTCTTTACTTTATAGTTGGTACTCTACAAAGATAACATCTCTACTGATAATAACCTTGTGGGCAGTGGGATCCCACAAGCGAGACCCATTTACTCTGTCAGCATGCCTCAAGAATATTTATTTTCTAGATTTTTAATCCAGCATTGTAGTTTCTTGGGCATTGTACATTACGAACACTGGACTTCCAAATATATGAAGGTTGGAATAATCAACTGGCTTCCCGGTCCACATCTCCATGTTTAGTGGAAAAATTTGCAGTAAAAGAAATGAAGAAAAATTAATTTATATTCCTTTAATCTCAGTTACAATTAGATTTCCTGATTACAAAAGAGAAGAGAATGAATTTGAATTCTCTCCTTTATTTAAAACTAGGTTTTTCTAGGTAGCGATGGAGTGCCTCCTTCGAATGCCTGCGTCGAATTTGTTCTTCGTTGACGATCCAACTGCCCTGTCTCACGAGAACAATTAACTTGTATGACAAGTTTGATTTAGAACTCTTAACGAGTTTAAAAACCCAGAATGAGTTGAAAACTCTGAAAAGAGTTGTTGAAAACCGAATAATCGGTTAGTAGCCAAGTGGATTTGTTTGTTGCTGAAGAATCCTTCGAGATTTTGATTTCCTAGCTGCTAAGTGGAGTCTCTGATGCTGATTTCGTGGATGATTCGATCTTTGAAATCAGGCCGAAATCTCCAACCTCCCAAGAATTTAACCTTATGTGGTTTTTGATCTAAAAATTTTCAACCCCTTACTCAGTTGAGTAATGTGGTTATTTATAGGAAGATAAGGGGTGTAACCAACCCCTAAATCCGCTCCTAAGTGGGTAAAAATCCCTCAAAATATGGGATAAATAGTTTTGAGGCTGTTCAGCTCGTGTTTGAACAAGTCAAACGCCTAAATTGGCGTTCTGGGCCTTAACTCTGCGTCTTAGACTTGAGACGTAGAGTTAGATATCCGCCAAAGATTGGAAACGCACATGCCACTTGCGTTCTGAGTTTTAACTCTGTCTTAGATTTTAGATGCAGAGTTGAGTGTCTGCTAGAAATTGAAGATGCACGGGCCGTTTGTATGTTGAGTCTTAACTCTTGCGCAGAGTTGGATGTCTGCTGAAGAACACACAGGCCGCGTGCGTTTTGATTCGAGAAGTGCAGAGGTGGACTCTGCGTTTGGAAGAGGTTGTTGATTTGTAGCCTCTTCTATTACAATGTTGCGAAGACTATTGCTCGTTGATCTTTGCTTTAGCTGTTATGGAGTGTGAAAGTCGTCAGATTGTAACTCTCATAGTTGGTTGTGAAGGCTACTGAACAGAGTTTCCATCAGTCATCAAAAGTGTCATTGAATTGTAACTATTCTCAATCTACGTGAAAAGTCCTCCATTTGCAGCTTTCATTTGTTGACATGAAAGTTATCTGATTGTAACTTTCATGATTGAAGCTTGATAGGGATCAGTTATCTACTGTGATTTTTAGACAGCCTACAGAACCTCCTCTAAAGTTTTCGAAAATTCACGGTTGACTGGGATAAATTTTTGAAACACTTTGGATCCTAAAATCTAGTTGATTGATTGTTCACTTCGTCTGATATGAAGACATTGCGAACCTGGTTGTCAGAATATTGAAATTCTGTTTCCTCAAACCCAACAAGGTAACTTTTTGAGTCTTGATAATAATGAACTTAGTCAAACAGGCTAAAGCCCAAATCATTGCTGATGAACCAAACAAGAGCGATGATGACAACGATTTTGTCTGGGTCCTTGAGATACTCCACTTGATCTGCGATGAGGTGTATTCTTCAGATATCGTTTGGATCCTTCAGATACTCCACTCGATCTGCGATGAGGTGTATTCTTCGGATATCGTTTGGATCATTTAGATACTCCACTCGATCTACGATGAGGTGTATTCTTTCATCTATCGAATTCTTGTAGGCATTGATGAACACTCGAAATACATCTTTCAGCTTTATTGATCTTGATGGGAATGTTAAGCCATTTAGAAGACTGAGTTGCGCGTCGGGTCGTGTCTTCATTAATCTTGGTTGGGATGTTAAGCCATCTAGAAGAATGAGGTGCGCGTCGGATCGTGTCTTCATTAATCTTGGTTGGGATGTTAAGCCATCTAGAAGAATAAGATGCGCGTCGCTCCTGTCTTCATTCCTCTTAGTGGGAATGTTTAGCCACTTAGAAGAATGAATTGCGCGAAGCTCTTGGTTTCATTAATCTTAGTGGGAATGTTTATCTATCTAGAAGAATGAGGTACGCGTCGGATCGTGTCTTCATTAATCTTGGTTGGGATGTTAAGCCATTTAGAAGAATGAGATGCGCGTCGCTCCTGTCTTCATTCCTCTTAGTGGGAATGTTTAGCCACTTAGAAGAATGAATTGCGCGTAGTTCTTAGTTTCATTTATCTTAGTGGGAATGTTTAGCCACTTAGAAGAATGAGTTGTGCGCAGTTCCTGTCTTCATTAATATTTGTTGGGATGTTAAGCTATTTAGAAGAATGAAGTGTGCGTCGGATCGTGTCTGATGACTTTAGTGTTGTTGACTGTAATCTATCTGTACTCATCCAAGAGGTTGCATAGTTGTACATCATACGACAGTTTCTTCTCGGCTTTGGCCACCTTGATGGCCACATTAGATTTCCCCTATTTATTTAAAGCTATGTCTTGGTTGTAAACGTCGAGAAATTCGTTTGGTAGCGTTAAAACGCGCAGGTGAATTCCTACGCTTGAGAATTGAAATGCAGAGTTGAGCTCTGCGTTCGGAAGTTCAACCAACGCAGGCGCACAAGCCGCATTTGGCGGGATTCTGAGCCTAGAATCTCGCTCCGATTCAACAGCTCACAGCTGTCTATAAATAGACCGCTGGGGTCAAATCAAAATTCATCCGACTTATCATCTATTCCTTTTCGAGAAGCTTAATGAAGACTCTTCGTTTTGAACTCCGGTGAACTCTGCTCATCTTCTCCGACCATCATCTACATCCATGGCGCCCAAAAAGAAGACGGTCTCTCGTTCCAAGTCCGACGTTGCTGCTGTTCAGAGCCCGCGGCAAACCTCGGCCGTCGACGGTGATGTAACTCGAGCTAGTGCATCGTTGATGCAAGCTCCTCTCGTCGGTGGTAAGTATCGGCTTTCATAGCCACAAAACTTGCTTCGGCAAGATCTGAGCAACGAGGAAACTCGTTCTGATGTTATAACATAGAGTTAGGACTCTGCGTTTTGAATTCGAAATGTTGGGGTCTAACTTCTGCATTCGAATTTTGTAACGCAGGGTCTGAACGGTGCGTTTGAATGTTTAACGCAAGGCTTAACCTCTGTGTTGCTAAGATTTAACGTAGGGTCTGAACTGTGCAATTGAATATTTTAACGCAAGGTTCGACCTCTGTGTTGATAAGATTTAACATAGGGTCTGAACTATGCATTTGAATATTTTAACGTAAGGTTTGACCTCTGCGTTGATAAGGTCTAACGTAGGATCTGAACTGTGCGTTTAAACGTTTACCGCAAGGTTTGACCTCTGCATTGGTAAGATTTAACGCAGGGTTTGAACTGTGCGTTTAAACAACCTTTTTCTTCTAGGGATTTGACTAAGGTTACCTTCGTTTTATTTTTATGCTGACTGACAGAGTGTTTTCCTCTTTTGCATGCCTTACACCCGCGAACCTCTCACTCTTCGTCATCATTTTGGGCGTGAGGGTGGCGTGGATTTGAATATGCAGTTCAATCTATGTTAAGAACTCCCGATTTTTCAGGATACTGACAAAGGACGTGTCACCTTAATCTCCCAGGCTAGCCCGGCTGTATTCAAGATTCTAGTTACAGATATCAAATTTGAAACTGAATCTCGTAAAAAACTCACCAAGCCGGTATTCCTATTTGGCGATCATGTCCTCATCCAGAAAGAGATCGTGATCGACAGCCATTACAAGTGGTTGAGGCAAATAGGAGATCGCCACTTCTTCCTCCCTGATATGCATAGGATGTTTCCTATCTCTTATTATCAATGTGCCTCCGTCCCTCGATATATGAATTGGGACCTTGTCAGAGAGCAGAATGGGGTAGTTGTTGGGGCTTTGACTTATACTGGCGTACACACCATTGGTTATAATCGACAAGTGTCAGCCTTAGAACCCTGCTTATTCTCAAGGGGATATCCTATTGGAGAAACATCTAGTATAGCTAACACTTTTATGCGGAGATTTTTGGCTACGAAAGGGGAGTTCCCCTCTTCAGTATTCAGAACTCCTGGATGGGTACACTCCACTAGAACAGGATGGTGGGCCAGGATGACCGAGTTCGTGCTGACAGAGTTAGCGGGGTCGTTAGCTCAATCTGGACTCGGTTGCCCTATAACGGCTACCCGATGTGGCATTGACTACAACCATTATAATTTTTTTGCTATTCTGGAGAGGTACAACCCGAAGACGTGTACATTCTTCACACCTGTGGGGGAATTAGGGTTTGACCTCCACGAAATATATAACGTTTTGGGTCTTCCTTTTGGAGACTTGCCCTACGAGGAGTTCATCCCAGGATCAAGTGAGCTTAGGATTTTGAAGGAGATGAACCCTGATGTCTATGACACCCTATGAGAAGCAATGTGACATTTTCAAATTTACACCCAACTGACGGGGACACGCGGACGTGGTATAAAACAGCTATCTTGGGCTGAATATCTCTTCCAGAATTTGTCTCACAAGACCGCTGTTGTGTCTCGTCAGAGCGTGAGCACCCCTGAGATGATCCAAGCTTTAATCGATGATGCTACAGCTTATTATGTCAACGAAGGACTAGAAGATGATTTCCCTATGCAGACTGAATTTGAAAGTTTCCACCATCAGGCTGCTAAACATATTTCTGACATGGTCTTGCTGGCTAGTTTTCTCATGCTATGGTTGAAACGATGTGTCGTCCCCACCAGGCCCATAGATGCTGTGGTAATAGAAGTGGTCTACCCAGTTGTTCTCTTAGCTCATGGGAGGCCTGTGAATCTACTTTCAGCTATGACATGTTGTTTGCAACATGGTTTGAGGGAGCTGTGTCTTGAATTCATTCAGGTGAAAGAGACAGGCCCTGGAAAAAAGAAGAGTTTGGTGACTCTAAATCCTCGAGTACCCTTGTCGTATACCTATTTGATGGCATGGTATGTATCCCATTATTCTCATTTGATGAGTGCCCCATCTCCCTCGGACGAAGGATTCGTCCCTTTTGTTCAGAGACTGGAAGGAGCTACTTAGGAAGGCACATATATAGTGAGGGTTCGTCAAATCTTGTCGAGAGACCTCAATTATCACATATTCCACTGCTTCCCAGATGAAGGCGGTGGCTATGGGTAGGTATTCAAGGATACAGCTGGCCCGTATGGTTTTACCCGTTTAGATGGGGGAGTCTTCCACTGGCTATTGAACATTAGACCAGGTTATCTTCTCCTTAGGCAAGGTGACAAATGTATAATTGAGCCATACCAACTGTACCAGTTCGCTCGACAATTTGGGTACGGCCAATTATACATTGGAAATCCGTAGGGCCAGCTTACAATTGTTGGTAATATATACGAAGGGGCTCGGTCCTGGTACTATTCCACAACAGGTTGCACTGGAGCTACCTTTAGGCTACCTCATAAGACACCCAATTCTCTTCTCTCTATGGCTTTCTGCAACTGGTATCACACGGCTTCTATGATACCTGATTATAAGTTGAATTTGTCAGGCTTACGGGAAATTAGGAGGATGTATTCATCCAGAAGAGGATCCTGTGTATCTCGTTTGAAGGGAATCAACGAGTTCTTATCTTATGAGGATGAGGCTGAAGAAGGAGATCCGGAACTAGAGGGTGCTCCAATAGTGAGACCCAAGGTTGTTGAAACTCTAGGAACCAGGTCAGCTGGAAAGAGGGCTCTTACCGAAGAAGAAGAAGTTTAGTACGAGAAACAAACTCGTAGGAAATTATTAGTAGACCCTCCTTCTCAGAAGCTAATGGCGGATGCTTTTAAGTCCACGGGGGGCAAGGAAAAACAAGAATCTGCTGCTGCAAATCGTCCCCTCCATACAGGACTTCGCTCCGGGGGTCTTGCGTTTTCTAGCGAATTTTCTTCTTATTGCTCTTTGGACCAGGACGAGGGTGAGGATGGGTTATTGATCGGGGATACATAATCTTCTCCTGTAATGGACCCTATTATTTCACCCTTCCCAGGTCAGGCTTCAGATGCTACTCTTCCGACTGTAGAGACGTTACCTACGGCGTCTCCATCAGAAGAGGTTGGGCCCCCTGTAGACGAAAGTCGATCTCCTGTTGCTTCTGTGTTACTGCCACATACGGGGGCTACTATCACTAGCCCGACGACTGGCATAATGACTAAAGCAGACGTGACTGCAAGTTCTACCGGACTCTCGACTGCAGATGATGAGGAACCGTTAGATTATGGAACCTCTTCTCGTAGCGACGATGCTGATGGGGAAGAAAGTGATGGTGACGAGAATTCTGTCGGCTGGGCTAATCTACCACCACCCTCTTCTGACAAGGTGTCCGCTTATATTCCTTCTTCCCCTATTGGTAAGGATTACACACTCTGGTTTCTCTAGAATTTTCTTTCTTTTATACTAACTACTCTTTTGTGTAGGTTCTCCAACTCGCGAGGCTACTGATACGACTTTGTCTCCCAACCAGCAAGCAATAGCTGTCTCTCTCTTTGAACCAACACCGGTAACTACAACTTCTTTACAAGAAGAATCCCCTCCGCTAACGATCTCTCTCAAATCTGCGGGGATGGAGAATGCGCTGAGTTCAACCCAGGCAGGGGTGCTCATGATTCTTCCTTCAAGTCCTTCGCAATTGAATATCACTATGGCTTCCCCGACTTCCTCGCAATCGTCGCCAACAGTTCTTGCGCCGGGGTCTACAATTTTAGGCTCCCCGATGACATCTCCTATGACATCTCTAAGTCCAGTGGTTATTCCCTCCATGCTTAAGATTCTTATACGACCCTTGGAGGATATGATGAAGGTGGCGATTGAGGAGATCGGTGTCGGGCGAGCTTCATTCGATTCTTTTAAGCCAATACTCATGCATTTTTTGAATGGCATTCGATATGTGGATGATGCTCGTTAGTTCCAGCACTATTCCGAGAATGTCTCTCGATTGGGAAAGGATCTGAGAGCTTTGGAGGAGTTGAGTTGTGCTGACCTTGCTGCCCAAGTCACCTTAACCTTTGATAATCTCAGGGTTAAAGCAACTCGTCAATATGAAGCTCTTCAAAAAAATATCACTGAAAGGGAGCTTGAGATTGCATCATTACAGGGGCAATGCATTCAGAAGCAACAAGTTGTAGTTGCTTCTAATACTGCCATACAAACGTCTCGTGTAGAAATTGATCGACTCGAGGCGGAGTTGGCTCGACACAAGGCTGAGCTTGCGCGGGAAGAAGAGATCTTAAAAAAGCTCACACTAGAAAGTGTGAAGACCTACGCCACCTATCGTTCGTCAATCCAGGCTCTTGAACTTGTCCAAAAGGAAGATATCACAATGATGCCGGATGAAAATGAGCTTAAGAAGAGAGCCAAGCTAATGATACAGGTCGCTCATAAGGAGAAACTATCTGCTATTAAGTCTCGGCTCGCGTCTTTCAATTTTACTGGCTTAGAGGCCTAAATATGTATTCTTTTTTTCGTTTGATAAGAACAAGGCTTTTGTATCACTTCTTAATATCTCTGAGTAGAATAAGAAGAAAGTGATTTTGGCTTTTCTCTATTTATTGCATGTGTCGTGTTCTGACTTGCAACGACGAAATTATATGAAAAGTGCCAATTTTACAAAACTTCCTTTATTATCATTTAAGATAATTCTAGAAAATTTTGACTTATTAGGGATAAGTACTCGTCCATCTCTCAGGATATGACTTGCTTCATAGAATTCTTCCCGTGTTATGTTTTTTTTACTTTAAACATTAAAAGAAATCCACAAGTACCGAAGCTGTGGTATGAATTTTCACATAAAGTGAAATTCAAGAATTTTCCTTATGACCAGTAAAGGTGATTCTGGAAAGAATCTGACTCATTGAGGATTCTATGAGAACACTTGTTATTCTAAAAAAATATCCCCATAAGGGGCTTACACTGTTAGAGGTATAATATTAACGTAATAGGTAAAACATTGCGATCGGGGCAATTTTAAAGACTTATCACTCTATTGAGGAGAGTCGATAAGTTGGTTCAGTCAGAGGTGAGATATTAACGTGACAGGGAAAATATTACGATCGGGATAATTTTGAGAACTTATCGCTCTGTTGAGGAGAGTCGATAAGTTGATTCTGTCAGATGTGAGATATTAATGTGACAGAAAAAATATTATGATCGGGGTAATTTTGAGGACTTATCGCTCTATTGAGGAGAGTCGGTAAGTTGATTATGTCAGAGGTGATATATTAACGTAACAGGGGAAATATGTTGAATAAAACTTCGGGGGACTTAGCATCTTGCTAGGGAGAATTGCCAAGTGGTTTATCATCAGAATGACGACTTGCGATACTTGCGATTTGAACAAGATCTTAAGAATTTTATCACTCTGTTGAAAAGAGTTGATAGATTAGTTATTTACTACTCTGTTGGGGAGAGTTAGTAAACTGATCGTGATTCGAATCGATAAGTTGGCTTTGACAGAGGAATTATCATCCCAATAGGAGTGACACGAGCTAAATTCGAGCTCTGTGGGAATGATGGTTTTCATAAGTGTAAGACTAACCTTGACGGAGGTTCGATCCACTAACACAATTTAAATTCTGTTGAAGTGATACAGAAGTTTGACAAGACCCTATTGACAGGATCCACGAACTTAAGAAATAAGTGTCACGTTTGAAAATACGAAGGTGGATCCTTTATTTGGAATGATTGCAACGCAAGGGTAACCTTCGCGTTTGAGGAATTGAAACGCAGAGTTAAGAACTCTCATAACGCAGGTCTAGGCATGTCGTTCTTTTTTTTTTGGAATTTGAACGCAGAGATGAGTTCTGCGTTAAGGTTGAAGTCTAAAAGACTTCTTATCTATTAACGCTGTAGATAGCGTTTCAAAAATGATTGGGATTCTCTCCTAGAATCTCGTACCGATTAAACAGCTTGACAGCTATTATAAATAGGCCTGTATGGTCACATCAAGAGTCATTCAACTCTTTCCATTTTTAGCTTGGTTCCAAGAACGAGAACTCTCGTTTAAATTTCGACCGATTCTCCGACGAACTTCGTCTTCTCCGATCAACTGCAATCATGGTGCCTAGGAGGATGAGTTCTGGTTCTAAGAAGATTATCAGGGGGCTTCAGAGACATCGCCGACTGAGAACACCGGTGGTGTTGCTGTTCTCACAGGCGCCTCGCCATTGCCGCCGCTGTCTTATGGGTCTCATTGTTGTGGTTGTTAGACCCTAGAGGGGGTGTTTAGGATCTTATACTAATCTAATCCGATTATATACCAATTAAAACTAATTAATAAGTTACCCTAGCAAGTATGAAATACAATAAGATATATGAACTAGGATAAGCAATATGAACAATGAGATATATCCTAGCAATGAGATATACTATGGGATATATGCAAGGATATATAAATAAATACAAGGGTGAAATAAACATAAACAAGATAGTGGGTAAAGAAAATAATAAGACAATGGCGATATGAGCAATGAGCACAGAAAAGAATGAACGCCAAAGCACACTCAAACACAATCAAATAGTCACGGAGTTTAGACCTTCCGTTCTACGTCTTCGCTCCCCACTCCCGGGGAGAAATCCACTATCATAATCCGGTTTGAAAGTCGGAACTTCTACACACTCGGTTTTCTAGCTAATCGAAAACTCTACAACTCACACTCTTGCAAACCAACTCTACATCCTCACAAGTGTTGGACCTAGCCGTATCTCTCTCAAGTGCTCGGTTACAACCTCTCCCTAGGTTCGTCAACCGACGCCACTCCTCTTGGGACGATCCCCGACTCTCACCACACACTCCTCTCGATGTACAAGTGTATTACAAAGTGATCTCACGATTAAGCACAATACAAAGAATGGTTGTTCTCTAATATGGATGAGAATACAATAAAAGCTCACACTCAATTATTACAACTCTCACCAATCCAAATATACTATGTATGAAAATACAATAAGCTCAAGTTAGTGTGTATGTAAACAATGAGTAAAATTAAATCTAACTCAAATAGCAAACTAGCAATAATAAGAATATGAAAATCAATAATAATATTGCTAGAGAAAAGAGTTAGAAAACTTCTCTATAAACAGAAAGAGAGGATGAGAAGATATTGAAGATGAACTCTTCAACAGATGATGCAAACTCCTCTTTGTAACAGCAAACCCTAAAAACAAACTAAACAAAACTTGAACTCTTTTAAAACGTGTTTAAAACATTTCTTGGATTGCTATAAGAACTGAGGTATAAGGGGCTATTTATATGAAACCCAAAAGCCAAGAGAAAACCAAGAAAAGACCAAAAAACCAACTCAGCAATGGCTCTGAAAACTAGCCGTTAGAACTGATATGACAGTACGGCGGTCGACCGCGAGCAACAAAAAGCGGAACTATGGCTCTAGACAAGCAACGGTCGACCGTGGCGGTCGACCGCGAAAGTCTCTAGACTTGCTATGGTCGACCGCCATGATCGACCGCGAGCCAACAAAACATAACCTGAGTCTTGAACTCATGGCGGTCGACCGTGACGGTCGACCGCGAGCTGACACAGACTAAAAACAGGTTTTGAAAGCTGTTATTCTGATTTTGAAACCTTGTTTAAAAATATCAAATAAATTCCAAAAAATATAAAACTTTGGAGAATAATTGTATACATGATAGTAAACATACTACAATGACTGGTTTCCAAAAAGGACTTCCCAAATAAAAAATATCATCATTGTACAAAATAGGCCAAAACATGAAAATGTAAACATATGAATTTTGATATTTTGGCTAAACCATATTTTGAAACTTTGCACAATGATTATGTAGACTTAATAAAATATGTATATGATTATTGTTAAGTCCAAAAACTAAGAATATAATATTTTTACAAATACAATAGAAAATAAAGCATATGAGTATGCATATGAAAATATATTTATTTCATGTCTAAGTAGTTAAACCAAATCACAATAATAAATATGAAATATGTAATTTCATATTTGTAAACATGAAAACCCAAAACCATGCATGTATATATATAACTATATATACATAGAAACCAAATACGTGTGTGTATATGATATTGAGCTTAAGGTACTTAACACACATAATATAAAACCTAAACTAAGTTACCCAAGTTAGATCTTGATCTTCAATAAGCTTGACTTGGTAATCTTACGGATGAAGTGAAAACTTAAATCTTTAACTTGAATTGCAAGGCTTCAACCGCGATTCCTCTAACCTCCAATTGATATGATCGTGAATACTCGATTCCATCCATCCTCCAACACGTTGTTTGCCTAGAATCAATACGAAAACACAAACACTAGACAAACAATATTAGAAGTAAATTATTTGTTAAACATCCTCAAAACAAGAAGGCCGACAATCTCCCCTTTTTTTGATGATGACAAACAATTTATAAAAAGGATATATGCATGAAAGGAAATGAATATACAAAGTATAATATATCATGCATATAAACAAGAAAGAATATACTCACAATATTTCTCCCCCTTTGACAACATCAAAAAGGGGGTAAAGGGTTGAAGAGAGCGAAAGCTCCTCCTATCAATAAGCATAGGTGAGTATAAAAAAAGAATAGGGATTGCTCCCCCTATCAAAAAGCCATACAGAATATATGGAATGAAGATCATGGCAAACATATGTGAGCAAGCATAGATGGAAAATATGCTAAACACAACTCAACATATATAAATATATCAAAGTAAAAAATAGTGTCTCATATCAACGAACATAAAAACCATTTGTAAAGGTAGATTTATAAAATCAAAAGAAGAGAAACATGAGAATCATGCAAAAAGTTTTCAAATGAAAACAAATCAACCAAAAGAAATCATAAATCAAAGTTTAAATCCAAAAACGTAAGACCAAATCATCATTATTCAAAAAATCATGAGAGGCAATCATATCTAGCTCTTGAGCTAGTAATAACCCATATAAACGTTTAAGCATCCGGTAAACATGATTTGGGAATAAACACCCAATAAACCCGAAGGGTATATAACTACAAACCTCTAATTTAAAATCAAAATTAATAATCATGAAAACAAAGGATTTGATCAAAAAAAATTGTTTTCATAACCAAAAGATTAAAGTATAATTTTTCAAAACCCATAAATAAAAACACTAAAATTTTTTGTTTAAGAAAAATTATTTTGGCACCCAAGCATTCTTGGTGCCGGATTGGTTAGGGACATGACCACTATCATTTAAGCTCAAAGCCCTAGGGTTATGAACCATCTTGGGCATATGTAGTGTACTAACACGGTCAAAGCAATAATCACTCAAATGACCCTTCCGATTGCAATTTGTGTAATGAAAGAGATCTATTTGTTTTTGTGGACCATTAGCTCGTGCACGGGAATCGTTTACAAATAAATTTTTTTTAAATTATTTTGCAAATGAGAAACATTCTTAAACAATGGTCTATTTGGAACATATTGCAACTTAGAAGCTTTTTGTATATCAAAACAAAATTTAGTAAGATGTCCAAACCTACCACAAACATCACATTTAAAAGCATGTGGTCTACTAGAAGCATTTGGCAAATAAGATTTCTTTTCCAAATCAAAACAATATTCGGCCAAATGACCAAAACGACCACAATGATCACATCTATACACATGAGCATGCTTATGATGAACAATGGGTGTATGTGTGTGTACATGTGATGAAGAAGCTACATGAGATGCACAAGGAGCATTGATATTTTTATGTTTGTATGCATCATAGCAAAATTTAGCTAGATGACCATGACGGCTGTAAATTGAACACTTATGAATAATCGCATTTTCAAAGTTGAATCTAAAGATGAAATGCGATTATTCATAAGATTCAAATCTTTATTTTTAGGCACATATGCATTTTTAGAAGTAGAACATAAATTGTCATTTATAAAGGAAGCAGTATCATTTTGTATGTTCTCTACTTCTAACATGCCATTATTTTTGTCATGAGTCAAGTTAGCAATATCCAATTTTAAATTTTTATTTTCCAAATTTAACATATCATTATTTTCTTGAAGAGCAATACTTTCTTGAGAAATGATATCAAATTTGGAAGCTAACTTCTCATGATCGGATTTTAAATCTTCATGCTTGCTTTTTAAATCAATAAAATCATTTTGCAATTTGTTAAAGTCATGCAATAATTTTTCACTAGCACAAGCAAGTTCATCACTTGATAAATCATTAGTGGTTTCGAACTCGCAAACCTCACTAGGGCTATCGCCTAGTGGCCATGTGCATGATGCTCCATATGAACTTGAAGCCAGATCCGCCTAAGCTTGTTGGATCGCCTTCAAGTCCCCTTAGTGTGTTTTAATAAATTTCCATAAGGTATAAGCACTATCAAAATGAACAAACTTGTTAGACAAAGATGAATCAAATGCATTATGTAAGAATTCCAACAAGAGCTTGTTCATAATAAATAATCTTTTATCATTTTTATTCCACTTGGATTTCTCCAATGTAGGCATAATATAAGCACAATCAATAACTTCTTATAAATTGATATTTTTAGATTGAACAAATATTTTGAATCTAAAACACCATTGAGCATAAGGAAAAACATTAAATTTAGGAGCAATACTAGAATCATAGCCTAAACAAGATGCATCATTCATATCCATAATTTGTAAAAATATGCAAGCAAGATACAAATACAATCAAAACAAGAATAACACAAAAAGATAGCTTGGATCTTTAACTCAAGGCGATTAGACCTTAAATCAAAAAACACCAAGCTCTGATACCAATTGTTAGACCCTAGAGGGGGGTGATTAGGGTCTTATGCTAATCTAATCCGATTATATACCAATTAAAAATAATTAATAAGTTATCCTAGCAAGTATGAAATACAACAAGATATATGAGCTAGGATAAGCAATATGAACAATGAGATATATCCTAGCAATGAGATATACTATGGGATATATGCAAGGATATACAAATAAATACAAGGGTGAAATAAACATAAACAAGATAGTGGGCGAAGAAAATAATGAGACAATGGCGATATGAGCAATGAGCAAAAATAAGAATAAACGCCAAAGCACACTCAAACACAATCAAATGATCACGGAGTTCGGACCTTCCGTTCTACGTCTCCGCTCCCTACTCCTGGGAAGAAATCCACTATCAAAAATTCGGTTTGAAAGCCGGAACTTCTACACACTCAGTTTTCTAACTAACCAAAAACTCTACAACTTACACTCTTGCAAACCCACTCTACACTCTCACAAGTGTTGGACCTAGCCGTGTCTCCCACAAGTGCTCGGTTATAACCTCTCCCCAGGTTCATCAACCGACGCCACTCCTCTTGGGACGATCCCCGACTCTCACCACACACTCCTCTCGGTGTACAAGTGTATTACAAAGTGATCTCACGATTAAGCACAATACAAAGAATGATTGTTCTCTAATATGGATGAGAACACAATAAAAGCTCATACTCAATTGTTACAACTCTCACCAACCTAAATATACTATGTATAAACATACAATAAGCTCAAGTGGGTGCGTATGTAAACAATGAGTAAAATCAAATCTAACTCAAATAGCAAACTAGCAATAATAAGAATATGAAAATCAATAATAGTATTGCTAGAGAAAAGAGTTAGAAAACTTCTCTATAAACAGAAAGAGAGGATGAGAAGATATTGAAGATGAACTCTTCAACAGATGATGCAAACTCCTCTTTGTAATAGCAAACCCTAAAAACAAACTAAACAAACTTGAACTCTTTTAAAACATGTTTAAAACATTTCTTGGATTGCTATAAGAACTGATGTATAAGGGGGTATTTATATGAAACCCCAAAGCCAAGAGAAAACCAATAAAAGACCAAAAAACCAACTCAGCAATGGCTCTGGAAACTAGCCGTTAGAACTGATATGACAGTACGGCGGTCGACCGCGAGCAACAAAAAGCAGAACTATGGCTCTGGACAAGCGACGGTCGACGGCGGCAGTCGATAGCGAAAGTCTCTGGACTTGCTACAGTCGACCGCCACAGTCGACCGCGAGCCAACAAAACATAACCTGAGTCTTGAACTCATGGCGGTCGACCGTGGAGGTCGACCGTGAGCTGACACAGACTAAAAACAGGTTTTGAAAGCTGTTATTTCGATTTTAAAACCCTGTTTAAAAATATCAAATAAATTCTAAAAAATTTAAAACTTTGGGAATGATTGTAGACATGATAATAAACATACTACAACGATTGGTTTCTAAAAAGGACTTCCCAAATGAAAAATATCATCATTTTAGAAAATAGGCCAAAACATGATAAATGTAAACATGTGAATTTTGACATTTTGGCTAAACCATATTTTGAAACTTTGCACAATGATTATATAAACTTAATAAAATATGTATATGATTATTGTTAAGTCCAAAAACTAAGAATACAATATTTTTACAAATACAATAGAAAATAAATCATATGAGTATGCATATGAAAATATATTTATTTCATGTCTAAGTAGTTAAACCAAATCACAATAATAAATATAAAATATGTAATTTCATATTTGTAAACATGAAAACCCAAAACCATGCATGTATATATATAACTATATATATACATAGAAACCAAATACGTGTGTGTATATGATATTGAGCTTAAGGTACTTAACACACATAATATAAAACCTAAACTAAGTTACTCAAGTTAGATCTTGATCTTCAATAAGCTTGACTTGGTAATCTTACGGATGAAGCGAAAACTTAAATCTTTAACTTGAATTGCAAGGCTTCAACCGCGATTCCTCTAACCTCCATTTGATATGATCGTGAATACTCGATTCCATCCATCCTCCAACACGTTGTTTGCCTAGAATCAATACGAAAACACAAACACTAGACAAACAACATTAGAAGTAAATTTTTTATTAAACATCATTAAAACAAGAAGGCCAACAGTGGTAAGTGGTGGCCATAGTAACTTGTTTCAACAAGTTTTCTGAAAATCCTAAATGGGTTCTTGTCAATGAGGAAGATGACTCGTTTTGTTATAATTAGAACGCACAATTGGAATTTTACGTTAATTACGAATTTTGAGCGTGGACTCTGGACTTTGAGTTCAAAATGCAGATTTTGAAATCTGTGTTTAAGATAAAAAACGCATATTTTGAAGTCTGCGTTTAAGATTAAAAACGCAGATTTTGAAGTCTGTGTTTAAGATTAAAAACGTAGATTTTGAAGTCTGCGTTGAAGATTAAAACACAGATTTTGAAATCTGTGTTTAAGATAAAAAACGCAGATTTTAAAGTCTGCGTTTAAGATTAAAATGTAGATTTTGAAGTCTGCGTTTAAGATTAAAAACGTAGATTTTGAAGTCTGCGTTTAAAATTAAAAACGTAGATTTTGAAGTCTGCGTTTAAGATAAAAAACATAGATTTTGAAGTCATAGATTTTGAACTCTGCGTCACAATCTAGTTCCTTTCATTAGCAACACCCTTCAGTTACTAACTTCTGTTTCTTGTTTCGTAGTGCTTTTTCCCAATGTGACACTTTTGCCGGAGCAGCATTTCAGTTATACTAACGATCTAGAAGTGGGGAAAGTTTTTGGTCTTCATAGAGAAATTCCCATGTGCACTTTTCCTGGCTTGGAGCGGGCACATTTAATTAGGTTTTTCGGGTGTTCTACTCTTAGGGCTCTGATCACCGATTTGGACCTTGAGACACCCGCGGGTCAGGACCAATTTGTCAAACCGGCGTTTTTGTTTAGGGACCATATCCCAACGGATGACAAAGTTGGACATGTAGAAAATTCCCCTTTGCTGTGAAGAATCAATGATCGTCTCTTATTCCTCCCAAGTATGGAGAGAATGTATCCGCTTTCCTATTTCCTAAGCGTTGGTTGTCATAGAGGTTTGGCCTTTGATCTTGTCAAGGAGAAAGAGAACATATCATTTGGGTCTAGTCGCCAATCTCATGTGCAAGTTGACGGGCAACTCAAAGGTCTGAGACCTGGCAGATTTGAGAAAAAAGATCTTACTGATGAAGAGCCTCTTCCGGCGAACATCTTCATACGCCAGTTTATTGCTGTTAGGGGTGAATTCTCTGCGCAAGCTTTTCGTTCTCCTGGCTGGTTGTTCTCTGGAGAAGATGGCTGGTGGACTCGGATGGTGGATTTGTTCTTGAGGAACTCAAGGAGCCTCTCACTCAGTCTGGCCTTATAATACCGGTGCTGGCCACGAGGCGTGGGATCACCCAGAACTATCCCTCCTTCTTCGTCATGCTGGAGCGGTATAATCCTGATAGCTGCACTTTTTTCATACCTGTTGGGGAGTTGGGATTTGCTCTCTATTAGATGCATGCAGTATCAGGGCTATCCTTCGGGCAAATGACCTATGAAGAATTCGTTCCGATAACTGAGGAACTTTCCATTCTGAAGACTGCTCATCCAGAGATGTATGCCACTTTCTGGGAGTTGATGTGTCATTTCCACATCTGTGCTCAGGTTGTTGGGATGCGTGGGGATGGCATCATACATACTGCGTGGGCCAATTATCTCTTTCAGAACTTAGGTGAGAAGGGCATAATAGTTACTCGCCTTATTGTAAGCTCCTTTAAGAGCAATGAAGCCCGCATCAAGGCTCCTAATGCTAACTACAAGAATGAGCATCTAGAGGATGGATTTGAAGCTAACACTGAGTTTAAAAGCTTCCATTATAAGGCCGCGACTCCTATCTCTGATACTTCTCTCCTTGCAGGCTTCCTGATGATATGGCTAAAGCGGTGTGTTGTACCGTCAAAGCCAGTTGAGTCTATCTTGGCTGAAGTCGTATATCCAGCCGTTCTTTTAGCTCACGGAAGACCTTTGAATCTGCTCTCTACTATGGTGGGTTGTCTGCAGAGGGGCTTACATGATCTGATTTCTGAATTCCTCGATGTTAAGGAGATCAGCGTAGCTGGGAGGAAAGTTTGGAAAACTCCTTAGCCCCGCGCACCAATGCCCTATACTTATTTAGTGGCTTGGTTTGTGCTGCATTGTTCTTCTTTGATGATAGGGATTGTGCACGACAACAACACTTCTATGTCTTTTGTGTAGAGGCTTGAGTCAGCGACATGGACGACTGTGTACATAGTCCGGGCGAGACAACTCCTGTCCCTAGGGAACAATTACGATCTTTTTTGTTGTCGTCCTTGTTTTGATGGGGCTGAAGAAGAGGGCCCAAAATTTGGTGATGTAGTCTTTGAAGGATCCTCACTTTTAAATACAGGGGTCTTCCAATGGCTTCTCGCTATCAGAGTAGGCTACCAAGTTTTCCGACTGGGCGAGAGATGTATAATTGAGTCATATGTTCCTTCGCGTTTTGCTCGACAATTCGGGTAGGACCAACTTTATGTTGGTAACCCTAATCCGCGACTAGCTCACATCGGGAACCTATATGAAAGGGCTCGTGCTTGGTTTTTCTCTTCTGCCAGAGGGACTCAAGCTCAGTTCACTCTGCCTAGTTCGCCGCCTAGCTGCTCAACTGTAGTGGACTTCCGTGATTGGTTTGACAAAGCTTCTCAAATCCTAGAATATGATGTATATACTTCATGTATAAATAAGATCCGGGAACTTTAAAAATCGAGAAGTGGTTCTACCAGGACCCGATTACCAGGGATAGAGGATTATCTGTCCTGCAAACGAGAGGCGGTCGGAATCGAGGAGACCCCAAAGGAATTACCCGCTGCTGAGCCTTCTGAAGAAGAGGCTACTAAAGAAGTTCTCGAGAGATCACCCTCTTTTGAACCTCGCTCCTTAAGATCATCAGGGAAGAGGGCTCTTACCGCTGAGGAGGAAGGCGAATATGATAGGAGAATTCGCAAGTGGAAGCCTGTTGCAGCTAAGAACTCCAAGAGGGCCAAGTTGATGGGGGACGCTATAAAGTCTGCACCTGTTGCACCTCCTGAGAACAAAGAGGATGCTATGCTTCAAACTGCTCCTTCCAGTCTTGAATTGACAATGGTCGGGTAGGGGTCGACCATCAAAGGCTCGGCATCAAATATGCCCGAAAGATTATCATATGAAGTTGTCCATCATCCCATTCGCACTGATTATGCGAATTGCTTTATTTATCCGATTGCTCCATCCCCAAGCTCAAAAACTTTGAGGAAGCTTAGCAAGCAATTAGAACATTGGATGCGAATGACCATGGATGTCGTTAGTCTCGGGGAAGTGAGCTTCAAGGTTTTTGAACCCCATCTGTTGGAGTGCCTAGCTAAGATCGGGCACTAGGAAAATGTACTATGGACCGATAATTGTCGTGAAAGCATTGTTATTCTGGAATATGAATTAGAGTTCCTTTCAATGCTGCAACGTGACGACATAGGACCAGAAGTGGATCAGGCTCTTTCTCAGGCTAAAGCATTGAGAGTACAACATCAAGAGGCTCTTCAGAAGAATCTGTCCAAGAAAGAGTCTCGTATTGCCAGCCTATGTGAGGAGCATCTCCAAATACAAATAGACATGGGCAGCCTTGCTATGGGTATCCGGGATACAGCAGCAGAACTTGCTCGCACGGGTGTTGAGCTTTCTCAGATAAATGCCTAACTGACTGACGATATGGAAGTCATAAAAGGGTTAGCTGCTCACTATGAAGGGCTTCTCAAAGATTATTGCGATGAGATTGTTGCTGCCGATAAGATTCGACAAGAGATTGTAGAAGCAGCACCTAATGAAGAGGAGCTCAGGAGCAAGATAATAGATGAAGTCAAAAAGGCTCGTGGGGAGCACATATCAGCTTTGAAGTTTAAGCTCAAATCCTTTAGGTTGATGGGGCCTGATAGTTAAGATTTGAATTGTTTTTAGCTGGGGAATAATTTTGTATCACTTTCATTTCTATTGTCGTCACTTTGTATTCAAATTAACCATATTAAATGAAAATGATACCATTTTGCCTTTCATCATCTCTTTTTATTGAATTCTAATTCAGGACAACGAAAAGTAATGTAAATGTTGTAAGTGTAGTGTTAACTTAGCATGAAATCAAAAATTCTTTATTACTACTTAGAACAATTCCAGAAAATTTCAATCATCAGAGGTGTAGTGTTAACATGACGACATACAAGACAGAAAAAATTAAGTATTTATTCCTGAAATACATTCTAAATCGACAACCCCCAATCTGACTTGACTGGAGTTTGAGGGAGAAAGAAGAGGGCTAAATAACTTACGGGAAGTATCTCTTAAGAAACTTCCCGTTAATTGGCATCATGAGCCTGTCTCCTTTTTGATTAATGAGGCGATAAGCTCCATTTGAATAAATTGATTCTATTACGAATGGTCCTTTCCATTTGGAATTGAACTTCCTTTTGGTTTTGTGGGTCATTACCATGGGTCGTCTGTTGGCCAAAACTAAATCGCCTTTCTTGAAAATCCGTTCTTTAACCTTTTTATTGTAGGCTTTAGAAATTCGGGCTTGATATAACTCGAATTTTTTTCATACCTGTTGAGGAGTTAGGATTTGCTCTCCATGAGATGCATGCAGTATCAGGGCTATCCTTCGGGCAAATGCCCTATGAAGAATTCGTTCCAACAATTGAGGAACTTTCTATTTTGAAGACTGCTCATCTAGAGATATACGCCACTTTCTAGGAGTTGATGTGTTATTTCCACATCGACGCTCTGTTGGGATGCGTGGGGGTGGCATCATGCATACTGCGTGGGCTAGTTATCTCTTTCAGAACTTAGGTGAGAAGGACTTAATAGTTACTCGCCTTACTGTAAGCTCTTCCAAGAGCATTGAAGTCTGCATCAAGGCTCCTAATGCTAACTACAAGAATGATCATTTAGATGATGGATTTGAAGCTAACACTGAGTTTGAAAGCTTTTATTATCAGGCTGTGACTCCTATCTCCGATATTGCTCTCCTTGCAGACTTCCTAATGATATGGCTAAAGCGGTGTGTTGTGCCGTCGAAGCCAGTTGAGTCTATCTTGGCTGAAGTCGTATATCGAGCTATTCTTTTAGCTCATGGAAGACCTTTGAATCTGCTCTCTACCATGGTAGGTTGTCTGCAAAGAGGCTTGCAAGATTTGATTTCTGAATTCCTTGATGTTAAGGAGATCAACATAGCTGGGAGGAAAGTTTAGAAGACTCCTCAGCCCCGCGCGCCAGTGCCCTATACTTATTTAGTGGCTTGGTTTGTGCTGCATTGTCCCTCTTAGATGACGGGGATTATGCATGACAACAACACTTCTATGCCTTTTGTGTAGAGGCTTGAATCAGCCCTATGGACGACTGTGTACATAGTCCGGGCTAGACAACTCTTGTCCCTAGGGAACAATTATGATCTTTTTATTGCCGCCCTTGTTTTGACGGGGCTGAAGAAGAGGGCCCGAAGTTTGTCGATGTGGTCTTCGAAGACTCCTCACTTTTAAATACAGGGATCTTCTAATGGCTTCTGGCTATCAGGGTAGGCTACCTAGTTTTCTGACTGGGTGAGAGATGTATAATTAAACCATATGTCCCTTCGTGTTTTGCTCGACAATTCGGGTATGACCAAGTTTATGTTGGTAACCCTAATCCACGACTAGCTCACATCGGGAACCTATATGAAGGGGCTCGTGCTTGGTTTTTCTCTTCTGCCAGAGTGACTTATGCGCAGTTCACTCTGCCCAGTTTGCCGCCTAACTGTTCCACCGTAGCGGACTTCCGCGATTGGTTTGACAAAGCTTCTCAAATCCCAGAATATGATGTATATACTTCATGTATAAATAAGATCTATGAACTTTTTAAATCGAGAAGTGGTTCTACCATGACTCGATTACTAGGGATAGAGGATTATCTGTCCTGCAAACGAGAGGCGGTCGGAATTGAGGAGATCCCAAAGTAATTACCCGCTCCTGAGCCTTCTGAAGAAGAGGCTACTAAAGAAGTTCTTGAGGGAGCACCCCCTCTTGAGCCCTGCTCCTTATGATCATTAGGGAAGAGGGCCCTTACTGCTGAGGAGGAAGGCGAATATGATAGAAGAGTTCGCAAGCGAAAGCCCGTTGTAGCTAAGAACTCCAAGAGGGCCAAGTTGATGGGGGACGCTATAAAATTTGCACCTGTTGCACCTCCTGAGAATAAAGAGGATTTCATGTTTCAAGCCACTCCATCCGATCCTGAAATGACAATGGCCGGGTAGGGGTCGACCATCAAAGGCTCGGCATCAAATATGCCCGAAAGATTACCATCTGAGGTCATCCATCGTCCCACTCGCACTGATTATACGAATTGCTTCATTTATCTGATTGCTCCACCCCCAAGCTCAGAAACTTTGACGAAACTTATCGAGCAATTAGAACATTGGATGCGAATGACCATCGTTGTTGTTAGTCTCGGGTAAGTGAGCTTCAAAGTTTTTGAACCCAATCTACTGAATTGCCTAGCTAAGATCGGGCACCAGGGAGATGTACTGTGGACCGAGAATTGTCGTGAAAGCATCGTTATTTTGGAATATGAATTAGAGTTCCTTTCAATGCTGCAACATGATGATCTAGGACCAGAAGTGGATCAGGCTCTTTCTCAGGCCAAAGCTTTGAGAGTACAACATTAAGAGGCTCTTCAGAAGAGTCTGTCTGAGAAAGAGTCTCGTATTGCTGGCCTGCGTGAGGAGCATCTTTAAATACAAATAGACATGGGCAGCCTTGCTATGGGTATCCGGGATACTGTAGCAGAACTTGCTCACACGGGTATTGAGCTTTCTCAGATAAATGCCAAACTGACTGACGATATGGAAGTCATAAAAGGGTTATCTACTCACTGTGACGGGCTTCTCAAAGATTATTGCGATAAGATCATTGCTGCTGATAAGATTCGACGAGAGATTGTAGAAGCAGCACCTAATGAAGAGGAGCTCAAGAGCAAGATAACAGATGAGGTCAAAAAGGCTCGTGAAGAGAACATATCAGCTTTGAAGTCTAAGCTCAAGTCCTTCAGGTTGATGGGCCCTGATACTTAGAATTTGAGTCGCTTTTAGCTAGGAAATAAATTTGTATCGTCTTCATTCTAATTTTTTTGTCACTTTGTATCAAGTCATCAAAATTGAATGAAAACGAAATCATTTTATCTTCCATCATATCTTTGTTATTGGATCTCCATTTTAGGATAATGAACAACATTTTGAATGCCATAAGCATACTGTTAACTTATCATAAAGTCGAGATTCTCTTTATTACTATTAGAATAATTCCAGAAATTTTCAATCTTCGGAGGCGTAGTATTAACATGACGACATACAAGATAGGAAAACTAAGCATTTATTCCTGAAATACACTCTAAATCGACAACCCCCAGTCAGACTCGGCTGGAATTTACAAGAAAAAGAAGGGGGCTACATGACCTACGGGAAGTATCTCTTAAGTAATTTCTCGTTAATTGGCATCATAAGCCTGTCTCTTTTTTGATCGATAAGGGGATAAGCTACATTCGAATAAATTGATTCTATTACGAATGGTCTTTCCCATTTGGGATTAAACTTCCCTTTGGTTTTGTGAGTTATTACCATGGGTTATTTGTTGGCCAAAACTAAATCACCTTTCTTGAAAATCCGTTCTTTAACCTTTTTATTGTAGGCTTTAGAAATTCGGGCTTGATACATCTTGATCTGTTGTTGAGCTTGAAGTCGTTTGTCGTCTAAGGCTTCAAGTTCTTGAAGGCGCAGTTGGTGTTTTGTTTCTTTTGTCATCCTGATTGCTATAGCGATTCTCAGGGAAGGGATCTGAATTTCTAATGGTATCACGGCTTCGCAACCGTATACCGAAGAGAATAGCGTAGCTCTGGTAGGGGCCCTCACCGTTGTGCCGTAAGCCCACAAGCATTCGCCGAGTCTTTTTTCCCAATCACGTCGGCTCTTAGAAACAAACTTTTTGAGAAGTTTCACGATGGTCTTGTTAAAGGCTTCTGTGAGATCATTTGCCGAAGGATAATATGCTGTAGAGGTAACGCTTTGGATCCTAAATTTATCACAAAATCTCTAAAATCCAAGGCTGACAAATTGTGTCACGTTGTCGTGAACTATCCGTCTATTGACTCTAAAACGATAGATGACGTGATGTTTGATGAATTTAATCACATTCGAAGTCTTGACTTCTTTCAGTGAGATTGCCTCCGTCCATTTGGTAAAGTAATCGGTTACAGCCAAAATAAACTGGTGTCCCTTAGAAGTTGGAGGTGAGATCGGTCCCATGACATCCATGCCCCACATTTCAAATGGCCAAGATGCCAATATGGGATGTAAGTTAACTGGCGCCTGATGGATAAAGTCACCGTGAATCTGACATGCGTGATAACGTTTAGCGTAGTCGACTGCGTCTGAGAACATCTTTGGCCAATAATAGCCGATTCATCGGAGGCGATCTCCTAATTTAGCTCTGGGTTGATGAGCTCCGCACATTCCGTCATGGGCCTCCTTGAGGGCCTCTTTTGCTTCTTTTTGATAAAGGCATCAAAGCAAAACTCCATTGTGAGATTTACGATATAGGATTTGGGAAACCGTGTCATAATAGTATCGGAGGGCTTTTCGTTTGATAGCGGCCGCTTCCTTAGTATCATCGGGCAAAATTCCGTACAGGACGTAGTCGATATACGGAAATCGTCAATCCCTAGATTCAAGCTCCATGGAGGTTGTGCAGACTTCTCCTGCTAGTGTCTTATCTGAACTTTCCTCTATAGGAATCTTGGAACAGTATAGCTCGCGTCCTGTGACTAGAATCATTCTTTCAGCCCCTGGTGGCAATGCTAGTAAAGTTTCCAATGAGGGTAAAATGTCTGCATAAGCAATCGGAGCTCGTGGGATGTATTCAATAAATAAACCTTCGAACTTCTTAGTTTGCTTTAGCACTGCGAAGTAGTACGGGATTAGATCCTCATGACGCACTTTGTAATCCCCTCGGACTTGATTTATGATGAGCTGAGAGTCACCGTAAGCCTCGAGATACCGAATATTAAGCTCTTCGGCAAATTGCATTCCTAATAGTAGGGCATTATACTCGGCTACATTGTTGGTGTAGGGCTCGATCAGGGAAAATCCCCTTGGGATCACGTGACCGTTTGGAGAGATGAATACTACTCCTACTCCCGCTATAATTGCTCCATGAGGATTTGCTCTGGATGCACCATCGAAAAATAATCTCCACACTTGCGTAGCTTCTTAAGTGACGCAGGCTTCAGTGACTTCGTCGGGCAATTCTTCGTACAACTTAGATGTTCTTGGCACAGGGTAATCGGCTAAGAAGTCTGCCAACGCTTGACCCTTGACCGCTTTTTGGGGCATAAATTGCATGTCATATTGTGACAAGAGGATGGCCCACTTTACTAGTCGACAATTTAAAGATGATGGTTTCGTCATCAGAACTCTCAAGGGATTTACCTTGGAAATAACATGAGTTGTTTGTCCTACCAGGTAATGTCGCATCTTTTGGACTACGAATACTAAAGTGAGGTATTCTTTTTCTACCGGATTATACTGGTGTTCGGCTCCCATCATGGTCCTGCTTAAGTAGTAGATGGCTTGCTCTTGCCCTTGATCGTTGTTCTGGGCTAATAAAGCTCTAAGAGAATGGTCCATGGCTCTCACATACAACAGGAATGGTTTTCTAGATATTGGGGCCACAAGAACTGGCGACTGGGTGAGATATCTTTTAATCTCCTCAAATGCTTTTTGGCACTCTCCATCCCAAACGAAGGACACTCCTTTCTTCATAAGCTTAGAGAAAGGTTGGCAGCACCCCGATAGATTAGATATGAATCTCCGAATATAGGCCAGTCTACCTTGTAAACCTCTGAGTTCTTTGAGATTCTTCGGAGGTAGCATATCTTGGATGGCATGCACTTTCTCTGGATCAAGAGAAATTCCCTTGGATGTGACGATAAATCCCAGGAATTTTTCGCTTGATATCCCAAGGAACGATTTTGTCGGGTTCATCTTCAGCTGATGTGTTCGCATGATATCAAACATTATCTTCAAATCTGTAAGATGATCACCTTTATATTGGCTTTTTACTGCTATGTCGTCAACGTAGCATTCTATCTTCTTACGCAGATGCTCGTAGAAGATGATGTTCATTGCACGTTGATAAGTTGCACCTATGTTTTTCAGGCCGAAGGGCATCACTGTGTAGCAATACACCCCCAGTGAAGTTCTGAACGTAGTATGCTTTTCGTCTTCAGGATACATCTTGATTTGATTATATCCGTAGAATCCATCCATGAAAGATATCTTTTCATATCCACATGTATTGTCAATCATGACATCGGTGATGGGAAAAGGAAACTCGCCTTTTGGACAGGCTGCATTAAGGTTGCAAAATTTGATGCATATACGGACCTTACCGTTTTTCTTGGGCACTGAAACAATGTTAGCTACCCAGTCCGGGTGTTGTTCTTCTCTAACAAAACCCGAGTCTATAAGCTTTTTAACTTCAGACTCAATTGCTTTCATGATCTCTGGACAAAACCGGCATTATTGTTGTTTAACGGGTTTCGTATCTGGATCAACGTTAAGACAATGCATGGCCACTTTCGGGTCAAGACCAGGCATGTCTTTGTAATTCTAAGTAAAGACATCTATATATTCTCAAATGAGAGATATAAGGTCCTCTTTCTCAGATGGTGACATGCTTTAACTTATGAAGATTGGTTTAGGGTCGGATTCATCCTCCATGTTGACCTGGATTACTTTATCTTCAGTGGGTGGTTCGCGTTGTTCGAAACTTATATCCCATAGGATGTTAAGACGTTTAATCCATGGGGCATTGGTTGATTGAATTAACTCTTCGTCACCCCCTGCATCTGCATCTGGATGACTAGTTTAAACCATGCTCACGGTCAAACTTTTAAAGAAAGGGCCGACACTGATGTCGGATTCCCATGAGGATGTTCCAGATGAATGGTCCTGACACAAATAATTACTAATTTTATTTTCTAAGACAGAGGGAGTTGTGACGTAGCACACACTCCTTCCGGTTTTTTGATAATAATCGAGAGGTTTTCCATCGGGGGTTAGAGACATTCGAAGCGGTGTTCTCCTTCCTTTCCCGAAGTTAAAACCATGTTTTTCATTAAAGTTGTATCACATTCGTTTCATTAAATGTATAGAGTTGGGTTCGTGGTAATGGAATTGAGAAACTCCATCATCTTCCTCTGAACTTCCTCGTTTGAATTGTTCGGGTTTGACTTTACCAAAATAGATCGGCTTCTGCCCTTTCCTTTTGGACGGGACTTTGAAGAAACCCTTCTGTGCATCTTCTACTTCTTCATCTGAAGTGAAGGATGATTTAATTGGCAATGTAAGGGATGCCTCTACACACAATGTGTGCCATGGGTTGGTACCTACATTACGATCATTCTCTATTCATTTGTTTTTAGATGACACATCATACAAGTACGTTAAAATAAAATCTTCATTAATGCACCACTCGCCCTCACTCGGTATATTATTATTGCTCTCATCCTGACTCATTACATTGAATTTTAACTCCCATGGACAATCTTCTTCAGGATCCGGCTCGATATCGGCTTCATTGCCACTATCAACGTCTTCTTTCTCCTGAGATTCTAAGTAGAAAATGGAATCTGTATGGAAATTTTCCACTCCTTTGAAGGGGTACTTTTCTACAATTAGGGTTCGAACTTCCCCTTCATTATTAGCATACTTCATAACCTGATGTAGGATAGATAGGACAATGCGGTTTGCATGAATGCAAGGTCGTCCCAACAAAAGATTATAGGACGTGTCCGTATCTATGATGTAACAAGTCACTTCCCACTTGAGATCTCCGATATGGCATCTGAGTTTGATCTTTCCCAGAGGCTGAGTGCTATTAGCGTTGAACCCGAAGATGGTAGTCTGGGTGGTGTTCAGCTGATGCATAGGAATCCCTAAGACGTGCATGACCCTGTAAAACATGATGCTAAGTGCTGAGCCTGGGCAACTTAGACACGACTGATTTCAGAGGACTCGATATACCCCGTATAGTATAGCGGTCTGTCGTGCTTATGCTTGACCTGCATGTCTTCCTGTATAAATGATATGCAAGGTAAACTTCTCATTGCTTGTAGGCATTGTAGGCAAGGTTGGTCTTCAGAAGCGTTAGGGATTGGAGCGATTTGTGTAATAAAACTCTCCGTATTGTTTAATGCTTCAATCAAAGCTTCTTTGGTGGTTTTGGACAACCTTAGGAGCTCATATAGAGTAATCCTGGCTGGTATGTTGGCCAGCTGCGCCATGACATTGAATTGGAAGGGAGCGCTTTACTCTACGGGCTCTTGGAGAAGATTTTTGTTGAACCAGATTTCCTTTTGTTTTCCTTTATCAACTGACTTCTTTGGTACAGAACCCCCAGCGTCTTGGGGTTGTTCTTCAGCTTTTTGAGCATTCTGATCATAGTCCCTCAGGTAAACTTTTTCTGACCGAGTGCCAAGGTTACCTCCTGGGTATGCTGCCAGGGCAATCCTCTCTTCTTCTGAGTCATTAAGAGGTTTAAGATGATCATCATTCTTGTTAACAGAGGGGCTAATCATATTGGATGACTTAGCCTTACCTCCCTTCTTTTTGGACGTGGTTTTCGTCCATTGTTGATCTTCGACTAGGTCCGGATGGACCCACATAATCTTCCCTTTTAGAGTAGTGAGGGGTACCAACCCCCTGTCCTTCTGATTATGCAAGTCAGTGTTTTTTAGATGCATTTCCCCCTTGTGGATGTGAATGACACTGTTCGCGGTTGCTACCGGAGAGAAGTCATCAAATTGGACCGTCATCAAGTTGGTGGACATGGTCTTTTGCTCGGGCTTCAAGGTAAGCACGTTTGCATTTATCAGGTTTTGTAGAATGTCTTTGAAGACATAATATTTTCTGGTAGGGTGGCCCAGGAACCTGTGATGACGGTAGTAGTTAGGGTCATCGATTTTTCCTGCCTCATCCAGTTTTCTGATTTCGGGAAGCTACAATTTATTGTTCTTCCGAAGTAACTGGAACAGGGTGTCCACATGCTCCTCCTTGAACAAATATTGCTTAGGTGCTCTTGGCAGATTCGGGGCTTTGCCCTGCTTAGCCGGTGATGCCCGTGTGTTAGTGTCGGTAGCCAAAGTCTCTTTTCCCTTGGATCGAGGAGCATTGTTCTGATTGCGTTGCGGTTGTGGCTTAGGTTGGATAACTTCTTCAGCCTTGACTCGAGCAATGATTTCTTCGGCATGTTCTCTTTGCGAAACCAATTGTCTCCAGGAGCGGCATTCTTGCCACCCCCATTTGAGTAAGCAGTTGGGTCTGCAAGTTGTGCCTGTAAGTTTCAACCAAAGTTGATTGAGTCATACCTGACGGGCATTGCAATGCCATGCTGCGGAATCTCTCTACGTAAGTCTTGATGGACTCTCATTTCCTCTGCTTGGTGGCGAGAAGAGTCGGGACTGAAACTTCCGTGTCATCCTCGAAGAACCTTACTAAGAAAAGCCTTTCCAAATCTACCCATTTTTAAATAGATCCAGCAGGCAGTTTCATAAACCACTCGAAGGCAACCCTATTAAGAGTGCTGATGAACAAACGAGTCAGGATGGTGTCGTTCGCTACCGTATCTCGGTGTCGTTCGCTATCGTATCTCTAGTCTGTAACTTGAAGTAGTAGATGTGTTGATTTGGCGTTCCTGTGCCATCGAACGGTTGTAAGGTAGGAGCCTTAAACTTTGGTGGGTAGGGAGCTGTATGTCACTCAGCAGGATAAGGCCGCATCACTCCTTCTTTCTGTTGGCGATTGTGTTGAGGCGAGCTTCTAGTTCATCCACCTTAGAGGACTGAGGGTGTAGCTCTCTTTCCATCTCCTTCTCATTTTCAGAAGAAGATTCTATGTTCTGAGTTTCGCGATCCGAATGCTCAAGTGCTTTCTGTTTACCCTTGGAGATTGTCTTCCGAGAAGACTCTGGTCTTTGGCCTTTTTCGGCAAGTAGCTGGGCCAACATATCTTTCATCTGGAGAAGTGTCTCCTGTTGAGCCTGGAGCATGACGTGATGTTCGTCCACTCTTTTGGCTAAGTCTTCAGAGTACCCAGTCATGTAAACGGAAGCCTCTCGTGCCACTATAGAGCTTAAAGATTGAGATTCGGCAATTGCCGAATGCTCATCATCAGAAATAATCCCCTTAGCCAACCTTTGATAGTCAACTGAGCAGATAGCTCCTGTTCGAGTCCGAGTGTGTCGATATACTCCTTCGAATTCGTCACAAATTTCCCGAATAGTTGGGGAATGACTTCTTTACGACTCATCAGAATCATAATGCGAGGCTTTTCCTCTGCCGATCACGTTGATAGTGACCTCGGGATATTCAATTTCGGAGACCTTCTTTTTGTGGTGACATTGTTGTTTGGCAGGTCAAACGATATTTGTCAGTCTGTCGAACACAGATTGCCGAGATTCAGATGTACAGTAGTGGCATTCCGAGAGAACTGTAGATATAAGTTGCTCACATTAGCAGGCATGACCTACCTATTGTGTAGGTCTCCTTCTTGATAGCAGTTCACGCAAATCAGAGACTTGTGAGGTTGGAGATGGAACCCTTTGCCCCTGAGTGGGTAGGTTTGATTCTTGTTGGACATGAATTTTGAATCCATGACGACTTTTTTGAACACGACGGACCATGTCGTGTTCTTGAGACGAAACACGAGGGTCCCGTTTATGTTTAGATACACTAGGCCGAGGCCCGTACTTAGCTGGCGGAACAGACCCCTGTGGGTCGTGTTTTGATTGAACGCACACTCGTGGTGTGCGTTTGGATGATGAAACAGACCCCTGAGGGTCGTGTTTTGATTGAACGCACACTTGTGGTGTGCATTTGGTTGATGTAACAGACCCCTGAGGGTCGTGTTTTGATTGAACGCACACTTGTAGTGTGCGTTTGGTTGACGGAACGTGCCTTAAAGGGTTTTGGAGACGCACACTGGAGGTGTGCGACCAGATTGAACAACGCGTCACTAAGGGTCGCGTTTAAGTTTGATTACCCGAGGCTCATAATCGGGCTCATTGCCACGAAGTGTGCGTTCTGGAACAGAAGAACATGGCTCGGGAAGAGGCTCAGAAATGCAGTCTTCGCGTTGGGTGAGAGATCGGCTTTCTCGGAGATGTGCTCATCGTATGGATCTTCTCCTTCGTCGAGCAACGTTTTTCTTGGCTTGCTTCAACGCCTTGGACAAGCTGTTGTCGGCGCTGTTTGGATTTTCCTCCGTCATAGGCCTCTTATGACCTATGACACGCCGTGTTAATGCGGGTATGGACTCTTTAACTCGTTGAATGAGTTTGGAACCTTGGCCAAAGGGGAGGACCTTCTTTGGCATCTCAGCAGTAGTTAAGATCACTTTGGAGATCTTGCAGGTGTCACGCCTAGCCTTAGGGCTAAAAGATCCAGAGGAGAGGGCCTCCTCGTACTTGGCTTGGTCGAACTCTACAATAAGAGTTTCGACAGTTGTTCCAGTGAGGTGGACGTCGAATTGTGCCACCACTTCCTCGTCAGAAAAGCTAGTCCTCAGCAGAGTCGCCATCTTTTGTTTAGTAAAAAAATTTACAGTAAAATAAATAAAAAAATTTGATTTGTATTTATTTAATCTCAGTTACAATTGGATTTCCTGATTACAAAAGAAAAGAGAATGAATTTGAATTCTCCCCTTTGTTTAAAACTGGGTTTTTCTAGGTAGCGATGGAGTGCCTCCTTCGAATGCCTACGTCGAATTTGCTCTCCGTTGATGATCCGACCATCCTGTCTCACGAGAACAATTAACTTGTATGACAAGTTTGATTTAGAACTCTTAACGAGTTTAAGAACTCAGAATGAGTTGAAAACTTGGAAAAGAGTTGTTGAAAACCTTGAAAAGAGTTGTTGAAAACCGAATAATCGGTTAGTAGCCAAGTGGATTTGTTTGTTACTGAAGAATCCTTCGAGATTTGATTTCCTAGCTGCTAAGTGGAGTCTCTGATGCCGATTTCGTGGATGATTCGATCTTTGAAATCAGGCCAAAATCTCCAACCTCCCAAGAATCTAACTTTATGCGGTTTTGATCTAAAAATCTTTAACCCCTTACTCAGTTGAGTAATGTGGTTATTTTTAAGGGGATAAGGGGTGTAACCAACCCCTAAATCCGCTCCTAAGTGGGCGAAAATCCCTCAAAACATGGGATAAACGGTTTTGAGGCTGTTCAGCTCGTGTTTGAATAAGTCAAACGCCTAAATTGGCGTTCTGGGCCTTAACTCTGCGTCTTAGACTTGAGACACAGAGTTAGATATCTACCAAAGACTAGAAACACACAGGCCACTTGCGTTCTGAGTCTTAACTCTGTGTCTTAGATTTTAGACGCAGAGTTGAGTGTCTGCTAGAAATTGGAGACGCACGGGCCGTTTGTATGTTGAGTCTTAACTCTTCCGCAGAGTTGGGTGTCTGCTGAAGAACGCACAGGCCGCGTGCGTTTTGATTCGAGAAGTGCAGAGGTGAACTCTGCGTTTGGAAGAGGTTGTTGATTTGTAACCTCTTCTATTACAGTGTTGCGAAGACTATTGCTCGTTGATCTTTGCTTTAGCTGTTATGAGGTGTGAAAGTCATCAGATTGTAACTCTCACAGTTGGTTGTGAAGACTACTGAATAGAGTTTTCATCAGTCGTCGGAAGTGTTGTTGAATTATAACTATTCTCAATCTACGTGAAAAGTCCTCCATTTGTAGCTTTCATTTGTTGACATGAAAGTCATCTGATTGTAACTTTCATGATTGAAGCTTGATGGGGATCAGCTATCTACTGTGATTTTTAGACAGCCTACACCCAATCAGTACCAGCACCCTCCTCTCCAATCCGAACCCAGATTCTACCCCCAAAACCCTAACCCTAACCTTAATCAGTGGAACAACAACAACCTCCCTCCCCAAAACCGACGATGACGCTCCAAACGGCGACGGCTCGCAAGCACTAATCTCACCTCCGGTAACGACAGCAATACAATGGTGAGATCCTCCGATCCTTTATCTCTAGTTCCATCAACGCCCTTGATCCTAGATTCAAGCATTATTCTCGACGATATCATCAACAAGCTACTGGAGGTTCAATTGGCGAGGCTAGATGGCTAGGGAAGCAGGTTCAGCTATCGGAGGCGGAGATTAAGCAGTTGTACATCGCTTTGAGAGAGATCTTTCCTCAGCAGCCTAATCTCTTAGAGATCAAAGCTCTCATCAAGATCTGCGGTCAGTTTCTTAACTATAATGATCAAAAGTAGTATTTTCGTTTATTTGCAATGAATAGTCAGTTTCTTAACTATAGTGATCAAAAGTAGTATTTTCGTTTATTTGCAATGAATAGTTAGTTGTTCGATCGATTAACTATGGTAAGGATCTTATTTGGTTTGTCGTCCAGTGACTCACTTGAAATTTATGGGAAAAAAGAGTAACTTTTGTTGATAGATCTAGGAGAACTTCGATTTATAAAAATAGAGTTAATATTCGATGGAAGAACTGCGATTTATAAAAACTAAACCAGTTATAATGGTTGAAGGATTATGAAGTTAGAATCTCGGTAAATTAAATTAAATGGGTTAATCCTAGTGCTTTCTAAAGAGCATTAGGTTCTGAGTAGGGTTAAGATTGCTTGCATTCAAGTATATGACTACTTCGCTCCCTTTACAGTCTGTCATTCTATATTTTTGATAAATGTAGAGAAAATGTATTTGGAGCTCAGTTTTGGATTCCCAGTAGCTAGCCAAAGTATTGTAACTTTTAGATAGATGATTGATTACATTATGACCATTAAGACTACCTGAAGGAGTACAAAAGTTGATGATTCAAGATCACGACAATTTCTGGTGGTCATGGAGAAGATTTCAATCACTGTGTGGCAGAAGGCGTTTAGATTCACATGGAAATAGTATAGATATTTTGAAGGGTGTTATCTAGTGAGTTGTTTTGGTGAGTGATTGAAGGGGATTATAGCTTTTAATGAGTCTGTTTTAGTTGTAGAGGAGCTGCAGATGCTTTATAATTTTGGACAAAGGAATATTGATCATTTTCTGTCTTGGAAATTATTTCTTCTTTCACCTTCGGCTATTAAATAAAAATAAGGATTGTGACACTCCATAATTGTCCATTTACGGCTCTAACTATATATTCAACTTCTCATTGATTATAAAAATTCTTGTCCTGTTAAAACATTTTCGTATATAATTATGTTTTGGTGGTCATAGGATAAAGACTTCGGCTTCTATCTCTTTGTTTATATTGAAATGTGTCTTTGAATTGTGATTGTGAATATAACTATATAAGTGGGAGTCCTGTATTTTCTGTAGATTTTTTGATGAACTCATCTGGGGAGCTTTGCTTATATTGACATGCGTCTCTTTGGATTGTTTGTATGCAAATGTTTTCTTAGCAGTTGGCTGCCTATATGCATCTATTCGTGAACAATAAAATTTCATGTAGCATTGTAATCCTTAGTTTTAGGAACCTTTTAGAGACCATTACAAAGTGAGAGGGACCTCGCGTGATTCCGGAAGGATTGAGATGAAAATACCATCATCTGTTTGGCACATCCATTGCTTGCGTGTCATGTGGAATTGCAGAAATAAGCTCAATGTCACATCCATTGCTTCTGTATCATGCGGAATTGAAGAAATAAGTCTAATGTAGGGCTTTTATTTGATGAGCATCACAAGATAATATCAATATGAGGTATGCAGCAAAGTAATTTTTGAGCCACTTGGTAATCATTCATTAAGTGCATGGTGGAGTCAAAGTTGTGTGGTCAGTGACTTCTGCATCAAGAACTTCAAATCTAGTTGCTTGGTTTTCATACTCACGGATGTATTTCCAATCTTTAGCAGTTTAGCTAATGTCTAGTTGTTGATGTCACTTCTTTATGTGTTTCAATAAGAAACCTTTGAATATGTTATTAATTTGATTAATGATCTCGTCATTTAGTTGTTTAAAAAGTGATGATTTATCTATTTTATTCTCGGTGAACAGTATATACTAAAAGTGATGATTCTTAGGTTGCCACTTCCTTGGCTTTCTTGATTTGATTCTATTCACCTTTTGCTTCACACAATTCAGGGAAAACACCAGCAAAGAGTGAAAAGGCGAAGCAGTAGAGTCCTAAATCTGCTGGTTCTGTTAATTGCAAGTAATGTAGCAAGTATGTACACTGTTCTCCTTCAAGCCTATAGAAACGCACATGAAACAATCAACTATTGCACACGTTATGCACAGTTCAAATTATTGCACATGTCAAGAAAAAAGAAATCTTATAGATGCTACTCTATAGAAAAATTGTAGAAGAGTATGATCACATAATTTATTTTTTTTATTTTTTGCTTCACTATCGTTGTTCTTCCTTTCCTTGTTTCTACATCATGTGGTCTTTCATCTTTTTTACTCCTTCCTCTTTATACACTTTTTCTCTTGTTTTCTCTTCTTTCTATTGCTTGTTTTTTTTCTTCTTCTCCTTCAATTTCTCTGAACATTAGTTATGAAGTTGTACATAACGTAATCATAGTTTATTTACTAGTATTTCAGAAAGAAAGTTTGTGTAAAAAAGAAAAAGGATTCAATTTTGATAACCATCGTATGTTGCAATTAATTTAATTATCATATTTTAGAATCATTATTATGTTCAAAACATAAAGGAAGTCGTTTGGTGAATACTGGGCATGTTAGGGTTTTACTTATTAGTTAGCACTTTGCACCTCAAAAACACTGATCGGTGCTGTTTGGTGCACATTGGGCATGTTGAGGGTTTTACCTGTTGGTTTGCACTCTACAACTCGGCGACACTGATCAGTGTAACCGACCAAAATATGAATCAATGTGAATGAAACATGAATTAGTGCAATCATCAGCTTTTGAAATTGGTTTTAGGGCATATGCAAGCTTCTTCCTGCTGATAATCATATTTTATTATAATTTTATATCCTTATTATCTATTTTATATGAATAAATATACTACTAATAATTATTTTTATCTTTAATTGCAAGTTAATGAAGAATAAATCTCAAAACTCTCATCTCTCAACAACAAGCCCTTGATTTATTGAAGAAATGAAGCCCATGAAGCCAAACAATTTTGTTCAAATATTTAACGAAGTATTAAAGCCTAAAATTGCCAAGAAGTTGTCCACGGCCCAAGCCCAAGAGCAAACTCAAGAGGGATCTATGAACAACAACCAAAGAGCCCTAGACATCGATGCCAGCATCGATGCCCGTATCGATGCCAGCATCAATACCACTATCGATGCTGGTATCGATACCATCGGCAGTTAGTTACAGATTAGTGGCTGAAATTTAATTGTTTTGGATAAGATTTTGATCCAATGGTTTACATTCACTGATGTTTACTATAAATAGGGGTAGAGAGTAAGGGGTTAGAGGTGTGAAAAATTTTATAACTCCATTTGGAGAGGAGGGCTACTCTTAATTAAGAATGCCTTCCAAAAATTATAACTATTATTGCAATTAATAATAATAATTTTTTTCTACTTTAAATTTTTCTTTTCTCCTCTTTGTTGAATGATGAGGATGGAGATGAAGAGCAATTTGAAGATTTGCATTTCTTTTATTTTTCTCTTTTATTTGTTTTTAGTAATTTCTTTATTATTGCTTATTAGTTAGATTTACATTCATGCTTGTAGTGTAGATTTACTTTCTTATCTTTTTATTTCTTTTTGCACTTTATTTTGTAGAGTAGATTTATTTTCTTGCATTTAATTTTTATAATTTATTTTATAGTTTATATTTTAATTCTTTGTAGTTAGATTTATTTCTTGTTCATAGTTTAGATTTTTCTTTTCTTTTTTCTTTTTTGTAATTAGTTATTTTTCTTCTTGCTTTTATTTCTTAAGATATGAAATTAATTCTTGTAGGAATATTAGAATTGTATAAAACTAGTCTAATTTCTATTATATTATACAAATTATTCTCTTACACTTAAAATATTCATGTTTAGGATAATCAACTAGAGAACTAATCGGTAGAAAAAGAATTTGATAATCTATGCTTATCTTAAATGGTTTGATAGGTTATGCTTATGAATTCTAGGATTATTATCTTGTTGTTATTTTTATCATGAATAGTAATTTTAACTTAGATGATAATTTGATAGGTTATACTTTCCTTAAATGGTTTGATAGTCTATGCTTAATAAATCTAAGTTGAAATATGATAAAAAGAGAATAGTTTGTATTTTGTAATTGAGATTACTTAGTGGATTAAATTCTAGATTTCTCATATCTTAAATTAAAACCTCCATCTTGACTTTCTTGAATTTTCTTTTCATTTTTAATTTTATTTCTTGATTTTATTCATTCTTCTTTCTTGCCTTATAATTTCATTTATTCTTTGATTCTTATTTCTTTTCTCTAAAATTCAATTTATTGTCTCTTGCATATATTCACAACAATCACTCATCACAATCACACTTATTCTTTATTCTTATTTTGTCATGCACACAACATAAGAACCTATTCTAATAATCTCTTAAAATCACCTTCCTCGTGGGATCGATAACTTTTTATATTATAACTTGATCAATTGTGCACTTATAATTTTGGTACATAATTATGCCGCATTAAGTTTTTGGCGCCGTTGCCGGGGAAGGTGCTAAAATAGGATTTTATTATTTTGGTTCTTTAACTTGTGTGTTTTCTTGTGAAGGAACCGCTTGGAGCTTGAAAATCTTGGATTGAAGATAAGGAACTTGGAGAATTACTTTCGGGTAAGTCTTCTTTCTAGCATTTTCAATTCTACCCTTTTTAGGTAGCTTCACAATTAGAGACAATCAGGATTTAAAAAAAACAAAAAGATTTTATTTTTGTTGACCATAATAAAATCCATCTTTCACTTAGACATTAACGAACAAGATAATAAATTCAAACAATAGCTCTTTTCTCACATTTGATTGTTGTTGACCATAATTAAAAAAGATATAAAGATTTTCTTTTTATCATTTTTTTAGTCACTTTTAATTCTAGGGTTGCATTTCATATCGTTTGTAGGAATTCACCATAGTGATTGTAGCACTTGATTTGGCACATACTTAAAACATTCTTAAGGGCAAAACCCATAATCAAAATAAGGTAAGAGATTTCATCACACTTTCCTTCGCCCACAAATCACTAATTCCTCACTTCACAGACCCAAGCCTTCTAAAACTAATTAGACGTTGACCCCTAAGGACTCGAGCTCTAGGAAGGCAGCCAAGTGATCCATCTGATGAACCTATGGAAGTGAATTTCATTCAAGGAATATAAAGTGAACAACAAGAGGGAGAGTGTGAGTCTGATTCAAATGCATCTGATTTAATGATTGAGGAGCTTTCTGATGACGAACTAGAGTTAGAACCACTGGTCAATCATGTTTCTACTGTTGGCTGGCAACGAGAACCTTTGGAGATAGAACCCTGAGTCCAGCTTCGCCCATCTGTGGAGGAACCCCCTAAGTTAGAGCTCAAACCTCTACCTAAAAATCTAGAGTATGCCTACTTAGGGGAGAATGAGTCTTTACCAGTTATCATTTCTTCTGACTTAACTACCAGTCAAAAGGAAGCTCTCTTAGATATTTTAAAAGAGAATAGGGAAGCCATTGGATGGACCATGGCTAATATCAAAGGGATTAATCCAACCATTATTCAACACTGAATTCATTTGATAGATGACGCCAAACCTACTAGAGATCTTCAACGTAGGTTAAACCCAATGATGAAAGAAGCCGTTAGAAAAAATATTCTGAAATGTCTCGATCATGGGATCATTTATCTCATTTCTAATAGTTCATGGGTGAGTTCGGTCCAAGTTGTTCCAAAGAAATCTGGGATCACCGTGATCCAAAATGAGGCTAATGAGCTGATTCCCACTCGAATCCAAACTGGATGGCGAGTTTGTATTGACTATAGAAAACTCAACTTAGCCACTCGGAAAGATCACTTCCCTCTTCCTTTCATTGACCAAATGTTAGAGCGTTTAGTAGGACATGAGTTCTATTGTTTCCTGGATGGATAGTCAGGTTACAATCAAATCCCTATCGCTCCCGAATATCAGGACAAAACCACCTTCACTTGCCCGTATGGAACATTCACATATCGACGCATGCCTTTTGGCCTGTGCAACGCACCAGCCACATTCCAATGTTGCATGATCAGTATTTTTTCCGACATGGTAGAGCGATTTTTCAAAATTTTCATGGACGATTTTTCCATCTTTGGTGACACATTTTCCTAATATTTGCATCATCTTAAACTGGTCCTAGAACGATGTAGAGAGAAAACTTTGACTCTCAATTGGGAGAAATATCATTTTATGGTCAAACAAGGCATTGTCTTAGGACATGTAGTTTCTAATAGGGGAATCGAAGTGGACAAAGCTAAGGTAGATCTTATTTCCAATCTCCCTCCCCCCAAAACTGTCAAAAATGTCAGATCATTTCTTGATCATGCTAGTTTTTACCGACGTTTTATCAAGGATTTTAGCAAAATTGCTAGACCCTTGACCAATCTCTTAGCCAAGGATACATCATTTGTTTTCTCTCCCGACTGCCTCAAAGCTTTTGAATATCTGAAAAAGGAGCTAACCACAGCTCCTATCATTCATGCACCGGACTGGACCTTTCCCTTCGAATTGATGTGTGATGCATCTGATTCTACGATTGGTGTTGTTTTAGGACAACGGTTTGATGGAAAACCGCATGTGATCTACTACGCCAGTAGGACTCTGAATGATGCCCAGTAAAATTACTCTGTCACAGAAAAAGAGTTTTTAGCTGTAGTCTTTACCTTAGAAAAATTCAGGTCCTACCTCATCAGTTCCTTAACCAAAGTTTTCACAGATCATGCCGCACTAAAGTATCTTTTGACCAAAAAGGATGCTAAAACACGGCTCATTAGATGGATTCTCCTTCTTCAAGAGTTTTACATTCAAATTCTTGACAGAAGGGGAACAGAGAACCCCGTAGCAGATCACCTCTCTCGACTCCTAAATGCACCAACATCAACCGTACCGATCAATGAACATTTTCGAGATGAACAACTCTTATAAATCCAATCGGTTCCATGGTTCACCGATATTGTGAACTACATAGTCATGAACCAGATCCCATCTCATTGGTCCAAACAGGATAGATCCCGTTTTCTCTCCTAAGTAAAATACTTTTACTGGGATGATCCATATCTGTTTAAATACTGTCCTGATAAGATCTTTAGGAGGTGTGTTCCCACAAAAGAAACTAGGAGTGTTCTTTCCTTTAGTCATGAGCAAGTATGTGGGGACCACTTTGGCCCAACAAAAACAGCTAAAAAATTCTCCAATCTGAGCTATATTGTCCCACTCTTTTCAAGGATTCATACGAGTTTTGCAAAACCTATAACCGATGTTAGCTTTTAGGGAAGGTCACTAGAAGAAATATGATGCCCTTACAACCCATCTTATCTGTTAAACTTTTTGATTTGTGGGGTATCGATTTCATGGGACCATTTTCAAATTCCTTTAAAAATATTTACATTTTAGTAGCCGTTGAATACATGTCAAAATGGGTTGAGGCGGTAGCTTGCAAAACTAATGACAACAAGATCGTTGTCAAGTTTTTGAAATAGAACATTTTTTATGGTTTGGAGTACTCCGAGCGATCATCAGTGACAACGGTACACATTTCTGTAACCATTCTTTTGAAGCTTTGATGAGGAAATATTCAATCACACACAAATTGTCAACTCTTTATCATCCCTAAACCAGTGGATAAGTAAAGGTCACAAACAGGCAGATTAAACAAATCTTAGAAAAAATAATTAATCATAATAGAAAAGATTGGTCTGTAAAATTATGTGATGCTCTATGGGCATATAGAACAGCTTTCAAGACCAATTTGAAGATGTCGTCAGACGACTGGTATTCGAGAAAGCTTATCACCTACCAGTGGAGTTGGAGCATCGAGCAATGTAGGCAATAAAACAGCTAAATTTTAACTCAGACACGGTGGGCAAAAACAGATTACTCCAAATAAATGAGTTGGAAGAAATTTGAAATGATGCATACATAAACTCAAAATTTTACAAAGAGAAAACCCAGATTTTTCATGACAAATTAATTTTACGAAAAAATTTCTCTCCAGGACAGAAAGTTTTATTGTATAATTCAAAATTACATCTTTTCCTGGAAAATTAAGATCAAGATGGACAGGTCCATTTTTTGTCAAACAAGTTTTTTCGCATAGGGCTGTCGAGATAGAAAATCCTAAAAATGGTGACATTTTCAAAATTAATGATCAACGTCTAAAACTATTTTTAGAATTTTCTACACTCGGAGAGGAGGTGTTGGTTCTCTATGAACAACATTATTTGTAAAAATAAAAAAATAAAAAAAGAAAAAAATATAAATATATATATATAAAGAAAAAAATTTCTCATTTTTGTTTAAAAAAAGAACAAAAAAAATAAGTAACACAAAAAATAATAATTATAATAATAATAATAAATAAATATATATGTTAAAAATCAAATATTTTTTTAGGTCATTTTCTATGGCCCAAACAAAAACAAAAACCAAAAAAATATATACATAATAAGTACAGGCCCAAAATCACAGGCCCAAAAAACAAAAAGAAAAAAGGGGAAAACCGTGTTTGGGCCGGCTGGCCCAAACACCATGGATATGGGCATCGATGCCCAATACTTGCTGCATTAAAACCGCAGCCTCCAACCTATTTTCTTCCCCCTCTTCATTTCAACATCTCCCAAACCCGATTCCCCCCCCCCCCCCTCTCCAACCCTAATTCCCCCACACAAAATCAAGAGTATTTTGGAGGGAGTTTTCTTCAATTTCTAGGGCTTCTTCCTTATCTCCCCAAGGTATATTTTCTAAACTTGATCTTGTAATTTTAATTTTTGAATTCATGGATGATTTGGTGATTAAATCATGAATAATTTTGGATTATTATCATAGTTTGGTATTTATTCATGATAAAAATTGATCAATTCGACAAATTGATGGTTTAATTTGGGGATTTTTCGAAAATTTAGGGACTTTGTCCAAAAATCCGAAAAATTAGGGGGGGGAGGAGGGTTATGCAAAATCCAAAAAATTCTTAGGGGTTTGAACTTGGAACTCAATTGAGGATATCTTGTACAATAATATGAAAATAATAATAATAATAATTTTTTGGGGGTGTTTTATGCAAACCCAAAAATTCTTAGGGTTTTTTGTGCAAAAATGCATAATTTTTTAACATTCAATTGGGTAAGTGATTTCAAATTGAGAATATAATCTAAAAAATTGGGGTGTTTTATGCAAATCTAAAAAAATTGGGGGGGGGTTGCAAAAATAAACTTGAATTTGGGGTGTTATGTGCAAACAAAAAAAATTGCCAATCATTTTAACATTTGTAAGGTTTAGCTTATAATTGTAATATCAACATGTATGTTTCACCGATCAAGTTATCACAATTTTAACATTTTTTCTAAAAGAACAATTTTGAGGAAATTTATTGTCAAAACAAAATTCTGATAACTTGAAATTAACTCATGTTGAACAATTTATAGCTAAATTATTATCAAAAATAATAATAATAATATAATATATATTGGAATTTTTGTTATTAAAATGTTTTTTGATTTTTCTTTTTTTGTAGATGCCCACCAGAAAGAAATCCCGAGCAAGTTCATCATCTTCTGATCCATCTGATGCCGACATAGATATACCCACTATTTTAGCCAGAATTGTGGGTCTTAACATTCATTTTGAGAGGGGTTTTCAGATGAGTGCATTACAAACATATCAATCCACAATCACCATGTTAATTGCAGTAGGTCTTAGGAGCATGATGACTAAACCCTTAGAAAAAGCAAACATTTTATTAGTCCATGAGTTCTATTCTGGATGGGAAATTTATCCAGATAGAGAATATTCAGCTTTTTCTATCGTGAGGGGTGTTAGGGTTATTTTCGATCTTTTCACTATCCGTGCTACCCTTGACCTTGCAGAACCACCCACTGATGTACCAGATTACTTCCACTTAGCCTCCACATTACAGCCTGGGACACCAGAATACAACAACATGTCTACAACCTTGTGTGGGAGGATCTTTACATCTAGTTTCGGTTCAGGAAATCTCAAACCAGAATATAGATTACTTAATCTTTTCCTGAACTTTGATTTGAAACCCACCACTGCATACTCTGTCATTACCCCCACACGATATTCTCCTTCTTTTTTGGATAGCCACTGGTCAACGGTTTGATATAGCGAGGATTCTATCTATATGGATGCGCTCATCAGTGGAGAATGTGTTGGATTGGGTCAGGACACAGTCTGCATCACGTACTCAGCTCATTTACCCCTATTTTATCACTAGACTCTTCCATAGATTTCATGTTACAGTATTCACAGAGGATAGGTTAGAAGCAGGGATGGGGTTACTAAATGATCAAACTGTGAGGAGGAGCATTTCAGGGCAAGATCAGTCCGGTCCTTCAGGCATAGAGCCTCCTCAGCACCAGCCAGCTACACATGACCCCATTCGAGAGGAGATGGATAGGATGCGGAGTCGCATGGACAGGATGCAGATTCAGATGCACAGGATGCAGCGGCATATACACGAGATACATGGTCAGATGAGCTACTCCACCGAGACCCTGGCATATTTGGCGAGAGGATGGCAGAGAGAACATGGAGATACAGATGGACATCCACCTGAGCTTCATAGTTTTATCACACCATTTCAGCCAGATGATTTCCCAAGAGAGGATGAGGTGGGACCGATCGAGTTCAGCAGCTGCCGTTGATGATGTGGATGACGATATATCAGGAGATGAGCAGTGAGGGATGTTCTTTCTATTTTACCCAGTCTTTGATTTTTATTTCGGCATGTACTTATTAAACTGCGATATTTTGGTTATTATTTTCCTTGAGGACACTGCAAAGTCTGGGTATAGGGGTGTAAGCTAGTTAGCCTTTGTTTATATTTTGCTAGTTAGTATTTTGTTTTAGTATTTTTTTCAGCATTTATCTTTTGTTAGTTTTAGAAAAAAAATTGTCACTTGCCAAATTAATAGAGTTAAGTAATAATTGATCTAATTGATAGATTTTAAACTTTCTAATTCCTAGTTAGTGACATACTCAAGTTCACCTTTTATGATTACTCCAAATAAAATTCTTAAGAAATAATTTTTTAACTAGTATACTTTACTTAAGTCTTACCTTAGATTTTTAATTAAAAATAATGAAATTTTTGCATGCTTAACTTAGAGTTGAAAATATTTTTTCAAGTTATCTTGATTTACACATTTTTTCAGATTATATATACTTAAACATATATATTTATAAAATAAAAAAACTTTTAAATTCAAGGTGATTCTATCTTATAAAGCCTAGTTGATCAGTAATTAAGCCCAATGAGTATTTCTATACTTAATGACCTAAGCCCAATTGGGTTGGGATTCATTGGCTCAAAACTCGTTAAATGGTCACTTAGAAAGCCCGTTAAAATAGAAAACAATCACCAAGAATTAGAGAGTAAAGAAAAAAATTATATACATATATATCTATAACACTAACCTTTTTTTATATATATATTGTTGTTTTGTATATATGGTCTTGAAAAACAATTTTTGATCAAGAGACTTGAAAGTTATTTAAAACAAAGAGTTAGCATGTTCTTTTCAAAACTTTTGAATTAAATCTCTAAGATTTGACTTGGTTTGTATTTCTATAATGAAAAAGATTTTCTAAGAGATTTACATTGGAGTTATATATAAAAACGTTTTTCTTGATTATTAACTAGCTTCAATTAGAATGTCTAAATATATCAAAGAAAAGTAGTTATTTACTGACTTATTTAACTTGGCAAGTTGACCGAATTTTGTGGGTATATTCACTGCAAACCCTCACGAGACTACAACTTGTCCACTAGGGTAACCTAGGGGTTTAAAGGCTTGTTGTATGCGCTAAATACAACCGCGATTCCTGCGAAAGTGAGTTATGATTTTATTTTAATTTTCTTTGCTAGAGGACTAGCAAAAGTTTAGGTGTTGGGGTATTTGATAATCATATTTTATTACAATTTTATACCCTCATTATCTATTTTATATAAATAAATATACTACTAATAATTGTTTTTATCTTTAATTGCAGGTTAATAAAGAATAAATCTCAAAACTCCCATCTCTCAATAATAAGCCCTTGATTTATTGAAGAAATGAAGCCTATGAAGCCAAACAATTTTGTTCAAATATTTAACGAAGTATTAAAACCTAAAATTGCCAAGAAGTTGTCCAAGGCCCAAGCCCAAGAGCAAACTCAAGAGAGATCTGCGAACAACAACCAAAGAGCCCTGGACATCGATGCCAGCATCAATGGGGGCATCGATGCTAGCATCGATGCTCGTATCGATGCTGCTAGCAATGCTCGTATCGATGCCAGCATCGATACCCCTATCGATGCTAGCATCGATACCGTTAGCAGTTAGTTACAGATTAGTGGCTGAAATTCAATTATTTTGGATAAGATTTTATTCCAATGGCTTACATTCACTGATGTTTACTATAAATAGGGATAGAGAGTGAGGGGTTAAAGGTGTGAAAAATTTTGTAACTCCATTTAGAGAGGATGGCTACTCTTAATTGAGAAGGTCTTCCAAAAATTATAACTTTTGTTGTAATTAATAATAATAATTTTTTCTCCACTTTAAATTTTTCTTTTCTCCTCTTTGTTGAATGATGAGGATGGAGATGAAGAGCAATTTAAAGGTTTGCATTTCTTTTATTTTTCTCTTTTATTTCTTTTAAGTAATTTCTTTATTATTGCTTATTAGTTAGATTTACATTCATGCTTGTAGTGTAGATTTATGTTCTTGTCTTTCTATTTCTTTTTGCACTTTATTTTGTAGAGTAGATTTATTTTCTTGCATTTAATTTTTGTAATTTATTTTGTAGTTTAGATTTTAATTCTTTGTAGTTAGATTTATTTCTTGTTCATAGTTTAGATTTTTTTTTGTAATTAGTTATTTTTCTTCTTGCTTTTATTTCTTAAGATGTGAAATTAATTCTTGTAAGAATCTTAGAATTGTATGAAACTAGTCTAATTTTCTTTATATTATACAAATTATTATCTTACACTTAAAATATTCATGTTTAGGATAATCAACTAGAGAACTAATCGGTAAAAGAAGAATTTGATAATCTATGATTATCTTAAATGGTTTGATAGGTTATGTTTATGAATTATAGGATTACTATCTTGTTGTTATTTTTATCATGAATAGTAATTTTAACTTAGATGATAATTTGATAGGTTATACTTTCCTTAAATGGTTTGATAGTCTATGCTTAATAAATCTAAGTTGAAATATGATAAAAAAATAGTTTGTATTTTGTAATTGAGATTAGTTAGTGGATTAAATTCTAGATTTCTCATATCTTAAATTGAAACCTCCATCTTGACTTTCTTAAATTTTCTTTTCATTTTTGATTTTATTTCTTGATTTTATTCGTTCTTCTTTCTTGCCTTATGATTTCATTCATTCTTTGATTCTTATTTCTTTTCTCTAAAATTCAACTTATTATCTCTTGCATATATTCACAACAATCACTCATCACAATCACACTTATTCTTTAATCCTATTTTGTCATGCACACAACATAATAACCTATTCTAATAATCTCTTAAAATCACCTTTCTCGTGAGATCGATAACTTTTTATACTATAACTTGATCAATTGTGTACTTACAATTTTGGTACATAATTATGCCGCATCACATGCATCTATGATTATCTACAGAGTTCTCTACTTGAGAAGAAAGCTGACTCAATTTGTGTATGTTCCCTTTGTGTTCAGGTCTTTTAACTCTGACAATGCTCTTCAAGCTCATACAAAAGCGAAGCATAGTGGCGGCAAGTGAGAAAGTTGCTAGTTTTGATTCTCAAATTTTGTTTTTTTTCCTGATTAGCGTTAGTTGAGCCGAGTAATAGCAATTGGTGTTTTTCTTGTTTCATTCATGATCATTGGCGGAGGCAAGCTGATTGTTGTGAGTTATTGTACTAGTAATTTCTAAAATTTTGAGATACCTATGGAGGCGTTTTGTTTAAGCACAGCTGTGTACTGGTGATGCATAATATGTAATCTATTTGAGACATTTATTTCCACCAATTTCGATGCAATCCTTATGTAATTTAAGTATCTTATTTCTAAATTATCTTCGAGCTACAATTTTAGTTTAGAAATTAGAATTATACTAGATGACAAACAACTCAACTGAAATTTTTAAAATTGAAATTCTAAAATTTGTAAAACATGAATTTCAAATTGAATTTTGGAATTCAAATTTTAATGTTTCCCAAACAAAAGAATTGAATTTGAAATTCTAGATTTTAAAATCCAGATTTTAATTTTGGAATTTAAAATCAAATCCTCGAATCGAAACGCATCCTTAGGAGTTAGGTTAGAGAAAGTTATCACTGTGCATTTCTTTTACAGAGACGCGCATAATCCGGATTAGTGTCTGAAATGCATATGTCAGCATCTAAGTGTTTTAGAGCCATCGTTAGGAAGGAATGGACAGTTGCGCTTTGGACATGTGGTGGGTCGGATAATCATGATGATACAATCTTGACAATGCAGAGCGTCCACCCTTTTGGCGTATTGCACCTGAGAGTCACATGACTTTTGGGCAATTTCATGGGATATATATAACAACCCTGAAAATACAAAAATAATTTAAAATCTGAAAAATAAAGATGATAATATTTGCGATAATGATGAGCATCTCTTGAGGAGCGGAGACGCGCAATGCCGTAACGAGTCTACAAGTAGAGCTCTGCGGTATCTTACGGATGTAAACAATCCATAACCTATTACGACCTCTGTTGAAAGAAAATATACAAATCTAGATAGCTTACTTTGTGTGAAGGTTAACAACTATTCAAGGATAAAGTTTCAATTCACCTACCCCTCATGTGACAAATTAAAAAAATTATGAAAGAGCGGGCGTTAAGGATTTGCTTCACTGCATTTTATTTGGTATCGGAATAACAATGTACAATAAGAAGTGCGTAATTGCATAATGGAGGGGCGAGCGAAGGCCCACACTTTTACGAAGTGTGGGCAAGTGAAGGCCCAACCTGTTCGCATTATATTAGTCAATACATCGTTTTCATGATCTTCCCATGCACTAATAATGACTTTCAAGCTTTCTCATGAGGCATCCATCTTTTCCATTACAACTTTCTTTCACTTCAATTTATCTTGATTAATATATATTAGCTTGTGAAACTCGGGGAGAATCCAACGATTATCTCAGTTGACCCAAATATCCAAGCGCCTCAACAAATTTTAAAACGGGGACTTTAGTCTTTTTGAGTGTTTCATTACTTCTGACATTTTAAGTAAAAAAACATCATGGTGTTGTGTTTTCCCATAAAATGTTTTTAAAATATCATGTTAAGTATTTTTGCTCAACACTAATTTGATCTATTATAACATTAGTATTAAACATATTATTAATATATTATATATTAATTACAATAAAATATATTATAAATAAAATGTTATAATATTTAGTTTACATTATTATAGTATTATAAGTATTAAATATAATGTAATATAATATTGTATAATATATTATAATATTTTATTATACTTTAATGAGTTATATTATATTATAATTATTACATATTATTTTTAAATAATTATATATTTAATTATTTTAGTATATCAATTTGTTATTGTTGTATATTATATTAATATTTTTGTATAATGTTATTTAATTACTAATATAATATTATACTATTATTAATATAATATAATATTATACTAATAATCATATAATGTTAATATTATGTTATTACTAGTATGTTATTAATAAATTAATATATTATATATATTTTAAAATTATATAATATATTATAGTTTTTAATATGTTAGGGTTTATTAATAGTACTTTAATAATATATTAGTATTTATGATATTAACAAATATTATTATATTATGAATATATTATTTTTTCATTAACGTTTGTTAGCAATAAATTATTTTATTATTAAAAGTTATTTTACTTTATAATAAATTATATTATTTATTACATAATATATTAATAATTTATATATTATATTAATTTTACTATACAATATGTTATTATAATAATATTATTAAATTGTTATGTTATTATTAAATATGTTACTATTATATAATATTTTTATAATTATTAATTTATTATAATTTATTTATGAAAAAGTTAATAATATTATAGCAATTATACTATTGTATATAATTATATCATTATTATTTTATTATTTATTATCAATAACTTTTTAATTGTTTTTTATTGTTTATTTATATTTTATTATTATTTATTTATAATATAATACATTATTAACATATTAAATATTAGTATTTAATATGTTATTATATTATTATATAATAAATTTTATTTATTATATTTTTATATTATTTAATACATATTACTAATATATTAAATTAACTATAATATAATATAGTATAATATAATATAATAAGTGTTGGGTCCTTTTGTTTTGATGATGATTTACAAACATATTATACCTTCTAATATTGTTTGTCTAGTGTTTGTGTTTTGTATCTGTTCTAGGCAAACAATATGTTGGAGGATGGATGGAATCAAGCCATAACGATCATATCCAATGGAGGTTGTCAGAATATCGATATGAAACAATACTATTCAAGTTGAAGATCCAAGTTCAAGCTTCATCCGCAAGTTTACCAAGAAGAGCATATTGAAGATCAAGATTCCTTGGGTATATAGTTTATAGTGTTTGTAGTATAGGTTTATACTTGTGTGTTAATACTTTAAGCTAATATTAATCACACACACGTATTTGCTGATTTTATCAAAATATAGGTGTTTTTGTGAAAATATTATTTTATTAGTTTATAGACTTCAATATCAATTTATACATATTTTATTAAGTCTATAAAATCAGTTTACAAAGTTTTAAAAGTTTGTTTAAATCAATATGTCAAAAACATGTATGTTTAGTTTCATGTTTTTGGATTTTTTGTAAAATGAAGAGATTTCTCATTTGGGAGGTGTTTTTTGAAAATCGGTTTTTGTAACATGTATATTATCATGTTTACAATCATTTACCAAAGTTTCATATTTTCTGATTTTATTTACTATTTTTAAAAGAGGTTTGAAAATCAAATTTTCTGTTTCAATCAGGCTGATACAGTGTTATCAGTCGACCGATGACTATGTTCAGTTGACTGAAGAAATCGTCTGGAATAATAAAAAGTTTCTGTTTTATTTTGATCGACTGACCAGTCGACTGATGATCCATCAGTCGACTGATAAATGTCATCAGTCGACTGATGAGCTGGAAAATGTCTCTAACGGTCAGCTCATCAGTCGACTGATAAAAATCGTCAGTCAACTGATGCTGTAATGGTTAGTTTTTTCCAGCCTTGTCCTGTTTTGGGTTTTTGGTCTTTTTGCTTTGTTTTTTTTTTGTTTTGGGTCTCTATAAATACCCCTCATACCTCAGACCAAAAATCAACAAGAAGAAAGTTTTTAAACAAGTTTATAAGGGTTTTAAGTTTGGTTTTAGTTTGTTTCAGTAGTTTAGTTTGTGAAGAAATTTTCACAAGAGCAAAGAGAAGATCATCCTTTGGTGTTTGAGCATTCACTCTTCTCCCCCTCTCTTGTTCTCTATAGAGAAATTTTTCTAAACTCTATTTTTAGCTATTTATTATTTTGTTCATAATTTCCATGAGCTAGATTTATTTGAGTTTAGTTTGTTTTATTGAATCTCATTGTTACACACACCCACTTGAGCTTTTAGTATTTTCATACATAGTATAATTAGGGTTGTGAGAGATTGTAACTTTGAATTATGCTTAATTGAGTTCTCACCTTGTTTAGAGAACAACCGTTTGTTGAGTGCCTACATTGTGAAGTTCACTTTGTAATATACTAGTACACCAAGAGAAGTATATGGTGAGAGATGGGGTCGTCCCAAGAGGAGTGGGGTAGGTGGTAATGCCTAGAGAGAGGTTATAATTCCTAACACTTGAGGGAGACACGGGCTAGAGACCAACACTTGAAGTGGTAGTTAGTGTAGTTATATTATGAGATTGTGAACGTTGATCGGTGATCGTTGAAAACCGATATTGTGTGGTGTAAAGGTTTTCGGGTGATTGTTGAAAACCCGGTGTGATAGTAGATTTCTCCCCGGGAGTGGGGAGCGGAGACGTAGGACGGAAGGTCCGAACTCCGTGATCATTTCCTTGTGTTTGAGTTTAGCATTGGTGCATTTATTCTTGCATATTGTTATATCGCTATTGTTGCATGTTTATATCGCCCTTAGTTTGTATATCCTTACACATATATTGTTCATATCTCATTTGCTAGGATATATTTGTTAATAAGTTTTAAATTGACATACAATCAGATTAGATTAATATAAACCCTATTCACTCCTCTCTAGGGTTCCTTCCTAGTGGCATTAGGTTGTTTTCAATAAGCATGTTGATAATAACTCGATATTAATTACATTTAATATATTATGTTAGATATTATATTAACACATTCTCAAATTCAAAACCAAAACACCAAACTTAAAAACACCTAAAATGTGTTTTGAAATAAGTGTTGTATTTTTTGTTTGAGGATGATTTAGCTCAAAAATACAATAGTTTCCAAACACATGGTGTTTTATTTTTGATAAAAACACAATGAAAACAAGTAAAACACTATAGTATTCAAACGGAGCCTAATTAATCAATACATCGTTTTCATGATCTTCCCATGCACTAATAATGACTTTCAAGCTTTCTCACGAGGCATCCATCTTTTCCATTATAACTTTCTTTCACTTCAATTTATCTTAATTAATATATGTTGGCTTGTGAAACTCAGGGAGAATCCAACGATTATCTGAGCTGACCCAAATATCCAAGCGCCTCAACAAATTTTAAAATGTCTCGGTACTTCTGACATTTTAAAATTTATAGGAATAGGGATCCTCTCAAAACTGTCTGCAGTGCACAGGGTGGTTCTGAGCTGTAAATAGATAGCTACAATTATAGAACTACCCCCCCCCCCCCCCCCCCCCCCCCAATTTTCCCATTTGCTGATAAGAACCGCCCGCTCACATGCGGGTGCGGGGTGTTTTCAGAGAATCCAAACTCAATTTAGGAGGGGGTGGGGGTGGTTATCTGAGAATCATCCAGAGTTAAAGGGCAGTTTTGTGATATTTAACCTAAGGAAGCCCCTCGGAAGATGGATCCTGCAGCTATTCGTGGGCCTTTTAATTTTTTAGGGCGTTACTAGTTGTTGTCACTTTATAACTATATTATTGCTAACATCCTGGCATACGACGAATGGGCTTGGGCTATTCATGGACAATAGGCCTTGATGTCTTGTAGTATGGCCGCCAATTGTCGCGGGGAGTAGAAATGCGACAGAGGTGATAATGGTAAATATGTTGTAAACGGTGGCTAAATGAAGCATTTTCATTTAGGCAATGCAATAGCAGTGGATCTAACATCGAGTGAGCTACTAACATTTGGGACAACTATTAAACATGAAATGAGAACCTCTCCTCATGCATAGTATCCTAATATTTCTTAATGTTCAATCTTAGCCATTCATTTTACATATGTGGGGCCCATTGGAAGGAATGGAGGGTGATGGAGGGGATGAATGCATTAGGAAACACTATGCATGAGAAGAGGATCCGGATCCATTAAACATTTGGTAATCCTGAGTGTACAAAAGAGCATGTCATCTAAGCAAATAAAACAACAACACATGTCGTATATTATTTTAGAATATAGAATTCTTATATGGTGGGTAATTTCCATAATAATTAGAATCATCATCAAGTTAAATAAATGTGTAGTTAGAAAATTCTAAATATAATCAAATATTTGATAATTTTAATCAAATCATAATATTATCCATTATTAAAAAATCTAATAAACATTTTTTAATTCTCTTTAATTATCCTTAATAATAAAAAATCTAATAATCACATTTCTAATTCTATTTTCTTTTATATAGAAAGGAGAGATGAATAGCTTACTATTAGTCTTACATTTGAAAAAAAAATGTCACACAACTCTCCTTAATTTTGTTAAAAGATAAATTTTACTAAACTTTCAATAAGTTTAGCCGTTTAGCAGTAAGCCTATAACTTTTTTGAAATCCCCAACATATTTTTGAATTTTAAAAAACCACCAAAATATCTTAATTTTTTTTGCACTTAACCCCGTAAGAGCATTACCCCCCATAATCTTATGTTGACGAATATCAACCCTCAAGGCCAACATATAATTCTAAAATTATTCCTATTTGTACATTACCCCATAAAATTATAAACATCTATTAGAAATACAAAAATTACAAATAACACTTTGAAAAATATGAGACTATAAATACCCCTGGGAAATCTTAAAATCACAAAAAAATCCTTTAAATTCTAAAAATTATAGAGAACCCTCTAAAAATTTAAAAATTACAAACAATCCCTTTAAATTCTAAAATCCATGGACCATCCCCCTTAAAAATATAAAAATTACAAATAACTCTCTAAAAATCTAAAATTATAAAAAACCTTTGAGAAATCGAAAATTTTCGAGAAGACCTAAAATTTTAATAAATGCAAAGAACTACCAAAAAATTCCAAACGATCCCTTTTAAAAGTACAAATAGCTCTCCCTAAAGACTGAAAATTTATAAGCAATCCCTTTTAAAATTTGAATATTATAAACAACTTACTGAAAAACCTAAAAATTAGAACCTTGAAAATAATAACAACCATTACTAGGGGTTTTCTAGTAAAAATTATCAGGGATTAAGTGATTAAACACTTATTGGATGTTTTCTTTCAAAATTTATCGGGATTATTTTGGTCATTTGACCACATGTTAACTAACAACGTTAATTTGGGAGCTTTCTGCTAAAAGTTATTGGGGTTTAGTGAGAGTTTGGAAGGTATTGGGGCTCTAGTATCAAATGCTAAATCTTATTGGGGTTCTAGTGAAGTTTACTCATTATTTAATTTATATAGAGATGATAGATATTAGTAGTCTATTGAAGAATAAGTTAGTGGTTACAATGTTACAACGTGCCTTAGTTGTCAAATTAAGATAAGAACAAACATAAATGGACATGAGAATCAAGTGAAAGACGTTAAAGAAGATATGACTGCTATTCTATGAGTGAAAGAACAAATTAAACTATATAAAATGATATAGAGATAGAAAAAGAAATGGTTTAGTCCTCCACTTTATATACAAAGAGAAATTTATGATTTACTACTGTCTTACATCTCAAAAAAAAAAAAAAATGCCACATGCCCCTCTCTATTTTGAATTTATAAAGTTGAAATAAACACTATCCACGCACTTATTAAGTGAGATAGTGTTTTCTTTTCATAAAATTTGGAATATTACCAAAGAGATGGATATTTTAAAGGAGGGATTGGTGGTTAAGTCATGTAATTTGAATTTTAAAATTTGATATAAAAAGTATCGACACCTTATTTTGTACTTTTGTTATAAAAAGAACAAAAAGTTTCAGCTTATATTTATTTTTGAAGAAAGAGCAACATTCCAAAGAAAAAAAATTTGTACCATTTAAATTTTTTTAGCGGAAGAAATTTTGATTTTAGAAGCAAAGCCATAACCAAAAAAGAAATTCATAGAAAACAAAAAATAAAAATAAAAATAAAAAACCAAATAAACCTGTGCTAGCACGGCATAACTCTTGTTTGTATGCTGTGTGTGTGTACACCATTAACAAGTACTAATTGGATTAAAAAAACCCAAAATCAATCAAACCATAAAACATCATTATCTCCCAATGAAACAATATAAGTATAAAAATATATTTCCAATGCCAACAATAAGTCCCTAGTTGTAATGTATAATGGTCATAATTACGAATGGACGGATATATGCAGGTATTATTACGTGAATACGAATACTTGTAATGTGAATTAAAATAAAAGGTATCCTATCTCCATGAATACGAATACTTGACTTAAAATAAAATTATACACGAGATATTTAGTCGCACTTTTTATAAAGTTCTGAGTTTTTCTCAAATTTTCAAAGTCTAGGGGTTCATCTACAACACCCCCAAATATAAAGGGGTTTACTCAAATTTAAATAGTTGAAGGGGGTTTTCTTAAACACCCCTCCAATGTTAGAATGTGTTATTGTAAAATCATAGACTGCATATATTTTAAAAGTATTCACAACTTGACTAAACAAAGAACACGCCCCGCGCCCCCCACCCGCACCCAACCCAACTCAACCCAACCCAACAATAAAAAATAATAAAATAATAAAAAAATAAAACGGAGAACCCACAAACGATGAAGACTGAGTCGTGGCCTTCGGATATTTCCCTCATTATTGTCCGTTAATATAACTGGCCAATCACCTTGCCTCTCATTTTCATCTTATATAACTCAGTCTTGAATTAGAAGGAGAATACAGGTGAGTTCTGCTGACCTAAATACACAGACAAATCAACCTATAATTATCTATAATTTATATAATTGTAATGTGAATTCAGTATGTTTGATGCGACATTTACCAAACATAAATTGCAAATTTATGATCGAGTGCCTTATAATTATTTTCTTGAAAGCATCAGCAATAAGCAACTTTGACATTTTCTTTGGATCTTAAGAAAACTTCTTAAGAAAACTGGACCAGGTCTATTTAGATGCCGATGTGAAGTATAAGCTGTGTCTAAATTATGTGGAACTGAAATTATTAATGTGACTTTCAAAATAAATTCTGATGTTATCAGTCCGATTAAATTAGGCAGTTTTAGGGCATTCATGTTTGGATGTAAGCAATTGGACTATGGCAGTGATTTCATTAGGCTTGATCGATGTTGGACGAGATTCGTGATTGAACTCAAAGAAGAAGAAAGAACAGATTTTTTGAGGGGCTCCGGTAATGGGTAAGTGGGTTTTCTTTGATTTTCGTTGTATTTTCTCAAGGAGAATGGTCCTTCTTATATAGGGGCTTAACCCATCATCTCTACCCCTCAGATCTGCCCCCATGAGAGATTTTCTCTCAACCACCCACGATTCACGTTCTTCACCATTCTCTCAACAGAGAAACCGTGGTTGATTTGGTCATCAATGACCAAGTCAAGCTAACATCTCCCACTTGACCAAATTAACCAAGTGACATGCCTCCCACTATCCGTAAGATCGGATGTTTCTGCTTACCATTACTCCCACTATCCGTAGAGAGTAACTCTTATTTCATTATTCATGAAATTTTACTTGGACTTATTTATTCCTAAGTCCCATCAAACTTACATGTTTTATAAAAGATTCTGCTGGTATTCCTTTTGTCAAAGGATTGTAGGATCTGAAATAGATACACTTGAACACTAGAGGGGGGTGAATAGTATTCTTTTAAAATTAATGCAAAGTATATTATAAATTGCAAAGAAAAATGGCAAAATCAGAAAATCACAATCACAAACACAAGGATTTTATACTGGTTCCACCAATCCGGTGTACATCCAGTCCCCAAGCAAATCCCGCTTGAGAGTTTCCACTATGATTTTGAATAAATTTACAAAATCAAACGCAAACCTGACCAATTTGCAAGACCATGCAAATTGCAACACCAATTGACAAGACCATGCCAATTGCCACCTAATCTCTAAACCAAGAGATCAACCCTCTCACACCCGAGAGAAAACTTTGTTGAATTAAGAACACAATTGATCCTATAAGCCTTGAATGTGTAGTGAAGTGCAGCAGTGGCTTAGGATTCTTTTGACCTCTGTAAATTGCCTAAATGATATGTATTTGATCAATGTTTAGAGGCAATTTCAGAAACTTCTCTTTTTCACAAAATCTGAATATTTTTGACTTGAAAAATTACTCAAAAATCAAAGCTTATGGGTATGTTAGTCTCTGCAATTTTTCTGAACAAATAACCTATTTATAGCCCTTGAAAAGATAATTTTTTAAACTTTAAAAACGTTTAAAAACGGCTATAAACTGTCAGATATTCAAACTTTAAAAACTGAAAAAACTGTATCTGTAGTCAACTATAGTTGACATTAGTCGACTACACTGAGTTCAAACAGACTCTGTGTTTTCGGAAAATTCTCTCAGTAGTCGACTATAATGCTCATTAGTCGACTACACTGTATTTTGACAGAAATTTATAAATTGAAATTTGAGTTCAGTAGTCGACTACTGTTAACATTAGTCGACTATGCTGTAAAATATCAGAAACTTATGTTTCTGTCAAACACTTGAGTAGTCGACTATAATTACTATTAGTCGACTATACTGTGAATTGACAGAATCATGTATTTGAGTTTTATACATGAGTAGTCGACTACAATACTAATTAGTCGACTACTAAGATAAAAAATTCTGCTATAAGGAGTTTTTATAATTAAGTTTTAATTATAATTCTAATGGTTAACATAGGGGATTTCTATAGTTAACCAACACACTAAGCCTGTGTTAGTGTGTTCTAAAATTGTGTGTGTGCATGTGTGTGATCAAGGCTTGTACAATTATTCTAAGTAAAGAAAATGTAAAATACATTAACTCTTTTGTTCTTTATTTTCTTCACTTCAAAAATGCCTTGAAATCAACTTGCACTTTTCACATATTGAAATCTGCATATAAGAGTTAGTGCACACACATTTTATAAATTGTTATCATCAAAATATTATCATGGAGATATGATATTCAACATTCTCCCCCTTTTTGATGATAACAAATAATTTATGCCATGGTATGTATTTAAAAAACATAATGAAATACTCCCCCTGCATATAATACTTACTCCCCCTGCATATCATAAAAACATAACATAAATATGTAACATAACTATTTCTCCCCCTTTGTTATCAACAAAAAGAGGAAGCTAAACATAACATTATTTCTTCTACATGAGCTAAAACTTCAAACAAATCATCTAGGTTATGAACATAATCCATAACTTCACCCATCCAAATAGGTAGGCAAAGACTTACCATAAAGATCAAAAGTTCCACAATGTTCATCACCATGATCTGTTTAAGATATATAGCACATGCATTATCTAACCAAATATTATCATCAATAATAAAAACACACAACTAATATAAGTGACATAGTAGCAACATAAGAAACATATTACATAAGTTCTAACAAAACACAACCACATAGTTTTTGAAACTTAAACATAATAACATAATTGTTTTGACATATATCATTAAAATATCTTAAGGTGCTGGAGGAGGTTACTGTTGTAGGCATCGAAAATTGCCGATAGGTCCCCGAACATAGCTCGGTGTCAACGAGCGACGATCGAACGATGCTACCCAGTTCACAAGAGCTCAAATGACGCCGGTGAGCGACTGAAGCAAGCCGATGGATTACGTAAGCCGACAGAATGTCAGAATCACGAGGATACGGGTTGACCGAAAACCCCGCTATCACCGCAATCGGACCAACGCCCGCTGTGCCTCAATCACCCCACAGATAATCCAACCATCGGGGCCTACAGAGCTCGCCGTCACGATTCCAACGCATCCGAAATCACTCAAATCCGAGTTCGGACGAAAAGTCAACGGCGAGTCAACAGTGGGACAACGGCACGGCCCCGGGCTGAACCGGGGACACCCAAACATATCTTGGCTGGCTCGAGACACCCCCAAGGGGTTGTCTCGGCCCATGGCCGAGACACCCCCCCTAGGGTGTCCCGGCCACGGCCGAGACACCCCATGGGGGGTGTCTCCAAGGTGTCTTTCCCCCCCCCTCTCATTTGCCTATAAATAGAGGCCCTTAGCCTCCATTCTCTTGGCTCCGAATTCAAGGCTGAATTATCTTAGCCAAGGATTCCTCTTGTGTGAAGCGGCGAAGCCCTGCCGGAGTGAGGAGTCAGAGTTTTCAAGAGAGCGGCGAAGCCCTGCCGGATTGAGGAGCAAGAGATCTTCATCAACAGTCTCCTTCATTCACCCCTCCCTTTCCTTAGTGTTGCTCCTTAGCGGTGACACTAAGAAAAGCTATTATCTCGTTTTAGCCGAGATATACGCTTATAACCTCTAGATCTTGCGCGGATCGACGAGGTTCTGTTTCTATATCCTACGCGGATAGACGAAACTCTGCCGGATTTTACCGGCAAGGATCTTGAAGAGTCGGCGGTCCACGGACATCGACGTCCCCGTCACAGGCCAACAACCCACGCAAGCGAGACCGTACCAAACCGGGCTCTCGTGTTTATTTTCGTTTAAGTTGTAATCTCTTGTTTTCATTTAAACTCTGTTGTAACGCTCAAAGTTGTAACAGATCTCGAAAAAGAGAACATCAATGAAAACAGCAACTTTTACCGGAAACAACTGTCCTTGAAAATATTTATTGAGCTTCGTGTCCAAGTCTTCAAACTTCTTGATTAAGTCTTCTTGATTACTAATGATGTAAGAATTTTGTGCATAGAGAGCTCTTTGACCAGTTTCAAGTTCTAGGATACGTGCACTTAAAGTGTTGTATTGCACGTCTGAAAAGCAAGAGGGTTCTGTAGGAAATGGTGGTGGTTGACTTAAGGAGGCTCCTGCTTGTGTTGAAGATTGTGGAATATCTTCTTGATGATGTTCAGGTTCATTTTGAGGAGGATTTTGTTCTTGAATTTCAAAGTTTGTCAATTTCATCCTAGTTAGGGCATTGGAGTCAAAAAATTTAATAGAACGGACAACAGAATTTTCAGATTGGAGATCTACATGGAATTTGTCAAAGATTTTAGTTAGGAATGCACCATACGGGAGAAATCCTCTTGGAATAGTTAAGAGATTGTCAAAGTAGACTTCAGCCCAATTAACTTGTATATTTCCCATTATAGCATATAAAGCTTTTGCTAATTCTAGGGAAATGAAATGAAAACTTCTAGTTTTTGGAAACAAGTTATAGGCTAGGATACGAGCGATGAACCTAGGAATTGGACGAAGTTTGTTTGAGTTGTTTAATAGTTTGCCATATCCAGGTAGAAATATATGATTTGTCAAAAGTTCTGAATCATTCATCCTAACAGACCTAAGAGAAACTCCTTGATAAGAAATATTGAAAATTTTACCAATTGACTTTGTAGTTAAGTCAATTTCCATTCCTTTAACAAGAGTTTTTAGTTTTTCTGAGCCACCAATAGTTCCCACACGTTCTATATTTGTATAGAATAGTTGCACAAGAAACGGATATGTGGGTTTCCTATTTTCAGCAGAAAATAACTCATCGTCCTGGAAGAACTTCAAAAGTTGATAATTTGTTAAATTCTTTTAATTAATTAGGACTTTTTAAATATACGATGATTTCATCATTGACAGAGGCATGGGTTTGCTTAGCTTTCTTAGATCTAGACATGATTAGATAGATAAATTGCTAAAGATGTAAAGATCAAGTTTAGAATGATACTCCAAACTGTAGAAACCCTAGAGTAGTCGACTATAGCCTGGATTAGTCGACTATATAGCCTGGATGCTTGACAGAATTGAAAGATTTGAAGAAATTGATGAAGAAAAAATTGATAAAAAAGAAAAGCCCTAACCTGGAATCGGTGAAACTGAAGAGGAGAAGATGGGGTTTCGGTTTTGGGAGAAGTTAGAGAGTAATTTTTATTTTTACATTTTTCTTTTAAGAATAAAACATTATGTATGGTTGAGATTTGATAGAAAATTTATTGTAAGGTTAAGATTTGATTTTAAATGTATGGTTAGGATTGATGGAGTTAAAAAAGAATGGTTGTAATGATTTTAACTTAAGTAAAACGGGTATGGGTATTGGGTTTTTGTTTTGGAAAACCAATAAGCTTTTAAAAACTGTAACACTTAAAATACAGGTTCAGTAGTCGACTAATAGAGAGAGTAGTCGACTACACTGTACTCGACAGAAAGATTAAATTCATTTTTTAACTCAGAGTAGTCGACTAATCTGAATTGTAGTCGACTACACTGTAAACAACAGAAAGTTGATTTTAAGATTTTAACATAGAGTAGTCGACTATAAAGGTAAGTAGTCGACTACACTGTAATTTTCAGGAAAAACTATTTGTATTGCTTGTGCATGTAGTCGACTATAAGTCAAATTAGTCGACTAATTATTGTATATTTGTTTATTTCAAAATTTAATTTAAATCTTTAAATGAACATATACCTAATTCCCTTCTTAATTTAACATAAATTTCTTCTTTTAGGGGTTTTGTTAATATATCTGCAATTTGTTTATCTGTAGGTATAAATTCTAATAATATGTCACCTTTAAGTATATGATCACGTAAAAAATAATGTCTAATATCAATATGTTTTGTACGTGAGTGTTGAATAGGATTTTTAGATAAATTAATACACTAGAATTGTCACACATAATAGATGATATGGGACAATTTATGCCATAATCAGTTAAAGTTTGTTTCATCCATAATATTTGTGCACATGCAAGACTTGCAGCAATATATTCAGCTTCAGTTGTTGATAAAGACACTGAATTTTGCTTTTTTACTAAACCAAGATACAAGTGAATGTCCTAAGAAATGACATGTTCCACTTGTACTTTTTCTATCAGATTTGCATTCGGCAAAATCAGCATCACTATATGATATTAAATCAAAAGAACTATGTTTATGATAAAATAAACCATAATTTGTAGTATCTTTAATATATCTAAAAATTCTTTTTACTGCTTTAAGATGAGATTCTTTAGGATTAGATTGAAATCTTGCACATAAACATACACTAAACATTATATCAGGTCTACTTGCAGTAATGTAAAGAAGTGATCCAATCATACCTCGATAGAGCTTTTGATCAACATTCTTACCATTCTCATCTTTATCAAGTGATGTAGTAGTGCTCATTGGTGTTGGTTTGCTTGATGAATTTTCCAATCCAAATCATTTGAGTAAATCTTTTGCATACTTGCTTTGATTGATGAATATTCCTTCTTTCAATTGTTTAATTTGAAGTCCAAGGAAGAAATTTAGTTCACCCATGTGACTCATTTTAAATTCATCCTGCATAGTCTTAGCAAATTCTTGACAAAGATTGTTGTTAGTAGAACCAAAAATAATATCATCTACATAAATTTGAATTAGTAAAATATCTTTGTTTATTTTCTTAATAAATAATGTTGAATCAACTTTTCCAATTTTAAAACCTGAAGTTAAAAGAAACTTCTTTAATCTATCATACCAAGCACGAGGTGCTTATTTAAGACCATATAATGCTTTCTTAAGTTTAAAAACATGATTTGGAAAACTTTCATGTTCAAAACCTGGAGGTTGTTCTACAAAAACTTCTTCTTTTATAAAACCATTTAAAAAAACACTTTTAACATCCATTTGAAATAATTTAAAATTCATAAAACATGCAAATGCAAGTAAAATCCTAATTGATTCTAATCTTGCAACAGGTGCATAAGTTTCATCATAATCAATTCCTTCTTCTTGATTATAACCTTGAGCAACTAATCTAGCTTTGTTTCTAACAACTTGACCAAATTCATCTAATTTGTTTCTAAAAATTTATTTTGTTCCAATAATAGATTTATTTTGAGGTCTAGGTATAAGATCCCAAACATTGTTTCTAGTAAATTGATTAAGTTCATCTTGCATAGCAATTATCCATGAATCATCAAGAAGTGCTTCTTTTATATTTTTAGGTTCAATAGTTGAGATAAAAGCATTATGAGCAATTAAATTAAAATGTGATCTAGTAGTTACTTTGTCAGAAATATTTCCTATAACTAAATCATGTGGATGATTTTTAACTTCTACAAAATCTTTAGGTAAATCATTTTGTAGATTATCATCTTTTGTAATATCTATCATAGGAGTATCATGTATAGTATCAATTATATCATCATCATTATTTAGTATAATAGGTGTTTTTGAAAAAAATTTATTAAAAGAAACATGTAAAGATTCTTCAATAACTAGTGTTCTTTTGTTATATATTCTATATGCTTTACTATGATTAGAGTATCCAACAAAAATTCCTTCATCAGATTTAGAATCAAATTTATCTAAGTTATCCTTTGTGTTTAAGATAAAACATTTGCAACCAAAAACTTTAAAGTAAGATACTTTAGGAATTTTGTTATAAAATAATTCATAAGAGGTTTTCTTTAAAATAGGTCTTAATAAAACTCTATTTAAGACATAACAAGCTGTTGATACAGCTTCTGCCCAAAAATATTTATGTAAATTACTATCACATAACATGGTTCTAGCACATTCTTGTAAAGTTCTATTTTTCCTTTCTACAACTCCGTTTTGTGGAGCAGCACGAGGAAAAGAAAAAGTATGTGATATACCATGTTTGTCACAATAATTTGCAAATAATTCATTTTCAAATTCACCTCCATGATCACTACGTATAGAGATAATAGAAGTAGATTTTTGATTTTGAATTCTTTTGCAAAATATAGAAAACTCATTAAAAGCATAATTTTTATGTTTAAGAAAAATCACTCATGTGAATCTAGAAAAATCATCAACAAGAACAAATGCATATCTACTTCCATTTAAAGATGCAACTCTTGATGGACCAAAAAGATCTATATGAATTAATTCTAATGGTCTATTTGTAGATATTACATTTTTTGATTTAAAAGAAGATTTGTGCATTTTTCCTTGTTGACATGCATCACAAAAATTATTTTTAAATGACATCTTAGGTAAACCATTTACTGAATCATTTTTAGAAATCTTAGACATATGTTTAAAATTAACATGTCCAAAACGTTTATGCCATAAAATAGAATCATTAGATAATGCAATAAGACAATGTTCATTTGAAATATTATTCATAGATAACACATATATATTATTCTTTCTATAACCTTTAAAAATAATGGTTATTAAATCAATATCATAAATTAAGCATGATTCTTTTTCAAAAACAATTTTAAAACCTTTATCACAAAGTTGACTAATACTTAGTAAATTATGTTTAAGACCATCAACTAATAGGACATTATCAATGATAGGTTTGTTTGGATTACCGACAGATCCAATACCGATGACTTTTCCTTTGTTGTTATCTCCAAAAGTAACGGTACCACCATCCTTGTTTTGAAAAGATGACAATAGTTGTATGTTTCCAGTCATATGTTTGGAGCAACCACTATCCAAAATCCACCTATCTTTCTTGGGTACCTAAAATAATAAACATTTACATTTTGGTACCCATACTACGTTGGGTCCTTTAAATTAGCCTTTAGGAAACCAAACCCATGAAGAGTTTGATTTTCCTAAATAGTTAGGTGATAAACAAATATCTTTAATAAAATCAGAAATATAAAAATTCTTATGCAAAGAAGATAATTTTTTGGAACCCAAATAGAAAATAATTTTGATTTCTTTTTACACATATTTTTAGTTTTATAATCATACAAGACATGAGTAGGTTTTACAAAAATTGTTTTCTTTGATTTATTATTATTAAATTGAAAACCTAATCCTTTTGTCTTTTGTGATTCTCTTTGAAAAGAAAGAATATTATTAAGATTTTCTTTACCTTTATTAAATTTGCTTACATTTAGACATATATCTTCATATCTTGATTTAAAAGAAGAAATATCTTTTTCTAAATTGTTAATACGAATATTTAAATCATTACATTCTGATTTTAAATATTTATTTTCATTAGATAAGCAATCATTTTCTTTAAGTAAAGAAAAATTTTCTTCTTTCAAATCAATTATTTGAGAATTAGAATGAGTATAAGAATTTAAATCAGAAATTTCTTCAAGTAATCTCTTATTTTCACATTTAAGAAAATTATGTGAAGTTTTTAATCTCACAAAAATTTTATATAATTCATTAAAAGCATCTAAAAGTTCTTCATTTTCACTTACTTCATCATGTGCCATGAAACACATGTGAGCACTTTCCTTTTCTTCAATATCTTCATCTGAGGATGATTCATCACTATCATCCCAAGTGACTGCCATTGCTTTCCTTTTCTTGTTATTTTGAATGTTGTTGAAGTTGTTGAAATAACTTGATTTTTGCTTATTCTTCAACATTGGACAATTTTTCTTCATATGCCCTGGTTTATTACACTTAAAACAAACAGGGTTATTTGAATTTGAACTTTTAGATTTAAAATTACCTCGTTTTATAAATTTCCGAAATTTTCGTGCAAACATGCCCATTTCTTCATCATCATCATCTGAATCTTCTTTATCGGAAGTGGTATTGAATGCAAGAACTTTCTTGTTCTTTGATTCTTCATCATTCTTTCTATCTTCAAGTTGAACTTTATATGCCATAAGATTACCAATAAGATTTTTAACCATAAGAGTTGACAAATCATTGGTTTCTTCAATTGCGGTAACTTTCTTTTCCCATTGTGGAGTAAGTGAACGAAGTATCTTTCTTACCATCTCCACTTGAGTATATGTTTTTCTAAGACCAATGAGAGAATTTGTGATATCGGTGAATCTTGTGAACATTTCTCCAATAGTCTCATTTTCCTTCATCTTGAATAATTTAAATCTGTGCACAAGAATAGAAATTTTAGATTCTTTAACTTTATTTGTACCTTCATGAGTTACCTCGAGTGTGTGCCAAATATCATATGCGGATGTGGCCGTTGACACCCTATTGAACTCATTCTTGTCGAGTGCACAAAATAAGGCATTCATGGCTTTAGAATCCAAATTAGCATTGTTCCTTTGAGATGTAGTCCATTCTACGAAAGGAGTTGTTGGCTTCTCATATTTAGTTTCCACGACATTCCAAAGTTCGTATCCAATTGATTGAAGGTAAATCTTCATTCGGCACTTTCAATAGTTGTAGTTCAATCCATCGAACATTGGAGGACGATTTGTAGAGTGACCTTCTTTGAATTGTGATGTGTTTGGAGATGCCATCTTTCACCTTGCTCTGATACCAAATGTAGGATCTGAAATAGATACACTTGAACACTAGAGGGGGGGTGAATAGTGTTCTTTTAAAATTAATGCAAAGTATATTATAAATTGCAAAGAAAAATGGCAAAATCAGAAAATCACAATCACAAACACAAGGATTTTATACTGGTTCCACCAATCCGGTGTACATCCAGTCCCCAAGCAAATCCCGCTTGAGAGTTTTCACTATGATTTTGAATAAATTTACAAAATCAAACGCAAACCTGACCAATTTGCAAGACAATGCAAATTGCAGCACCAATTGACAAGACCATGCCAATTGCCACCCAATCTCTAAACCAAGAGATCAACCCTCTCACACCCGAGAGAAAACTTTGTTGAATTAAGAACACAATTGATCCTATAAGCCTTGAATATGTAGTGAAGTGCAGCAGTGGCTTAGGATTTTTTTGACCTCTGTAAATTGCCTAAATGATATGTATTTGATCAATGTTTAGAGGCAATTTCAGAAACTTCTCTTTTTCACAAAATCTGAATATTTTTGACTTGAAAAATTGCTCAAAAATCAAAGCTTATGGGTATGTTAGTCTCTGCAATTTTTCTGAACAAATAACCTATTTATAGCCCTTGAAAAGACAATTTTTTAAACTTTAAAAACGTTTAAAAACGGCTATAAACTGTCAGATATTCAAACTTTGAAAACTGGAAAAACTATATCTGTAGTCGACTATAGTTGACATTAGTCGACTACACTGAGTTCAAACAGACTCTGTGTTTTCGGAAAATTCTCTCAGTAGTCGACTATAATGCTCATTAGTCGACTACACTGTATTTTGACAGAAACTTATAAATTGAAATTTGAGTTCAGTAGTCGACTACTGTTAACATTAGTCGACTATGCTGTAAAATATCAGAAACTTATGTTTCTGTCAAACACTTGAGTAGTCGACTATAATTACTATTAGTCGACTATACTGTAAATTGACAGAATCATGTATTTGAGTTTTATACATGAGTAGTCGACTACAATACTAATTAGTCGACTACTAAGATAAAAAATTCTGCTATAAGGAGTTTTTATAATTAAGTTTTAATTATAATTCTAATGGTTAACATAGGGGATTTCTATAGTTAACCAACACACTAAGCCTGTGTTAAAACACACTAAGCCTGTGTTAGTGTGTTCTAAAATTGTGTGTGTGCATGTGTGTGATCAAGGCTTGTACAATTATTCTAAGTAAAGAAAATATAAAATACATTAACTCTTTTGTTCTTCATTTTCTTCACTTCAAAAATGCCTTGAAATCAACTTGCACTTTCCACATATTCTGATATTAAAATCTGCATATAAGAGTTAGTGCACACACATTTTATAAATTGTTATCATCAAAATATTATCATGGAGATATGATATTCAACAAGGATCAGCAATCATATCCGTAGTAGGGATATAAGTCACTTTGACTTCTCCCTTTTCTACAATATCTCGAATATAGTGATACTGGATCTCAATATGTTTTCCTTTGGAGCTATTCGCGCCACTATTGATTAAGCTAATTGCTGCTTGATTATCACAATAAATATCAATAGGTCATTCTAACAAATTGAGATCAAGATCAATCAAAAACCGTCTTATCTAGACAGCATGTGTAGTTGTCATACTACAACCTATATATTCAGCTTCTTACGTATATCTAGCAACACACCCTTGTTTCTTGCTATTCTAAGAAACAGCTCCTCCTCCAAAGATGAATAAGTGTCCCGAAGTGGACTTTCCATCATCTTTATCACCTCTGAAATCAGCATCAGAATAACCAAGGAGTTCAAGTGAATCAGCTTGATAAACTAATCTATGAGTCAATGTACCTCTGATATACTTCATAATCCTTTTAACAGCTTCCCAATATGCTGGTCCCGGATTACTTTGATATCGACTGACTAGACTCACAGCAAAAGCTATATCAGGTCTGGTGCATAACATTACATACATCAAGCTTCCAAATGCTTGAGCATAAGGAACATCTAATGGCTTCTACCCTTCTCCGGGGCTTTGCTCTTTACATAATCTCTTTCCCATAACTAACGGAGTTGGTACCGGATTGGAATTCTCCATTCCAAATCTTTTAAGAACTGATCTTAAATATTTTTCTTGGTTTAAACTTAGCATTCTAGACTTTCTATCTCGAATTATTTAAATTCCAAGAATATATGATGCATCTCCCATGTCTTTCATCTCAAACTTTTCGTTGAGATCTGCCTTGATTTTATCAGCATTTCTATGTCATTTCCAGCGAGCAATATATCATCCACATATAATGATAATATAGTAAACTTGCTCCCACTTTTTAAGACATATACACAATTATCTAATTTATTTTGAATAAAACCAAGTTTAGTAACTGCATCATGAAATTTAAGATACCATTGTCTAGAAGACTATTTTAAACTATGTAGAGATTTTATTAATTTGTAAACTTTATGTTCCTATTCTTTCACCTGAAAACCTTCAGGTTGTTGCATATATATTGCTTCCTTCAACTCTCCGTTAAGGAATGCAGTTTTAACATCCATTTGGAGTAACTCCAAATCAAGATATGCAACAATAGCCAAAATAATTCTAATGGATGCAAATTTAGCTACAGGAGAATACGTCTCCTGAAAATCTATTCCTGCCTTCTGGTTATAGCCCTTGGCAACTAACTGTGTGTTGAATTTGTCAATTGATCCATCAACACGATATTTCTTTTTGAGCACTCATTTGCATCCTATGGCTTTTCTATTTTCTGGTAGATCACATAACTCCCATACCTTATTCTTTTCTATGGAATCAAGTTTTTCTCTCATAGATTCTAGCCATAAAGCTGATTCATGTGATTTTATCGCATCAGAAAAGGTTAAGGGATCTTGTTCTTCTATATTTGTATCTACCGAGAAATATGATGGCTCACATGAATATAAATAGTAAGCATCCATCCATGAAGGTTGTGTTCTTGGCCTTTTGTTGCCTACAACCGGTTGATTAGGTATATTATTTTCCATAGGTATTTCATCATTTTTAAGATTAGGTTCATTCACAATATCAGGGTCATTAGTGGGAACAACACTATAATAATCATTATCTATTACAGTTAGAGGTTTTGTTTCCTCTCGAACTTGTTCCTCTTCCTCTAGATTCTCTAGAAATGTAGCATCTCTGTTTTCAATGACTCCTTTTTCTTTATTGTAGAACTTATAACATTTTGACTTTTCTGAATACCCTATGAATCTACACTTTATTATTTTAAAATCTAACTTATCTCTAAGTTGACATGGAATGAGAACATGGGCTATAGATCCACACTTCCTGAGATGACTCAAATTAGGTTTCCTCTCATTCCATAATTTATAAGGTGTAGATGCAACTGATTTGGTGGGAATTCTATTTAAAATGTAGTTTGCAGTTAACAATGCTTCTCCCCAAAAGTTTTTAGAGAGATCAGAATGAGACAACATGTATCTAACTACATTAAGTAATATTCTATTTTTTCTTTCAGCAACACCATTCTGTTGTGGCGTATACGGCATTGTTGTATGCCTTTTAATTCCATGCTGAATACAATAACTCTCAAATTCTTTAGAATTATATTCCCCACCTCTATCAGTTCTCAAAATTTTGATTTCCAATCCAAGTTGATTTTCAACTTCTTTCTTATATCTCTTAAAGCACTCAAAGACTTCTAATTTTCTGGATATAAGATAGACGTGTGCAAACTTGGAATAATCATCTATAAAAGTAATAAAATATTCTTTATTACTATGAGTTTTGACACTTAGGGGACCATAAATATCCGAGTGTATCAACCCTAAAAGTTCATTGGCTCTGTGTCTGCCAATAAAAGGTTTTCTAGCCATTTTACCAGGTAAACAATGTTCACATGGTGGCAATTGAACATTAGATAGTGCAGGAAGCAAGTTCATTCTGATAATTTTTTTATTTTTAAAATACCAGCATGTCCTAATCTAGAATGTCACAATTTAGACTCAGAAATATAACAGGATAAGTAGTTCAAATTTAAAATTTTATTATCAGAATTATTACAAACTACTGGAAGAATGCATAATTCATGCTTGGGCACATATTTTTCCATAGCATACATTTTATTATTCTTGCCTATAGAAACCCTATTATTATAGAACCTCACTTCCAGTCCTTTCTTCATCAAGCTGGGAACCGAGATCAGATTGCGCCGAATTCCTGACGCATAGAACACATCTTTGAGGATAAGAATGTTGTCCCCAAGATCCAATCTATACGAACCAATACCTTCTACATCGAGATAGGTATTATTACCCATATAGATTCTCTGTTCTCCTTTCTTCAGCTCGGTGAATTCTACGACTCCATTATTGTCCTTTGCGATATGCCTAGTCGCACCGGAGTCGATCCACCAACCACTGATATCCGTCATCACAGCATTACATTCCATCACACCGACAAATTCTCTTTTGCTAGTACCCCCTTGTTCTGGATGCTTATAGCCTCCCTTATTCTCCTGCTTTTTACCTTGTGGGCAATTGGGCTTGAAATGCCCGAACTTTCCACAATTGTAGCAGGCTCCGCGGGGTACTTTCTTTCTCTTGAACTGCTGCGATTTCGGTCCTTGCAGTTGTGGTTTACTAGAACCAGGGTTTTTATAGCTTCCGGCATTATACCTCTGGCGGACATAATTCAGCTCTTGCTGTACCATATTCAGTTCTGGTTCCTTCCTACTGGCTATTAAGTCATGTTCTATCGCTAGGTGCATAGGAAGATCAGTGACAGACTTAATGGCAAGATTCATTCTTAATGTGGTGGCAGCCACAGCAAGTGAAGGAGGAAGACTATTTAGAATGGTTTTCACTTGCATTCTTTCCGAGATTTCGGTCCCAGCAGTGGATAAGTCTTAGCCATAACAATCATTTTATTTATATGTTCTACGACATTGTCTCCCTCTTGCATACGACAAGAATTATACTTATGCAAGAGGAGTTGAATGTTAACTTCAGAAGCAGTGTTGTATATTTCTTTTATTGCATTCCACATGTCCATGGAAGTTTTATAAGTTTCAAAAACTTTGATTAAATTATCTTCCATGAACATGAGCATATGACTTTTCACCTTTTTGTCTTTCGACTTTCACTGCTCAAACCCTTTCTTTTCTTCAGGTGTTGATTTATCAGTAAGGGTTGGAGCAGTGGTTTCGATTACATCATCAATGTTATCATAAATAAGAGCATATCCTATTTTTTATGCCACATATCATAATTAATGTCATTAAATTTGTCAATTTTTCCTAGTTCTGATAGAACGAGTTTACTAGCCATTCGGTAAAGAACTAAAACTAAATTCAATTTTAAAATATGTATAAGGTTGATATTTTGACAATTATACTAAAATATAATAAAGCTAAATAAATAAATGAATAAAAATGAACCTGACTGTTTCGAGTTGATGAAAGAAGTTCCAATTTGAACGAGATTGTCACTCAACGGTGTTGATTGGATCAACACTTGTTGAAGTTTTAGCGCCGTGAGAGCAAGTCACCTTCTTCAAATGCAGAGGCAGTGGGACCCGTGGGCTATAAATTAACTTCTTCAGATGCAGAGGTAGTGGGACCCGTGGGCTATAAACTTGAAGATGTAGGTCACGAGTAAGCCTTGAAGATGGTATGAGGTAGTACACGTGATAGGAGTAGGCTATGAACAAGTAGGTTATGAACTATGACAAGACTTGACAAGTAAGCTTATGAAAAAAATGGATGTAGCTGGATCTAGGACCGGCTTTGGAAGGCTACGTTGTAGGACCGAAAAACAAAGGGATGTAGCCTTTGAGAAATTAAAAAATGTGACAAGACTTAGACCAGAAGGCTATAAAAATGGCTATGAAACAAGCTAGAGAGGAAGACAGAGAGTAGGCTAGGGAAAAATAAATAAGAGTACAGTAGTTTTTAACTTTGAGACATGGCTATCTTTTAACCGAGGATATAGAGTAGGCTCCCTATTCTTCTTCAAGAATGTTGTTTCTTCTTCTTCTTCTTCAATTGAACTTTTCTTCTTCAACAAAGAGGGTTTCTTTGTTAGGAAAATAGCATGATTCCGAGATGATGAAGAACCTAAAGCTCTGATACCAGTGATTGAACTCAAAGAAGAAGAAAGAACAGATTTTTTGAGGGGCTCTGGTAATGGGTAAGTGGGTTTTCTTTGATTTTTGTTGTATTTTCTCAAGGAGAATGATCCTCCTTATATAGGGGCTTAACCCATCATCTCTACCCCTCAGATCCACCCCCATGAGAGATTTTCTCTCAACCACCCACGATTCACGTTCTCCACCATTCTCTCAACAGAGAAACCGTGGTTGATTTGGTCATCAATGACCAAGTCAAGCTAACAATTCATATATCAGGAAAAGATTAGAATAGGTAAATGTGTTCTTATCAATGGACCACATGGGGTAATTACTCACTGATTTACCAAAAAAAAAGGAGGAGGAGGAGGAGAATAATAGCTAAATGTGGGACGATACATTTGTTATGATATTGTATCTCTCTCTCAAAAATATATGAAGGGTGAGATCTTTGTGTCTCGTTCCTAGAGTGATATGAAGGATTAATTATGAAGGTAGTGATTTTTAAAGAGATGAGTGACATCTTTCTTTCTTTTTAACTAATTAATGTAATCTTTTCTTATGTACGAATTCTAATTTTATTGATCAAACCATAAAAAAATTAGATGCTTGATGTTTCTAATTTTCATGCTAGAATTTGGATTATTAATTGCTTTAGATAACTATGAAGCATATTGGAATACTTTGCAATATAGCTTTGGTTATAAACAAATTTTGCATAAACTTCTATACTGAGCATATTTTATTCCTTGTTTACATAAATTATTTCTTTAAAAAGGTAAATAATTGAAAAGGGTATGCGTTATCAATTTTTAAAATTATTTTTAAACCCAAAAAGTTGTAACGTTCGAGTCTGAAGTCTAAATCTATACTGGGGTGATATGCATCTCAAATAAAAATAGTTTGTTCTTTTCATTGGTTTATGGGCACTTTTATGCCGATTGTGAATCAATTTCAAGATTTAATAATCCTCCAGTAATTTAGTCCGTTTATAAAAATTCAAGTGGCATATTTCCAAACAACAAAGAATCAATAGATGGAAGATGCAAGAATCGCAAAGTACTTGACGTGCGCCGGGAATTCAAACGTTAGACTTCAACCCCTCGTTTGATGCGGGTAAAACAATAAAAAAACTAATCCTCCAGCATAAGCCTAATAATTTAAGTTAGTACATGATTCCGAACACTGATTTGAGATCATGGCTGTTCTCAATGCAAACAAAGACAAGAAACGGGACAATAATTAGTATTACAATAAAGTAGAGAATTGTAGCTTAGGTTCGAACGGTAGAACCTTAAGGTTAAAGTACAAAGAGAACATAACAACGCGGCCCATATATTTGATATTTAGGATAACTTTGTATACATTTCAAAATTAAGCTTGATAGAACTGAATAATCATTTTATCAATATAATTTTTGAATAGGGCACTTGATAGAACTGAATAATCATTTCAAAATTAAGTTGATTTTCTATAAATATAGGGGGTGTTTGGTTCAATTTCTACAAATTATAGAAAATATTGTAATTTTCTATAAACTTAGTCATTTTCTTGTTTTGAATCAAACAAGAAAAATAAACAAATAAGAAAATTGGTAAATTTTGACTTCTCAAAACTTTTCCTATAATATTTTTAAGAAATACAAGAAATCATATTTTGGATAGAAAACATTTCCTATAATTTGTAGAAATTGAACCAAACACCCCCTTAATTAACAATTCTAATTAGAACATGTTGGGGAAAACACACCCCAATCATTGTTGAAAACCGTGTCGAGGAACCAAACCAAACGCCAATCAAAGAGGGCCAAAAAACCAACCAATATCAATGCACAAACAAAACACCAATTTTAACGTGGTTCGACAATTGCCTACGTCCACGGGGCAAGAAGGGGATGAGGTTTTCACTAATAGAGAAGAAGAGTACAACTTGAGATTACAAATCACTCGAAGGAACAAACTAATCTCACCAACAATGCTCTTAATCTCTCCAAATAAACCCTAAACAAATAGCTCAGAAAATACCTCTTTTCTGTGCTCCAAATATCCCAAACTCTTGCCTTAGAAACCCTAGAAACGTATATTGGTATTTATACAAACACCAAAATCCAATAAGAACAGGAAACCAAACATGAGCCTAACCCGCTACGCGGTCGACTGCCATGGTCGACAGAACCTGGAAAACTCCTACATGGTCTGGCGGTCGACCGTGGCGGTCGACCGCGACAAACGACAGAGCCCAAAAATACATTACAGGGTCTGGCGGTCGACCGCGCCAAATCCAGACTCATACATGAGCCTGTGCACGTTCGCAGTCGACCGGCCTTGCGCCACGGTCGACCGCGCAGCTCCAAAATAGATCCCTATGTCCCAAAAACGTGTTCTTCTTCGAAATTCTTCGTGGTTTCTTTAATTCTCCACCTCGGTGAAGTTTCTACCAAAACTGAGCCGACACCAACCAAGCCAAATGCCTCACTTATTGCATCCAATACGCCATGGCAACGGACTCATGACAACTGATTCCATCCACACAAGTCGAGACCCAAACGGGAGTGCGAACACTCACCCAAACGTCGATGTCTACTCACCAAATCGGCTGCATCATTAAGACTACCTACGTATCCTCTTGCCCAAGGAATCAAGCATTCACGTAGTTCACCCAAACAGCCTCCAAAGGCCCTCAAACAAATAGAAAAGTTTGTAACTCTTCCCCAATATCGCCAACTGATCTGCAACTGATAGCGGCCCCAAACTGATACAAATCAAACACCTCCATTTGAGGTGAACCAATGGCCGTATCCAAATCATGTCCACCAGCTGCAACCGAATCCAAAACCAATCCATCATCTGCATCCGAAATTAAATGATCCCCAACCTGTGCCACCTCAGCTGGAATCCCAAATGACGCAATATGATCTGGAGTATGTGGAATAAGTTCCATCCAACGTGAAGTAGCATCACCCTCCACCTGCTGCGATATCCAAATGACCTGATCAACACTCTCCACCTGCTGAGAGTCAAAAGTGACATTCCTGCTCAGAACAAAATTAGAAGCTCCCAAACGATAATCAAATGAGCCTCCAAATCCCAAACGCGCAATCGGATCAAATCTCACATCCTCGATGTGACCAAATGCTGGGTAACCAAATATCCGACGCCAACCAAAATCTGAAGCAGCTCCACCAGATCCAATAACTCCTAATGCAGCAGTCGGCGACTTATGACTAAGATGACCCAAAAATGTCGAAACTCTAGAACCAGAACCAATGCTCGACAACCAACGCCGATCCTCCTCCAGAAAGGAACGACCCATCGAAACTGTCATCTCATCTCGTCGCCCCAAAGTCTCCACATCAATGAAGTGTTTCAAGTTGCCATGAGCTCGGCACAAACGCAAGAAAGGACCCCTACCAAAGCTAGAACAACGAGTTACCTTTCTGCCAATACACTTCTTCTAATTGTTATTGACTTCTAAGACTTTACACCAACGGGAACTGGTCCCAACTTTATAATGCCTAGAACAATCACCAACTGCGGAAACTACAAAATGATTACCTCCCAATGATGCCTCCTTGGAAGGCCCCCAAATGTCTGACTGAACACCTTCTAAAAAACCCCTCGCTCGATGGATAGAAGTGCCAAACTCCACCACAGTCTTGCTCATCCTAATGTGCTCAAAGGACATTCATCTGCAGGTTAAAGCACTCCTCAACAACCTATGCACGGCATCACCAATCAAATACCCCGGCACCAAACTACGCCATAATCTAGCCAAATCCAATGAAGTCGTCAGAGCTCTATCAATCACCGTGCTCCCAAGCAAATAGTATAAGTTACTCCTTCTGACGTCCTTCATCACAACCATGGACCTAAATATAACCTTCAAACGTGCATCCGCCAAGGTCACCCTATAGTCTGCTGCCTCCAAAGCTCCAAGTGAAATGATGTTCTTCTTCAACTGAGGAACGAACCTCACTCCAACCAACTCCCGAATCACTCCGTCACTCATCCTGGTCCGAACAGTGCTAATACCACTAATAGGGCATTCATGATCATTACCCATGAGCACGAAATCCTCTCTTTCCAACTCCTGAAAGCTGGAGAACCAATCCCTCCTAAGGAAAATGTGGTATATAGCACCCGAGTCCAACATCCACTCTGTAGAGTAGGCAACACAAACTGACGGCAGTGCAGATAATGAGTAGCCCGAAGAATCCGAATCTGAATCGTTGCCACTAGCCTTGACAACATTCACCTCTGAAGCCTGAATAGCTTTACCCTTATTCTTCCCGGCTTGATCATTCAACTTTGGGCATTCAGCTTTCTAATGTCCATCTTCTTTACAAAAAGCACGTTGATTCCTATAAATTCCAAGATGTGCCCTTCTAGACTGTGATCTTCTACCTCGGTTTGGACCCTTTACTCTTACAACTAATGCCCCCGTTACCGGCTCAATAGAAGTCTCATTGTCCTTCTTCCTAAGTTAGTAATTCACTAATGCAGCGATGACCTTACTATATGAAAAATATGCCTTCCCATTAATAAGAGTAAGGACAAACGTCTCATATTCCTCATCAGGTAAGGAACTCAACAATAGCAACGCCTTGTCCTCATCTTCAACAATAACATCTACATTCGCTAAATCTGCAAGAAGTTTCTTGTAGTGGTTCATGTGATCACTAATGGATGTCCCCTTCTTCAATTGGAAGCGATAAAGCTTCTTCTTCAAATGCAAACGGTTTTCGACGCTCTTCGTCAAGTACTTGCTCTCTAAGACTTCCCAAATCTTCTTAGCTGAAGTCTCATTCATCATATCATATTTTAGGTCTTGAGTGAGATAAGACCTAATCACACCACATGCTGTCCGATTCATATTTTTCTAAACCTTCTCATCAATGTCGTCCGGTTTCTCGTCCAACTCTAACATATCTTCCAAATTCTGGGCATTGAGCGCATCCAAGACTTCGCATCGCCAAAGTCCAAAATTGTTAGTGCCATTGAACTTCTCCACGTCAATCTTCATCGAGTGGATACTCAAACTTTGGACAGTCTTCACACTTAAAGAACCACCCTCAACTCCCTATTTCTCGACTATAATCCTCAGCACACCAACAACCAATGCGGAAACAAACGAAGAATAGATCCAAAACTGAGAAAAGAAAGAAACTTTACCAAAAAGATCACACCTTTCTCACCAACTGAAACCCTAGACGAGCTTCCCAAATCGATTTACTCCTCCAAATAGCCCAAGCGTAGCCCGACTTCTAATACCAATTGTTGGAGAAAACACACCTCAATCGTTGTTGAAAACCGTGTCGCCGAACCAAACCAAACGCCGATCAAAGAGGGCCAAAAAACCAACCAATATCAATGCACAAACAAAACACCAATTTTAACGTGGTTCAGCAATTGCCTACGTCCACGGGGCAAGAATGGGATGGGGTTTTTACTAATAGAGAAGAAGAGTACAACTTGAGATTACAAATCACTCGAAGGAACAAACTAATCTCACCAATAAAGCTCTTAATCTCTCCAAATAAACCCTAAACAAATAGCTCAGAAAATACCTCTTTTCTGTGCTCTAAATATCCCAAACCCTTTCCTTAGAAACCCTAGAAACGTATATTGGTATTTATACAAACACCAAAACCCAATAAGAACATGAAACCAAACATGGGCCTGACCCGCTACGCGGTCGACCGTCACGGTCGACCGCGACCAACGACAGAACCTGAAAAACTCCTACAGGGTCTGACGGTAGACTACGACAAACGACAAAGCCCAAAAATACATTACAGGGTCTGGCGGTCGACCGCGGCGGTCGACCGCGTCAAATCTAGACTCATACATGAGCCTGTGCACGTTCGCGGTCGACCGCGCAGCTCCAAAATAGATCCATGTGTCCCAAAAACCTGTTCTTCTTCGAAATTCTTTGCGGTTTCTTCAGAACAGTCCATCTGACACTACTGTAATTAATGTCTCTCGATCTTGGTCAAAACCCAAAACATGGACTCGATCAGAATTGAGATTGATTAAGCCAAATCCAAATTAATCTAATTGAACCCGAAAAGACTCCAACAGTCAAAGAACCTATAGCATCGACAAGCACCGATTCATTCTCTTTAAAAGTAAATAATTAAATATATAAAAAGTCTTATTCAGAACAGGGGAGCTTGAACGCCAATGTACGAGAATATGCAAGCGAAGAAAGCGTAAAATCACAAGAAGGATTCTAATATATTAAAATGAACCTAGGTCATGTCTCAACTAGAACCCGATCAAAAGATATCTCTAAAGAACGATTCGTGTTAGCTAGTTTGGCAAATTGACCGGAAAAAGTACACTTCCTTCAGTTCCTTTGCCATCAAACAAGAATGCCTCGCATAAATAGGAATCCTTTCTTAGTATAATATCTCGGTTACTACCATAAAATCCTGAGATTTAAGGAAAACATTTCTTCGCACGAAGCATATCGACGGGGCCTTTGCCAAAAAAAACAAAGGAAAAAACTTATCTTCCTTTTTGTTATGATAAACAGGAAAAAACTTATCTTCTACAAAACTTTCCTATTTTCTTGTTTGCTAAATGGAAGTTAGATATCCTATTGTTTTACAACTTTGACACTTACATATTCTAAGTTACTAAAAATGCAGTTTAATATTCTAAGTTGTAAAAAAATAACATATTAGTATCTTTTGTTAATTGTTATAGGAATGTACCTAGGAATATGTCCTTTTAACTGGTAGAAAGTATTAAAGTGTTGCTTTATTATAACTTAGGATATTAAAGTGCTATTTTTTTATATCTTAGAAAATTAAAGTGCTACCTTTTACAACTTAGAATATTTAAGTGTAAAGGTGATGAAACAATAGGGTACTTAAGTACCAGTTATTTACAACAACATATTAAAGTATTTTTTTTCCAACTTAGAGCATCAAAGATTCAATGTACTATCTTTTACAACTTAGAATATTTAAGTTTAAAAGTTGTGAAACAATAAGGTATTTAAGTGTAATTTAGCCTTTCTTGTTCTTATATTAAAATCAAGAGGTAAGATGACGTAATACCCTCTCATTAGATGATATGATCTACTTTATGATTCATGACAACTTTTTATGAAAATATAGGATGTAATTTGGAAAACCCCAATGAGTTTATTAGCTCTCTCTAGGATGTTATTTATAGTGTTCAAGAAAATAAAGAAGTTGTCCCCTAACTGATGTGGGACTAAACGATAGTAAACAACTACTCTCAACACTCCCCCTCAAGCTGAGCATACATATTGGACATGCCTAGCTTGTTACAAATAATATTTACTTGTGTTCTCCCAAGAGGTTTAGTGAGGGTATCTACAAGTTGATGATCCGATGGTATGTGCTTGGATCTAATGATTCTCTTCTTCATCTTCTCACGAATCAGGTGGCAATCAATCTCTATGTGTTTTGTCGTCTCATGAAACACTTGGTTCTTAGCTATGTAAATAGCGGCATTGTTATCTCCATACAAGCTCACAAGACACTCCGGAGGATAACCAATCTCTGTTAATATATCTCTAATCCATATCAGATCACAAGTCAAATTCTCCATGGCTCGATACTCAGACTCAGCTGTAGATCAAGAGACTACGCTCTGTTTCTTACTCTACCATGATATTAGATTTCCTCCAAGAAACACATAATACCTAGTAGTTGACCGCCTGTCCTCAGGAGACCTTGCCCAATCTGCATCTGAGAATCTTGCAACTCTCGTGTGACAGCTATCTGAATAGAGTACTCCTTTTCCTAAGGTTTTCTTAAGATACGTAAAAATCCTCTTCACAACTTCCATATGAGGTTTCCTAGGCCCCGAGAGAAACTGACTGATTACACTAAAAGAAAATGCAATAATCGGTCTCATGACTGTTAGGTAGTTTAGTTTACCTACAAGTCATCTATATTCTTCAGTATCCTCCAGTAACTCCCCCTTGAGTCGATAGTAGTTTGATTTTATCGTCCATAGGTGAGTCAATGCCTTTGTATTCTAACATCCCAACATTAACCTTCATATCAAGTACATATTTTTTCTGAGATAAGAGAATCCCCTTCTTTGATCTAGCTACCTCGATACCCAAAAAATATTTTTAGGATTCAAGGTCCTTAGTTTGAAATTGTTACTCTTCAAATGACTAATGCCCTGTGCATCGTCGCCAGTGATCACAATGTCATCAACACAAATAACCAAAAGGATCCGCTTTCCACCATGAAATCTCCAGAAAACTGAGTGGTCTTTCTAAGCTTGATGAAGACCAAAGGTCTGAACAACTATGGCAAAACGTCTGAACCAAGCCATCGAAGATTACTTCAAACCATAAAGAGATTTTTTTAACTTGCAAATATTGTCACACTCCCCTTGAGCAACAAAACCTGGTGGTTGCTCCATATAAACCTCCTCATCAAGAATGCCTTTGATGAATGCATTTTTAATATCCAACTGATGTAGTGGTCAATGATAGCGAGCAACGAGCGAAATAAGAATGCGGATAGATGTCATGTTGAGCTATAGGAGAGAACGTATCGATATAATTAAGGTCATAGATCTGTGAATATCCCTTTTGTAACTAATTGAGCTTTGAGGCGGGCTAGAGAGCCATCCGGATTTACTTTGACAGTGTAAACTCATTTGTAGCCAACCGCTTTCTTCCCTGGTGGAAGGGAAACAAGATGTCAAGTCCCTTTTTTTCTAAGGTTGTTGTTTCATCTTGCATTGCCACTATCCAACCAGGGTTAGATAGAGCTTCTGACAAATTCTTAGGAACCGAATAAGAATCCAAAGAAGATATGAATGAGTAATGTGATGGAGATAACAAAGCGTAAGAGACATAGTGTGTAAGAGGATATCGAGAACAAGATCTCTTATCCTTTCAAAGGGCAATGAGAAAATCATCAGTAGCCTGAGTAGTTGGCCGTACAAGCACATTTTGACTTGCTAGTATATCAGGCTCTTGGGTGGATTGAGACAATAGCTCAGGTTGTGAAACAGTACGTCTTGTATAAACCTGAACTGGTTCCGCAAATGTAGATAGTAGTCAGTCTGTACAACAGCTTTAAAAGGAACATTGATAGTGGTTTTTCGAACTAGAAGATAGTTACAATCATCGGAAGGGTCTAAGAATTTATCAAAGGCAATATGTCCTCATTTGTTCTCAAAGAAGACAACATCAACCGAAATAATATATCGATTCAAGGATGGGCAATAACATCTGTAGTCTTTTTGAGTCCTAGAATATCCAAGAAAAATACCCTTAAGAGATCGTGAATCTAATTTCGTCTGTTGAGGACTATGATTATGAATAAAGCACAAAGATCTAAAGATCTTAGGAGGTTAATGAAAAGCATCTTCAGCCAGATATAAAAGGGAGATTGAGATTTTATTCTGTAAGACAGAGAAGGATAGTCTATTGATCAGGTAGCATGCTGTAAAAAAGGCATCACCCAAAATTATTTTGGAACTTGACGATGGAATAACAAGGTCCTAGCAATTTCTAACAAGTGTTTCGTTCTTACGCTCAGCAACCCTATTTTGTTGGGGTATGTAAGTACAAGAAGACTGATGTAAAATTTTCTTCCAAATATTTTATGAAGGAGCTTTCAAAATTCCTTAGCGTTATTTGTTCTTAAAGTTTTGATGGTATTGTGAAATTAATTTTTAATCTCAGTACAGAAAACTTTAAAAACAGAGCACACTTCAGAATGACTTTTCAGTAGGTAAATCCAAGTGATGCGAGAAAAATCATCCACACTACTAATAAAATATTAAAAACTGAGTTTGGATGGAGTAGAAAAAGGACCCCATCCGTCGGAATATACTAAATCAAAAGGGTTATCGACTCTCTTGTTAACGCGACCTAGGTAAGACACTTGTTGATGTCTGATATCACACAGTGAGTTAAAGTCGCGGAGTTGCTAGGTCGTTGAGAGATTGAACTGTCGAGAGGGGCCGTTTTCCTTCTTTGACTTTATGCCTGGTTCTCAGAGCTCGGGGTGGGCAGATCACCTGTATACACAAGAATCATGGGAGTACGGGGCTTGTTTCCCTCGTGGTACCTCCGACGGTCAAGTCAGCTGGTGGACTTAGGTGAGGTGAAGGAAGAACTGTGTGTTCTTCCAAAATGTGTCTAGAGAGTTTTTAGGTAGTAAGGAGAATCCAACCTTTTTTTCATGACGAATAGCGTATGTATTTATAGAGGACGCCAAGAACCAAATCACCATCTAACGAGAATGTGTTCTTTGATGAGGGCGAGGGGTGATTTGAAGACTGAGTCATCCTCTACCTGATACGTGTCGATTGGTGAGTGACGGGAGGTCACTTCAGTGACATGGGGAATCAGCAGCCGTCGAGGCATGTCGGCGAGTGACTTAGGGTCACTTTTGTGGTATGGGGACTCTGCAGCCGTTGAGGCTTGTCGGCGGGCGACGTGGAGTCACTTATGTAGTCTGGGGACTTTACAGCCGTCGAGACTTATCGGCGGGTGATGTGGAGTCGTAATGATGATTATAAATGATAAAATAATGCTGAGAAGTAATGTTCCGAGTCGCCCTAAGGGGAAGTGTCGCCTGATTTCTGAGTAGCAATCTCTTACTCGACTGAGTCCGCCTTTCGAGTCGTCTTTGGGGAATAAAATCGGCTCGACTGAGTCTCGGACTTGGGATAGCGTCTTTGTAAGAAACAGGGAACACCCTATAACAACACTCATTGGTGTTTTTTCGAGTTGACATGACTCACACTCTAAAGACTCGGCATGATTTAAATCTGAAACCAAAGTTTTAAGAATTAAAAGAGGGGGATGACCAAGCCGGTAATATGCTTCAAAGACTGATGTGGAGTTTATACATGCCACCTGGGAAGGGGAAAGTTTAGTTTGTACAAGTCGTTCCGCTCATGTCCAACGTTAATCGTCTTCCTTGTCCCAAGTGCCTGAAAAATGTAATATGTAGGAAAAAATGTGATTGTGCGGTTTAATCCTTTAGTAATTCTACTGACAGATTAAGAGATTAAATAGAAAATGAGGAGGATATAGCACAGAAGAAAGTGAAAGAGTATTAGTGTTTGCAGATCCAATACCCTCCACAGGTGTGGTGGATCCATTAGCTAATACTACTGAAGGAAAGGAGGTGGTAGGTATATAGGAGGATAATATACCTCGGTTCCCAGTCATATGATTAGTTTCTTCTGAATTTATAGCCCAAGTATGAGATGATGACGATGTAAGGAAAGTATTGGGTTTACTTGTCTGGGCAAGCATAGCCATAGTAGGAGAGGATTGAGTATTCTTCATTTGCTAAAATAACTGGAGTTGAAACTGCTCAAACTGGCGGCGGGTGTCTTCATCCATGAGAATCTCCTATGTAGCTACATGTGCACTCTGAGTTAGCTAAGGACAATGAAATTTTATGTGACCC
>BQKN01067325.1:0-14515 GCA_022839385.1 Asparagus kiusianus
CCGCGGAGAGTGCCGGCGTCCTCAAAGAAAGCCCGGTCCAGGTAGGCGTCCATCCGGTCCAGCACCGTTTGGTGCCGCTTTCGCAGACGTCGGAGCTCGGCCTCCTTCGCCAGGATCCGCTTCGTCCTTTCTTCGCGCTCGAGCAGAAGGCGCAGGGAGATAGGAGGCGGCACGTTGGAAGGATCTTCGTGGACCGCCTCTTCGAGGCGATACATCCACTCCTCCACTCGATGGAGCTCCTGCTCGCAGTTGCGTGCGAGCAAGACATCGCCCGACTGGCGGATCTCCCTTAAGCCCGCTTCCACGAGGGGAAGCACATCATAGTACCGGCTGGCGCCCACACCGACCTCAAGGGCGACCCCCCGTACCAAGTCCTCCAGCCGCACAAGGGGGACGAACGCTGGGTGAGCCAAGGGATCTAGAACGGAAGACCCTTGGGCTGAACCCACGGGAGAAGCCGGTGGGACGTTAATATTAACCACGGTGGCGGAAGAGCCCACCTCTTCGGACACACTATGTTCGGAGTCGGAGGCCATGGAGTGGAAGGGTTGGCGACGGTGATCTTTCGTCTCGCGGACTTTTTTCAAAAAAGAAGGAGCGTGGCTGAAGAAACGGCGAGTACGGGGAATATATCTAAAAAACTGATGGTCACGATCTGTCCCCTCGAACGATCGAGCGGTCCAGATGCCTCGCGGCGCTTCGGGCTCAACACCATTTAAAGCTCCGCTTCTCGAGACCCGAACCGACCGATCGAATGAAGCCCAAGAAGCAAGGCACCCTGTCACTTCGCCATTAATGGGCATTGGCACGTCTTTAATTCCTTAGCTGGTAAGCATTTGGGCCCGCTGGAAGACGCGTGGCACGAGATTTCGCCTACAACCTAAACTCGCCTTTTCGAGAGTCTCGCTTGCGTTCTAAATTCGCCAGCGACATCGGCACAAATCCGCCAATGCTAGAGATTCGCCCACGGTTCGAATTCGCCAGCAGTCGAAGTTAATCCTCGCGGCGAACTCACCGACGGTTTAACACGACTCTCTCGGCGAATTTGCCGACCCGTATTTGAGTTGAGTTTTCACCCAAGTGTTGCGACCTGAAACCGCTGATGGCTATGCCAAAAGAAATATTAAAGGGGTTATATCCAAAAGGAACACGACGAGGAAGAACACAAACTGCATCAAATGCTCCTAGACAGTACATTTGAACAAAGTTATGTTTTTTTTTTGCAAATCGCGAAAGTCATAATATTGCGTTCGAAGAAGCAAAACATGCATCCAGTGTTTAAGATAATACATCTGAACAAAGTCGTGACATAGTTTCAAAAGCAAGACAAATAAACAAAGTGTCTTAAACATGAATACATGGTGGAGATCCTAATCAAACACACTGAAAGAAGAAATGTCTTCCTTGGCCAATGCCACCTTCCTTGCGAAGTCCTCACGAGCCTTGTCCTCGGCCGCCTTCCTGATGCGATCCTCAAAACTCGATCTGGCGGCGGCATCCTTCTCACGCAAGGCTTGAAGACGTTGAGTTTCCTCCTCAGCTTTCTTGCTGACCTTGACAACATCGGATTGGAGCTCCTTCCAATTCGTCTCCGCCTGCCTCAATTCGGCTCTCAGGAGAGCCATGGTGCGATTGAGGTCGATAACTTGATCCCCCAACTGCTGTTGTTGGCTCACCCAGAAATTGGTGATGGATTCCGAGTCAGTAATTTCTTTGAAGCGGACCTCCTGTTCCTGGGCCTCCAGACGTCGGAGATGAGCCAAACAAGACTCCACGTCCGGGCCCTCCCGCAGCAATGCCTCTAGCCCTATCATACGCGACTCCAGAAGACGAAGTTCTCGCATACAACGGGTGAAAAGCCGATTTTCGCCCGATCGTCGAATGTCTACCGCACGGTCCAGGAGAGATTGCTTGAAACTGGCAAAACTACCCAAGCCGAGATCGACAAGAGAAATTACCTGTCTCACGGCGTTCTCGAACTCCTCGACGCGGGCCTGCCAAGACGAGGAGCCAGGGGGAGTAGGCTTTTGACCGGGGGCGAGCATTGCGATTGGGGGAACCTCGAGGCAAGGTTCCATTCCTGGTTGCGGAGCAAAACCTTGGGCAGGAGGAGCCTCCGGGCTCTCGGGCTCGTCATCAGATATCAAGATGGGTTCCGCCTCGTGCTCCTCAGGAAGCGGTGCATCATCGTGGACTGAGAAGCACAGCAAGAGCATGAAAGAGGGATCTAAGCCAGAGATACCTATCCATGTCTAAACAGGGTTTGAACTGGGAACATACCTTCGGCAGCGGCCGCTCTGGCCGCACCCGAGGAAGACGCCTCCTTCCTCTTCTTGGAAGTAACCCTCTTCGTCTTCGGTGCCATCTGGGAGACACAAGGTAATCAGGATCTCTTCTGAGAGGAACGATGAGAAAGCCTTGGCTTTTCTTAGGGAAAAGGTACAAAAAAACCCCGACCCTAGGCGGTTATATGCGGTTCGATTGGACCCTTCAGTCCCGAACAGTTGAGGGAGAAGCCGAATATCCCGCATCCTATTTGAATGATTGAGATTCGGCAGTTTCGGAGCATGATCTCTAACCAACGGCCCAGATCGGGCGTGAAGGACGAAGAGACCCATCGCACTGCAATTAAGGCAAGACGGCGCACCCACGCCTCCGTAACTGACATACACGTGGGCGGACACACGACCCGCTAAAAGCGGAGTCCACCTGTATCTAGAATCGCCGTTAACGGAGCAACTGCGAGTTCATCAATTTGCAAGATTCGCCAGCAGGCGAAACGGGTCTGTAACTGGAATCCGCCAAGGGAAATTTCCCTCAAACATTGACATCAATTAGTGCACTAAAATATCTATACTAAATATAGTATGCACACAAGCCATAATCGCCAGAAACAAAAGGATAATTTCATTCAAGGAAAAGGAGTCCTATTACAACGAAAAAATTAAAAGGCGAATTATAAGGATTTCAACTGCCGTTCCGCCTCACGAACTTTTTCAGCATGGCGGAGTTCAAGCCTCCTTAAGACCTCTCGGCGAATCTCTTCCTCAGTGCACGAGATCAAGTCTTGAATGGCCACCTTGACATCCTTGAGGGCTCGAGCCTTCTCCCCAACCGAGTCAGTAGTCAACTGCCGACGGGACTCAACGCCCTCCAACTCCTTTGCCACCTGATCAAGGGCCTCCCCTTGAACAGCCAGAGAGGCCTGCGCGCCAGCTATGACCCGTTTCAGCCTCTCCACTTCAAAGGAAAGTCGGGAGAACCGGCTATCAACCGTCTCTTGCTCGCGAGCCACCCGCGCATCCTCGGCCTGGGCCTGCTCCAGCTCCGCTGACAACTTTAACTCCAGCGTCAGATTCTCGTTCAGGCGGCGATCCCGATCTGCTAGGGTTACTCGAACTTCGTGAGAGGCGAGAGCAAAGAGATTGGAACTCTCCGCACGAAGAGTGAGCAGCTGCTGAACCGCCACCTCCACTGCGTTCAGGCGCTGAAAGTAGGGTCTCGCCACGGTGATGCCAAGCCTCTTACGCAAGAAGGACGCGTCGTCCTCAAGAACTTCCTTGAATTCCTCGAAGGGACAATTCCCCTCCAAAACCTGCCGAGTGCAGTGGGCCAGAGTGTCTTCGAAATTGGCCACAGCTCGCGCCACCTGCTTCTTTCGCCAGCATTCCATAGGAGAGAGAGAGGCATCTTCGACAGAGGATGAAGCCACAGTCGGAGTACCGGTAGTCACGATCGCAGAAGCAACGACCGGCGCTGCCAGAGCCGGAACAATCGCTGGCGCCGCCAGAATGGCAGTGGCAGAGTCACAAGTCACCAACGCCGGTGAGGAAGTGACCGTCAGCCCAACGGGAGTTCCCCCTTGAGCAGGAGACTCTCGCGCTGAGCGCTCACCCCCGACCGGTGTCCCCTCGAAGGTGGGGGTTCCCCCTTGTCGATCCGCAGGGACCACCACCTCCTCCTCACTTGATAGCGCCTCGTGAATGGAGGCGTTGTCATCCGTCTCAGATTCGCCAGAATGACCCTCCCAAGAGGGAGGATCCTCCTTGCCAGCAATTTCATGGGAGGGGCCAACTGCGGATACAAGGAAAATGATAACAATTAGTATCCCCTTGGCCTAGAAGGGCCAACAGCAATGAAACTCTCGCTTACCTGAACCCCCTGGTTCTCTTTCATCTCCACTCCCCTCGTCTTCGTCAGAAGGGATAGGGATCACTTTCTCAACTGCACGAATTCGATATGAACAGTCAGAAAATACGAATCTAACCTCGTACACAAGGACATCATATCGAAAGACTACCTCTCGGTACAGATGCAGGAGTCGTTGAGACCCCCGCCTGTGACTCTACACCGGATGAAGGGAGCATGTCCTTCAAAATCGCCGGAGCCACCTGCGGTGCAGCAGAAGGAGCAGGTTGAGCAATTTCCACCCCAGAGGCAGTACCTGCCCGACCAGCCGCCGCTCTAGCGGTCACTATAGTCTCCTCACCACGGGCCCTCTTGGCCGCTTCCACTCTAGAGCTCTCCGCTGCTTCTCGCTGTCGTTTCGAGAGCAACGAACTACTCGGAGATAAGAGGGGCGCTCCCATATGCCCAGCAATCTCACTACGGGCTCGCTCCAGGCGCTGGCTCGCCCGGGTCAACTCAACAGGCTCCCTCTGCTCGCCTTGGGAATCTAGAGGAAGACCGGGAGAAGGAACTCGTGTTTTAGGCGCCTCAGATTCATCTGTGCCCGCGCCCTCACCCTCAGAATCTCCTGCAGGGCCTCCCATGAGCAGCTCCCTAGCCGCTGCACGACCCCTCCGCCAGTACGAGAGCGTATGGTGCAGGTCACGATCCTTCGAAGGTAACTCAAAACGGGCGTCGGTACCGCCGGCGTGAGTCCAGAACCACCCTCGAGCTCCGTCCACCAGCCCTCCTTCAAAGCACAGGTGAGGGTTGACGTTGCCCACATACAATTGGTCGTACCCAAACTGGCGGGCGAACCTGCAGGGGATGTATGGTTCGAGATAACACGACGAGCCCATTCTCAGAACGTGGTACCCAGGTCGGATATTTATCAACCAACGAAAGGCGCCGTGAGGGAGGATTGTGTAGTGGTCCGCCGTCGGCGCATCCCTGAGAGATTCTCCGTATCCGCCCCCGCTGAAATAAGGAAAAGAGCGGCGAAAGTTGTAATTCCCAAAGTAGGAGAGCATCTTCCTTGCATCAGGGATGTCCTTGCACTTCCAGGAGCACTTCTCCAAGCGCTGGACGAACGGGACAAACTTATCGCCTTGGGGCGCCGCTGGAGCACTCATCAAGCACTCACAGTAGTATACGAACCAAGCCATCAGATAGGTATACGGCAGCCCCACCCTGGGGTTGGGAGTCCTGGTAACCTCTCCTTCTCCCTCGTCGATAGTCGACACACGGCAGAACTGGGCCGTCAGGGTACGAAGCCCCCGATGGATGCAAGCTATCGTCGCCGATACCAGGGAATAAGACTTCCCATGAGCTAAGCAAACCGCCGGGTATACAACCTCCACGGGAAGAGCCTCGAAAGAGTGAGTGGGGATTACGCACCTCTTCAGCCACAACATGAGGAACCCCGCAAGCAGCGCCTTCCCCGAAATAGGTGACTTCGCCTGATGGTGGAAAGAGTGGAAGACGGTACCAGACTTAAACCCGCCTTCATCACGGTCGAGAGTCATGATCCCCCCTCTTTGGCCATCCTCGCCTCCACTTCGGACTGGTCGCATACACCTAATGGGAGGGCGGGCTGCCCCTTGACGTCGTTCCCCGGGAACAGATAATCAGCCCAGTTCTTGTGGCTGATCCCCTTCTTCTTCCCTCTATGATCTGCTGCCCCCAAGGTGCTGAGGCAGATGTGGTAGTGGTAGAGTAACTCCCATAAAGTTCTAACCGCCGAGGGCGAATGGCTTAACAGCTGATCGATCTCAGCTTGATCGGGGACGTACTCCTCGTAAGGAAAGTCTCCCAGGGGCAGGCCCGACACGTCGTGCATCTCGTGAGGGGTGAGGCCAAGCTCACCATTGGGGGTGAAGAATGTGCCGCTTTCCGCACAATACAGCTCCAGAATGCTGTGAAACTGAGAAGCGTTGATCCGCAAGCCATGTCGCGTGGCTTCGATGGCAACGTACAGCTCTGTGTTCTTGAGATCGGCATTCTCAGCCAGAACACGATCAACGATCTTGGACCACCAAGTGTCGCTGCCGGGTGCAGAATAGACCCACCCCGGAGCTCTGAAATCCTTCGGGGGAAAGCTCCCCCCGACTCGGAAGAAGCGATGACGGAAGGTCTCCGCCGCTGATATCGATTCCCCCACGGGCAGTTCAGCAGACATTAAGCCGGGACGCAGACCCGTCACACGCTTACATGAGCCATCCACTCCATATCCGGCCGTAGAGCCCGTGAAAATGCCACAAGTGACCCCGTCCTGAGTTGGGGTCAGCTCCCAGTTCATCCTCCGAGGAACCGCGAGGGATCGCAACTCAACGATTGAGAACCCCCTCGACATGCTGGGGAGATAGTAGTGAGTCCCCTCCACCGTGTGGAACCACTTGCCCTCCTTGAGCAGCAGGGCAGAGGGGTCGGTCGTGGCATCGCCGAATAAAAACTGAGGTTTCGGCAGCTCTGCTCTAGCATCATCTGTCAATGTCGCGTCGGTCGTCAACTCGCGCAGTGTCAGGTGGTGACCGTCCGTGACTCTCTTTATCGAGCCACTCGGTTTGTCGGCGGCAAACACAGGTACCGGAGCCAGAGAGGGAAATCGAGGGGGTGCCGTGTAGTTCGTACCACCGGCGTGGCCAATGGCCACACCCTCCGGGAAAGCCTCATCAGAAAAAGTCGCTGCAAGAAAGGAAAATCAATTAAGACAAAATCCGCCATCGAACAGAGGCGAGCGGGATCGCCTGTCGAAAAGGGGAACCCACTTCGAACTCGCCTATCGTAATGGGAGTTCGCCTCCCTTCCTCTAAAGGCAAATAGGGCTAACTTTGCCCCAAATTGGGGGAAGTTACTGAAAGGCGGCGGGATTCCAGGGCAATGAGCAACGCTCATCTCCCCAAATCCGACGCCTAGGGCCTACACGAGGTCACCCAACAAACCTATCGACATACCTGAGCGCGACGCCGGAGCATCAACGGGCATGCCGGCGGAGAGACGGTCGGAGTAACGACCAGGGCCTGCGCCTCTCACTTTGCACCTCCTAATTTTTGGAGCCATTGAAAGATGGGGCGGGAATTCTTGTCTTAGAAGTTTCTTTCGAGATTCAAGAGCGCGATGAATCCCAAAGGAGGAAAACAGCGGGTTTAAAAAGGGGGAGTTGTCCACGTGGCCGCGATCACCCTCGAGAGGCGGATCCCCCACGAACGGGAAACGTGGCCACGATCAAATTCGACGGTCCAGATCACCCTCATCGACGGTTGCATCCAACAGTTGAATTCGAAAACCATGGCCACGATCAGAACGAGGCACATGGAGCGGAGCCAAACTGTCGAATCATGATAATACCACACCGCCTTAGCTGGAAAGGCACGAAACCCGTAGGTGAACACGTGGCCTACCCACATTAGGCCTAATTTCGCCCAAAGAAAAGGTCTCAACGGCGAAAACTTGAATAAAATCCGCAAGTCTTTTAAAATTTTGCCACCAAGTCCTAATTTCGCCTGCACGACTCACACACCTTTGAGAAAAGGGCGATTTGCCCAAAATCTAGAAACTGACGAAGTGATTCTGTTTACACCCACGCCCCAGGCGACTAAGGGTCAGAGTAGAAATCTTAGCACTAAGCCTAAGAGAAACTACTCGATAACTTATCATACTGAGGGGAATAGTATGGCTAGCCCGATTCAAACGGTAATCGGTAAAGGCAGATCAAACCCGTTGATAGCTGAGGGTTTGCTAAAAATCCTAATACACCTGGTCCAAAACGTCTTTATTCAAAGTATTCCAGACCACACGTAAGCCGATTTTGGTCTGAAAACTTTGAAGGGGGTCTTGTAGACGGTAAGAATTACCGCGGCGGATTAGCAAGCGAGTTCGCCCACAGAACAGGACCACCCCCCTCTTAGGCCACTAAGCGGATTCGCTGACATGCGAATACCCCACGTTGGCCGCATACTCCAAATCGCATGGATCCGCCAGCAAGGCGAATCCGCCTTCACTAATTGAATCCGCCCGCAAGGGAGGTACTCAAATCCTCCCTCGTGTGCCGAAGCCACTTGCAGGGAGCCACGTCTGCCTACGTAAGCCGAAAGCCAGGTTTCTAGGGACAAGCCTTCCCTGCTTCCCACGATGCGACAGGAAAGGGGAACAGTGTCCCAGGTCCGTCCGACGTCCGCCCGCAATTCAAGCGAAGGAGACAGGCGCCGGACCGGCCTGCATACTCATAAATGCAGGTCACCTCACCCATCAGAGGGGAGGGCCGAAGCCGTCGACGCGCCTTAAGCCTTCTGGAGCTCGCTCAGACACGCAAGGTCCATTCTCCAACTTCTGCCAAGGCCACTTGCCAAGAACCACGTCCGCCTACGCGAGCCAGAGACCAGGTTTCCAGGGACAAGCCTTCTCTGCCTACCACGACGCAAGGTAAGGAGGCACAGTACCCCAAGTTCGTCAGACGGCAGTCCGTAATTCAAGCGAACGAGATGGGCGCCGAACCGGCCTGTAGACTCATAAATGCGGGTCCCCTCACCCATCAGAATGGAGAGCCAAAGCCACCGATACGCGGCAAGCTATCTGGAGTCCGTCCAGGCACGAGATGTCCATTCTCACGCCCCTATTCAGACATAGGGTGAGGGGAGGAAGGGTACAGCACCTCAGGACCGCCGGATGGTCACTCAGTACCTCGCCGCACCAGTGAGCGGACGGTTGCCAGAGCCATCTACATCCACATAAATGCAGCGTACCGTGCTCCAAGCGAAAGGTGAGAGCCACCAGCATTCGACGAACTGTCCAGGTCCACTCAAGTGTCTGGCAGTTGCCGTCACGAGTGCGAGGAAGGGTTTTCCCGCTCCTACACGACGTGACGCAACATGTAACCCCACAGACAACTGTTTGTTGTACAGGGGACAATAGGATGTCTTTGAACAGTGTATGGTCACATCCCATGGTTCAAGGGACAACCGAACTGTCTCTCTCCCACTTAAAAAGCTTCTTACAGCAACCTAAAGAAAGGAGCGAAAAAAAAGGAAAAAAGAGAGATCGAACAAGCATCGCTCGAGCTAAGAGATCAAGAGAATTTTCCGACTCTTGCATCGCAGTGCTTTCTCTGAACTCTGAGCTCCGATCGCCGGAAAGACAGAGGATCCGAACTCCTTTACCTAAAGCTTCTACTGAGTACTGAAGCTCTCCCCAACAACCTCGGTCGAACCGTCCAAGGGAAGCAGACCCGACGCGAGCACCGTGCGAAGCATCCTGTAGCTACCTCAAAGTCCCCACAAATTTAAACAAAGAGGGCATTCCCTCTGCTTCTGTTGTAATTCAGATTGATTTAGTTTGTAATAAGCTTTCTTATAAATACAAACAAAATCCCTCCCCTTTCCCGGGAAAATCAGAAATTTACACCTACACCCACCTCCTCTTTCTCTTGCATGAGTCCACCACCGCTCCTTCCCCTTCAGTGCTGCTGTCAGCCCTTCGCCGAACTCCCGCGACCACCGTCAGCCCACTCAACCCCGACAGTCTCCTCCGACCACTTGACCAGTCGCTCACACTCCGGCCATCATTTCGTAGCAGCCATCCTAGCTGAAGGCCCCCTCTCCACCATGCCATCGCCTTCACCCAGCAGCTCCGCCTTGAGATCTGCCCCAACCAGCCCCTCCCGTTGACGGCAGCCCCGTAGCCATGCCGAGATCTCGTCGCCGATGTCGCCCGTTGCCTCCCCACAACATCAACCTCGTCATCCAACGTTTAGATCCGATCAGATTCATCCACCTTAGTGTCGCCTCACACCACCTGTTTGATCATATGCTAACGCATATCTAGTTGGATAACTGCCACTTTCTAGCCGCCAGCGAGCCCGTCAGAGCCCGAGACATTCCAACGACACTCGTAGGCAAGATCCCGAATCTTGATTATTTTATTTTAATTCTTAGTTTTATCATAAATTATTATGTGACTCGTCATTCAATTTCTGGATCTGTTATGAGTTAATTAATTAGATTAGTCTATGATATATTATTACCTGCATGGGATTGTTTGACATGAATAGTTGTGTGAAAGCTTGTTGTTTTATCACTTAGTTGTTACCTAATAGGAGAGACTGTACATGAAGACGACTTCTGTTAAAATTATGATTTATAAGCGTGTTTCAAAGCATGGCTATACTCACTCAACATCGATATCCTGATGTGAGGAGTCCCGAGTTCCCTTGATATCGATATCCCGATATGAGGTTTCCTTGATTATTATTATTATAGCATTGACTAGATGATGCACTCTTGATCATACGTGTAACGGGTCACAGTTATTTTCATAGTTTTATAGAAGATGTTCCATGGTAACTTCGTGGCTAGTGCATAATATTTCATGTACAGTTGCGTAATTAGTATGACAAACATGGGGTTATAAAGGGGAATTGGACGGAGAATATAGCATGTATATAAACCGGCACAACGCTTTCCTATTATCATGATATCGTGAGTGTTATATATAAGGGCCAGAGGGCCAATACTTGACTTGAAGGTGGCCCCCAGACAGGTTTACGGGGACCCGATTATATACAACAAAATATTCTTCCCTAATTCAAAACATGTAAAATAAGAATAACATGCTTGCGTGCTTTATGGTGGACTTTGTTAGTTTTGTTGAGATGTAGACCAGTGTTGTTCTTTTCATACATAGATCGCGATTAATATTTAATTATCTACAATTTGAGACATATGATATATATATGAGGGTTTCCTTGTTTGGATTATTTCGCTCGAAGTACTACGTCTTATGTTGTAGATTTTTAGGTATTAATCCTATCTATTGTATGCCCCTGTTACTTGGATGATTAGACTGATTGCTAGCTACATGATCGACTTGTTACTTGATTGATTTCGTTGGATTTCTCTTTGCACGTTTCTTTATCATTTTTGTTGTTGTATTGTTTTTTGCATTGGATTTTCGTTCGTTCTATTTTCTTTGTGGGGTCTTACCTTGTGCCATGCACGCTGATGTACACCTGTTTTCTCTGGTGTACGTCATACTTAGAGGAAGAACAGGTCCAGCTGGGAGATCGTCAGGAGCCAGAGGATTTTCAGTAGGAGTGCCTTGTAGATAGAGTTGAAGAATAGGCCGAAGTACAACTACCTCTTCTTAGTTGATGATCCTAGTTCTTTTGTAGCATTTCCTTTTCCGCTTGATCATGTATTTTATATTTCTTCAGTATTCATATGTTCAGATATGTATAAGAGCATGTTTGACCTGTATTTGTATGTCTTGGATGATATTCATTCGTGATATGTATTATTTTATTCTGTGTTATTTATTATATTCTCGTTATCTGTGATCGGGAACCTGTGACTTCGTAATGTATTTATTTTTAGACGCTTAGCGTATTAGGTTGAGGAGGAATGATTATTTTTATTTACTCTCCTTGATCTAATACGTCGTGGGCTTGTTCACGTTCCGATTCCTGGGTGTTTTGGGAAGCGGGGCGTGACACACCCTATTTGAGCTTCTAGCATTTCATACATCATATATTGGGTTGTGATATTATGATTCGTGAGATTGAGCTTACATTGAGTTCTCATCCATATTAGAGAACATTTTATAATACTTGAGATTCATTGTGAGTTGCATATTGTATTACACTTGGACACCGAGAGAAGTGGTTGGTGAGAGACGAGGTGTAAAGTTTTCAGGAAGGTGACACGGGCTAGACTAACACTTAGATGATATGAAGTGTAGTTGCAATTGTATAAGGTGTAAAGTTTTCGGTGAACTAGAAAACTGAATTGTGAGATGTAAATGTTATTCGGGTGAGCGTAGAAAACCCGATTATGATAGTGGATTTCTCCCTGGGAGTGGGGAGCAGAGACGTAGGATGGAATGTCCGAACTCCGTGATCATATTATTGTTTTTGGATTGTTCTTTGTGTCCACTATTTGTTTACACTATCACTCTTATTTATTTTCTCTTGTGTTTATATTTTTTCTCATATCACATTGTATATCTATCTTGTAAGAATAATTTGTTAATAATTTTTAATCGGTATTAACATCTATAAGATTATCAATAACCCTATTCACCCTCCCCCCATCTAGGCTGCTTTTAATTGGTATCAGAGCTTGGTGCTCTTGATTTAAGGTTTAATCATCTTGAGTTAACGATCCAAGATTTATTATTGTTGCTAATATTATTTTGATGTTATATATTTTGCTTGCTCATATATTATGGATATGTTCGGTGTAGGCTATGACATAAATGTTGCTCCTGTTGGCCTTCTTGTTTTGATGATGTTTAACAAACAATTTACAACTAATGTTGTTTGTCTAGTGCTTGTGTTATCTATTTATTGTAGACAAACAACTAGTTGGAGGATGGATGGAATAGAGATTCAATGATCATATCCGAAGGAGTTAGTGGAATGTCGGTGAAGCTTATACAATTCAAGTTCAAGATCCAAGTTCAGCTTCATCCGCAGTGTACCAAGTCAAGCTTAATTGAAGATCAAAATTGCTTGGGTAATGTAGTTTAGGATTTATATTATGTGTGTTAAGTACTCGAAGCTCAATTATCTATACACACACATTTTATTGGTTTCCTTGTATATATATGTAGTCACATATATATACAACACAAGTTTTAGTTTTCATGTTTATAAATATGAAATTACATATTTCATATTTATTGTTGTGTTTTATATTGCATAGAATATGCAATTATGTGAAAATATTATTTTCTTGGTTTATGGACTTAACAACAATGATATACATCTTTTATTAAGTCTATAAGAACGTTTGAAAATGTTTCAAAGTTGTTTGAACTCGTTTTGTAAAAATCAAGTTTTAACAAGTTTATGTTCGTGCATGTTCGTGCATGTTCTTACAAAACAGATGGTTTTCACAAATGGGAAGTGATATTTAAGAAATTCTTTCTCTAGCATGTTTATCTACATGTTTAGAAACTTCCCTCAAATTTTTACCATTTTTGGAGTTGTTTTGCTGTGCCCAATTGATTTTACAAAATTGTGTATATCAGCAGATTTTCAGAAACTATATATCTATGTTAAAATATTTATTTCTCTCAACTGGGAAATGATTTTTCAGAAATTCTTTCTCTAACATGTTATTATACATGTCTAGAACATTTCCACGAAATTTCATAATTTTTAGAGTTGATTTACTATTTTTAACGGATTTTACAAAGCCAGAGACGCAGAAAAATCAGATCTGCTAGATTGCTACAGTACCCACGGTCGACCGCTACAGTCGACCGCGAGAGTTACTATAGCACACGGCTCTATTTTTTCTGGTTCCGATTTTTTAGGGATTTGCCTCGTTTTTTGGGCTTTTCTTTGGCTTTGGGTTGTTGTCTTGAGTTCTTATAAATACCCATCATCCCTCAACACTTACAACCATCCAAGAAATGTTTTAAACAAGTTTAAAGAGTTTTAAACAAGGGTTTAAGTGTGTTAGTGTTTGTTTTGGTTTATGAAGAAGTTTTCACAAGTGGAGGAGATCATCTTCTTGTTTGGGCTTTAATCTCCATCTCTCCATCTTGTCATCTATTGAGAAGTTTTCTAAACTCTACTCTAGCTTTTATTTATCAATTATTTGTTAATTATCATTTCTATTAAAGCTAGCTTTATATTGAGTTTAGATTTAATTTTACTCATTGTTGCACACACCCACTTGAGCTTATTGTATTTGCATTCATAATATATTTAGGGTTGTAAGAGTTGTAACATTTAGTGTGAGCTTTCATTGTGTTCCCTTCCATATTAGAGAACAATCAATTATTGTAATTATGCCTAATTGTGAGATACACTTTGTAATACACTTGTACACTGAGAGAAGTGTGTGGCGAGAGTCGGGGATCGTCCCAAGAGGAGTGGCGTCGGTTGACGAACCTAGAGAGATGTTGTAACCTAGCACTTGAGGGAGACACGCCTAGTTCAACACTTAGTGGGTGTAGAGTGGGATTACAATAGTGTGTTGTTGTGAAGTTTTCGGTTAGCTACAAAACCGAGTGTGAGGTGTAAACGTTATTCGGGTGAACGTAGAAAACCCGGTTGTGATAGTGGATTTCTCCCCGGGAGTGGGGAGCGGAGACGTAGGACGGAAGGTCCGAACTCCGTGATCATTTGATTGTGTTTGAGTGTGCTTTGGTGTTTATTTATATTTGTGCTCATTGCTCATATCGCCATTGTCTCATTATTCATATCATCCTTTATCTTGTTTCATATTATTTACCCTTGTGTTAGTTTACATATCCTTGCACATATCATATTGTATATCTCTTTGGTAGGATATATCATCTTGTGTTGGTTTATATATCCTTGCACATACATTGCCTATATCTC
>BQKN01067327.1:0-25966 GCA_022839385.1 Asparagus kiusianus
TAAATTTTGTCGCGGATGGAAATAATAATTTGAATCCAGTGACCGGCCTCAGGTTCATGTTAAACATTCTTCGTTACTAAGAACTAGGTAAATTGCATGTGCATAATATATGTGGTGAAAAATAGAAACACGTTTAAATACTAACAATGCGATTTCAAGAAAATTAATACAAAATAATTTATGAAAGAATAAGTAATACTAAGAGACATTTACAGACGAAAATATTATCTTATTGGACGAGATCAACTTTGGCTTAGTGCTACTTGTATATAATTTTCAACATTTATTTGTTGATTTAATATTAGTATATTATCATCTTTTACTTATTTAAGTAATGACTTTTTTTGCTCTTATTTTTAATATATTTATTTTCTCTATTTTATATCATCTTTTACTTATTTAAGTAATGACTTTTTTTGCTCTTATTTTTAATATATTTATTTTCTCTATTCTATATCATTCCTATGTTATTGATCCCCATGCAAAAAGATATTTTCATGTTAAACTTTTAACTCTTTTACAATTGATATCAACCATTACAACTATTGTTTTATTTTTATAATTCAAAATCTAGTACTAATATAAGTATTTTAATTTTTTAATTGATCATTTTTCTATTTTACAATCTTTAAATCGAAGGTTTTATGTAAGATCTAATATTAATAAGAATATCCAGTGGGTCGGGTTTACAAAACAGACGACCCTCACAGAGACAAGAACCCTTGAATCACTATAATATCGAAAGCTAGAATGATTAATGTGTTGATCCAAGAATCCTCCTCTTTTCGGATCACATCATATATTATATGTTGAATCCACATAGGGTAATGTAACAAGATATATGTCATAGGAAACAGCGGATTCAGAAGGAAAAAATTTTAAGAGGGTAGACGACAAGTACCCATTTATACTAAAATTTAACATGGTCCACTACAAAACAAACATTCTTGATGGATAAGATGAATTTTCAAATTATTAGGGTAAAACTCAAGTGGAGTGCAAACTTTTTCCTGGTTATGGGGGGTCAAATTGCAAATTGACAATACTATACAATGTGATTTTGCATAACTTTAGAGGTGCAACTGCCCCTTTAAGACTATACATGAATCCTCCCTAATTATAGGCATATAAACTAAATTAGTTATATCAGTTTGGGCATTTCTCATATAACATCTTAAACTTTTAAAATGTCACAAAAAACTCTCTTAAGTTTCGGGGTCCTAAGAAAACCTCTTTTAACTTTCAAAGTTTCTCAAAAACAAAATGCCTATCAGCGTGAGCTAGGATTTTCATTGGCGAAAGTTTTCCTAATTCCTCTGTGCATTCCATCCATGTGAATATTGCAGTTAACGCCATTAGGTGGGTTGTTTGAAAAACTTTGAAGTTGTTAGGCTTTTTTCTTTTTTTTTTCTTTTTTTCTTCTTTTTTTCTTTTTATTTTTCTTTTTCTTTTTGTGTGTGTGTGGCGCCCGGCCCCCCCCCCGGGCCCCCCCCCGGTGGTTGTGTGGAGGGGAGGGTTGACATCTGGAAGGACATCTATGTGAGAAAAGTTGTAACTTAAGGTACCGTTTGGCAAAGGTTTAAGTGAGGGGTTAAGGAGACTTAACCCCTTCTTAACCTGCCAAACATAATAAATCTATATAATGGTTAAAGTGAGTTAACCCTCCATAATTTGCCAAACATAAAAAATATAGAAGGGTTAAGTTAACCCCTCTAGAGGGGTTAAAATGAGTTAACCCCTCAAAATGAGGGGTTTACTAATACTCCTATTTAGATGGAATAAGAGTTAACCCTTCTAATTATAAAGAAAATAGTCAAAATCATTGTTATTCCCAAACACTAAAATTGATCATAATGGCTAAAATAAAACTTATTTAACGGGTTAATAATTTAGTCCTTCGGATTATCAAATGGGCTAACTACATTAATCATTCTCTTTAACCCCTCTTCATTAACCCTTTGCCAAACGGGGCCTAAGGGGGTTATTCGTTGGGACTATTTGGGGCCAAGTGGAATAATTGTTCTCATGGAATAAGTTTAACCTATTGGGATAATTTGAGTAGGACAAAGTGAGATAATTTGGGATAATAAGATAAATTTAGATTTTTAACTGAGACGATATTTGCGACTAACACAATCTAAGTAGGACAATTGATGATGTCGTGCCTTAACAAAATATCATATTCATTAAACTTACCATGATTTACCATAATATATTAAATTGGGTATTCCATAATACAATATGATATATGGCAACAAACTATTTTCATTTAATATATCACTACAAACATGTTATATTATATTATATTATAACTAAATAATAAAAATTATTAAATGAGTTTAATATAATTAAATATATGTTATGTGATAATATATTCAAAATGTTAAATATATTATATTATAATTAATATAACATACTAATAATAAGTTTAGTACAATATAATATAATATATTATAACATATTATACAATAAATATTATGTTATCTTAATTATATTATAGATGACAAATATATTATACTATAATATATCATATAATAATAAATATAATATAATGTTGCAATATAATATTTTATAATATATTATATTTCAAATTAATACAATATATAAAAACTGCTTAATGAAATCACTTATTTAATCAATGTATAGTTAGTTAATATTTATTATTTAATTGTATAAGTAATATGATTAGCGCATATATTAATACTTAAATATATGCAAAATTATTCCACTTGTCTCAAATTATTCCATCATGAGAGTTGGGGTAAAGTTTAGCTTGGAACAAACCTTTTTCCATATGAGCGAGACAGTTTTATCCCACATGAGGTAATCAATCCATCGGTGTTCCAAAAAATCAATAACGAAAAAGTCATTGTCCCAATCACATTATCCTAACCAATAACACCAAAAAATATCGTCCCAAAATTTATCCCAATTATCTCTAAATTACACTAACCAATAACCCCCCTCAAAATAAAGTTTAATTAGCTGTAATGGTTTATTAGCGTACAACATCACAAAGTAAAATCCTAGCTAATCCCAAAGTCAAAAAGAGCTTTCAACATGTTCGGCAAGTGTCTTAGTTTAGTTTATAATCCACCAAAATAAGGGGTACTCCTAACTTATTTTTCGGTGGGTTATAATCCATGAGATTAAAAATAATTATAACCCTCATGATTTTACAAATTAACCTTCTCATTTAATAACTCACCACTAACTCATGTCTTTTTTGGTCATTTCAACAACAAATATCCATTCATTTGCCAAATACTCTACAATTGAAAATAGATTATAATTCACTAAGTTTTCCAAGCATTCTAAAAATTCATGTTAGAATATAAAATATGAAACATGAACTCTCACCCAAATTTCAGAGTTTTGATGTAATGGTTAGAGAGACTTTCACATGATATCAGAGTAGGCCCTCGTCCAAATCTTACTATCCACGAATTTAATGCGGATTTAAAAAAAATTATTATCTTTATGTGAGTCCAGATTTCAGCCCATTAAAAAGGGGGCATTTCAACCTGTGAGGAGTATAGTAGAAGATAAAATAATAACCCTCAAGGCTTATCATAACTTCGATGTTTGAATCTCACTAGCCATGAAATTCTTTGCGGGTGTTTAAAAAAGTTTATAACGTGGGCCCAAGTATAATCTAGGTCTCTACCCATGAAAGGGCCTTCAACCTACAATAACTTGGATAATTAGCCCAAGAGAGGCACTTCTTCTTGGACACAAAATTCATTGGACCAACTATGAAACAATGTGACAAGTATCACTTGGTCCCATACTTTTGGGTCCAAAAGTAATTTGGGTAAATTTCAAAAAAAAACCTGAGCTTTGCTGCAGGGACCCAAAATATGGGACCAATAGATGAGACAAGTGAGGTGTCCCCCTCTTATTGGATAATGAGTTGGCCATCATTAATGATAGCCAACTCATTATCCAATAAGAGGGGGACACCTCACTTGTCCCATCTATTGGTCCCACATTTTGGGTCCTTGAAAAATTTTTCAAAAAACCCACTTGGGTATGTACTACATGCAGATAACCCTCTTAAGTCTTAACTTTGTTAATTCCACAAACCACACTAAAATTTGAGATGTGTTGCGCATAACTTCTATGAATTTATTTTATTCTCCTGATTAAACACCTTGAAAATATTTTATTTTAACTCCAAAAGTATAAAATTGCGTAAAGTCTAACATTTCATGTTCCTTGGCATGATAAAAAAAAGATGAAAATACCCATCAACCGTTGACGAAAATAATTAAAAGGATAAGAGGTTGATTTTTTTACCTTGAAAGATTTTTTTTTTTTTTTTAAATCACGCAAAGGCATGTGACAGTTTAGACCTGACGTTGCTACTTTGGGGGTCAAAGTGAAAAATCTTCAAGAGTATAGTGGAACAAAAGTATAGTGAAAAATCTACAAGAGTGTAGGGGGTTTGTGGAATCAACGTAGTTAAGGAGGTTTTGTTCAAAATTAACCCAAGTACTCTTTTCATAAGAGATACATAAATTGACGCATGAGAATATTTCATGCACACTTTTTCCTTGAAGCTTAAGACGACATAAATTGGTTTCAGACCCCTCACCTTCCCCATAATCAAATTCAAATTACTTCTTACTCTCTCGAGAATGCTTCCTCTACCTTGGGAACAGATTGAAAATGCACAGGCTCTGCCACGTAGAATATTTTCATGCACACTTTTTCCTTGAAGATGACATAAATTGGTTTCAGACCCCTCACCTTCCCCATAATCAAACTAAAATGACTTCCTCTACCTTGGGAACAGATTGAAAAAGCACAGGCTCTGCCACTTAACCCCATGGCTAATTTCATGTATAAATTCACCCATTGGATTTCATTTTTATACAAATTTGAATGGGTGAGTCCACTGAAAGTCGCAAAGGAGAGACAGAAGACAGATGGATAACACACTACTCCAGTTCTCACAAGATTTTACTTGTGGGAGAAGGAGATTTTTCATTTTCTGCGTGTTTGGCTACGTTCTTTGGTTCTGCCCAAAACATGGTAGCTACTTCATTAGATTCTGAAGGTAAACCTAAGAGGTCATCTCTACCCTTCGTATTATCCTCAGTAGAATCTATCTCTATTGCTTTGGTTATGATGCACATTTATGGAATAATGCTAGATAAGCTTAATGCCGGTTTTTTTAGCGGGCATTTGATGCGTTGATCTTTATTTGCATACATTCACATGTTTGCTGATCGACGATCTTTCATTTGTATAAAGACACATTACACGTTGTTAACCACCATCTCGAGTATATATTGCCAATGTACTAATGATGCTTGATATCATTTGACGTACATATATGAGTCAACGATATGTATTTTATCAGTTTTGTTGCGCCGTAAGTATGGGACCTTAGATGCAAATCTTAAGAAGCTCAAGTCATTGCATATATCAGTTTTGTTGCGCAGTAAGTATGAGTCGACCTTCGCTACAAATCTTAAGGAGCTCAAGTCAATTTTGTTGCACGGTAAGTATGGGACCTTAGCCGCAAACCTTGAGGAGCTCAAGTCGTTGGGATGCACCATATTGCACGAAGTGGATGTCAAAGACATGGATGAGCATGATACTCTAAAGACCATGAAATTTGATCGAATCGTCTACAACTTCCCACATTCTGGTTACTATCTTTGCTACTGTGAGACGCAGCCTGAACTTATTAGGTGCATATATATTTACTTCGAAATTTCTTTCTTTCTTTCATTCCTCTAATACTGGTGTGTTTGGATGGAGGTGAACCAATGGACGTTAAAGTAAAATTTTGTTTTCATCTCGTTTGGGAGTTTTTCTTGAGGGGTTAGAGGATGGAAACGGGTGTAAAATTTGCACTCATTTTCCTCCCCTCCAATTAGGGCGGTAGAGGAAGTAATGGAAATGGGTGTGAAATTTTACAATATAATAAGACAACTATACCCTTATCACACTAAAATCTATGGCCAAGATTCATTCTCATCCAATATATAAGGGTATTTATGTAACTTTGACTATATTCACTTTACTTCTATCCTCTAATAGACGAAACTCCCAAACAACATTTTATCTTTTCACTTCCATTCCTTACCTTTCCTTTCCGCTATTTAACTTTCTGTCACCTCCCATATTTAACTTCCAAGCACACCCCAATGCTTGATTTCTCTTATTATCCACACTACCTGATGTGTTTTCACATACAGGAGGCATAAGAAGTTGATGAAGGCATTTTTTGCAAGCGCATCAAAAATGCTAACTGAATGCGGTGAAATCCATGTGTCGCATAGGGATGACCATCCTTATGTAAAATGGGAGCTCGAGAAATTAGCCGAGGAAGCCCATTTGGTTCTCATTGAGAAAGCCAAATTTAAGAAATGGGACTATCCAGGGTACGAAAACAAGAAGGGTGATGGTCGACGGAGCAACGAAACCTTCCCTCTGAAAGAATGCTTCACTTTCAAATTCTCACCAAGTCTGGGGATTTCAAAATTGATGAGGGAATTTGATGATAACCTTTTATTGGATCAGTCATCTTCGAACATTGGTTATGTTTAATGATTCATCTTACATTGGATGGTCTAAACATGTTAAGATTTAGAACGTTTGAAAAGCTTGCCGAAGAATGAACGGAAATTGAAAGGCTACACATAATTTTATGGACGTTAATTATCTTTTCTTATTTGGGCTATTTTTTTAAGTTTTTTTTTAAATTTTTTTTTTGGCTGATGGCCATGGATGATGGAGCTGATTAGATTCCAGTGATTGGCCTCAGCCTCATGTTAAGCAATCACTTCCTCTCCTCTTACCATTCAGATCAATCAAACTTACTAAGTAAATACCCACTTTAAAAGTCGAGTACGAATTCTTATCAGAACACCCCGCAGACTGTTTAACATCAGAAGCTGTAAAACGAAATTTCCTGATCTTCTACCTCCTTTGCTACGAACTCTAAGAACACTAGAATTCTAAAGTTATGATGAGAATATATGTCAGTTATCCAGTAGTAATCACACTAGTTCTGGAGCCCGACTGAGGCAAATCACTGGAAGTTTTAATAAAGCAACAGTTCTCAAATAGTTCTCAAATATTCTTATTTTGAGAAAAAAGCATAGCACAAAGTGCTACTCATTGCTACTGATAAATCAGAAAGGAAAATTTGACCGCAGCTTAGACAAGCCTATCCTGTTTACTGATGAAAAATGGCCCCTCATGAGATATAATGCTTACATTTTTCTTGCACAGTTAAGAATATCTGCTTCTACCTTGAATCCAGATTTAGACTTAATCGTCAAGAACATTCAGATGACGGCGAATATGCCTGTGTTGGTTAACTATTTGCTTCATATCACCTGGGTGATTGTCTTTCAGCTAATGATCATCTGGTTGAAGAATGACGCTTTTTCTGGAAAATATTCCATCAGTTCATCCTTTGTTACCCAGACATAATCCTCACACTTTCCAATGCTAAGTTTGCTGGTCCCAATTAGTTGTGATTTGAAAAAGAATTGCTGCAAAATGCACAAAAAAGATTATGCTAAGAAGAAAATGTTTGTAAAGACGTCCTCGGGTCCCTACATTGGAACATATACAATGCAAATTTCAACACTCCATGCATGATAATTTTTTTGGGTCCCTGCGAACCTTCAATTTTAAGTTCATTTCAATCTTATTCCGTAATGTTGAGATTTGAGTTAAAATGTATTGACTCTTGCATTCAGAAGACATCAATAGCTCATGGTAACATTTCCTTTCCTTCTTTTTCTTTTCTCACCCTACATCTTGTGCATTCTAACCAATTGTTAAGCAGAATGTGGAAGAAATATTGGTCCAAAAATTGTCATATACTTCAAATCCAAAGTTTGAGATAATTTGAAAAGTCTAGAATAAAGATTCAACATTCTTCAAATTCAATTTGAGTAGTCTGGAATACTTTCTCTTTATGAGAAATTATAGGGCAAGGAAAAAAAACCTTTCAATATTTTACTAGTCTTAGCAGTTAAACCAAATCTTATGCATCTTTAGTAAAACTGTATACCTGCTTTCAATCTATTAGTATGGAAATATATTAAATACTACAAAAAGTGAGTTTCAGGATGCCAGAAAAAGATACAGTTTCATGGATCATTATATACTGAAAAATGGTGCAATTGAGCTTCTTAAAAAAATGGATTTTATATCACAAACCATGGACTGCTACTCCAATGACTAGGAAGTAAATAGGGGGAAATGACTGTTAGGTCTCATGTTTATGAGCCTATTGTCTAATCTGATTTTGATGATTAACAAACAATTCCTAACATCGTCTTCTAGTATTTGCGTTTGCTCGCTAGGTATCCTAGTCAAGCATCCTATTTGGAAGATGGTTGAAATTGCACTTTAACGATGACATCCTATTGGAGGTTGGCGGAAATTGGAATTAACCCTTTGCCATTCAAGTCAAAGACTCAATATCGCGCTTCATCCCTCTACCAAGATCAAGCTTCACGAAGATTCTCAGTTTGGCATAATGTCTGCAGTTTAGGTTTATTACTTTATGTGTTTATACTTAAAGCTCAAACCATACATATACACATTATTTCGTTTTTTATCGCTTTCATCGGTTATTCGCCTTGTTAAAGGATTTTTGAATATCTTTGTGGATAAGTTTTAGTTATAAAAAATATATATCTACTAGTTTCATATTTATCGCATTATACATCTATTTGGGAAGATAACGTGTTTTCGAATTATAGACTTAATTGTACTATTTTACGTCTATTGATCCATTTAAAAGTATCTCAAAACTTGTTTGAAATGATTTCATCAGAATCAAGTATTCAACGATTTCGTCTTTTTGATGATTTTGTTAATCTATGAAATCATATTTAACGTTTTCGTATGTTTTGCAAAATAATGAGTTTTCACAAATAGAAAGTGCTATTTTAGAAATTACTTTTCTAACATGTCTATTTTCATATGTATAAATGTTTTCCCAAGTTTCACAATTTTTAGAATTGTTCGACTATTTTTTCTTCTTGCTTTTGTTGACTGTCAAATTCAGCAGTCAGTCGACTAAACAGTCGAACCAGTCTACTTGGCAGAAGTTTTTTTACAGCAACTGCTATTTCAGTCGATTAGTCGACCGACTGCTTAAATCAATCGACCGAACAGTCTTTTCAGTCGACCGACCAAGTTTTTCAGTCGACTTGCCAGAAGCAGTTTTTACAGCAATTGCTATTACAGTCAACCAGTCGACCGATGCAGTCGACCGACTGTTTGATCGGTCGACCTAAGGGTAACTAAGTCGACCAATTTTGTTTTTTAGTCGACTGATCATGTTTTGACTGTAACAGCTAGTTTTTGATTTGATCTATTTGAGAGGCTATAAATAGTCATCAAGACTTATTTGAATGAAGAGAAATTTTTTGGCCGTTTGCTCCACGTTTTTGAGAAATATCTAGTGTTTGTTTATGTGGAAAAAGTGTTTTACAAAAGAATCTCGATTTCGTTCTTGAGGCGTTCATCTTCAAATCTCAATCTCTCCTTGTTTTGGAAAAGTTTTTTAAACTCTTCCTCTAGCTAATCTATATTTTGATTTTCATATATAAGCTAGATTTATTTGAGTTTGATTTTGTTTTACTCATTGTTTACACACACAACTACTTAGAGAACAAAATCCTTATTCGCACCTATTGTTAAACACGTTGTAATACACAATGACACTTGAGGAGTGGTTAGGAAAGACCGGAGTTAATTCCAAGAGGAGCGGGTTGGTTGTAAATCCTAAGGAGATGTTGTAATTCCAAACACTTAAGGAAGTTGACACGGGTAGTCCAACACTTAAAGAAGTCTAGTTTGTGTGATTGACATCATGTGCATTGTAAAAGTTATCGGTAAACTTTAAAAACCGTTCTGTATAGTTCTTGTTGATAGTGGAGATCTCCTCGAGGTAAGGAGCGAAGACGTAGGTCGAGAGTTGATCGAACTCTGTGATCATATCTTGTGTTTGCGATTGTTGTTTGGCGCATTTTTTACTTTACATCTTGTGCTTGTGTTTATATCGCTTATTGTCTCATTGTTTATCCTTGCATATCTTTTTGTATATCATATTGCTAGAATATTGCCTTGTAAGTTTTAATTTGGCATCGTAATCGGATTAGATTAGTTTTACCCTATTCACTCCCTCTCTCACCCCCTCTCTAGGATACTTTCAATGACATCATCCCGCAAGATGATGTCATCCCCACCTTTTGTGTCCTAGGATGACCACATCAATTGGTAGAGAAGTGAGAAGAGAAGACTCTCCTCTCATAAAGAGAACAATTTGTACCTTTAATAATATGAATTCTAAATTTACAATCCCTTGATATCTTAAATTATCTTTCGCTAGTCAAAATTTTATAAGATACATATTTGAAGCAGTGAAGTTTTTTTCAAGATAGTTTATATTTAAAGTTACTCATATTGTTATTAAAAAAAGGTACTCATATTTTTCAAAAGATACTTCTGAATGCAGACTAGCAATTTTTAATGTGGATTTCTCAGCAATTTCCAAGATAGAATTAACTAATTCAGTGACAAAGTAGTAGGGTCCTGCAGTTATTTTAACAGAATGCAACCAATAGCAGGCAACAACCACCGTGTAAATTTAATTCCCAGTAGACCCCAAATTAACATGATTTTAGAGTTCCATAAACAAGAATAATTACAAACAGATAGGATCTATCTTCAATTCTTAATGGCAACAAATTTCTACAATTGAAGAATTCAGGCATCAATATATGTATCTAAACATGAAACATGATTAAAGTCCATAAATTTAGGTTTTGGCAGTAGTACCTTGAAGGATGGAGTCTCCGGTGAGTCTTCTGTTGGCCCTACTGTCACATGAGCCATGGGAGCATTTCCCACAAAATATGTATGAAGAAGCCCTCCAAGTACAGTTTTCAATGCTGATTCCGCACACTGAATTTTGATTTGAAAGATAGATTCAAATATAATTTTTCAATAAGGCCGTGTGAACAGCATTAAATGAAAAATAGAATAATGGAATAAACAGGTAATCAAATGATATTAGAAGGTTGTACATGTAGGAGTATGAAGTTATTACCAGACGCATATTTTCTTCATTTTCATAAACTTTTTGTGGAAAATGCCAAACAGGCTTCTTGTCAGAAGCTCCATATGGTGCACCATAAAGGAGAAGATAGAGTCTTCTATCAGGTGCCCTCTGCAATGACCTTATCAAAGAAGGCAAGAAGAAAATAATAAGAAAACAATAGGCTAGCAAAAAAAAAAGGACTAGGAACAGGCTATTGAGTATCAGTCTCCAAGAAAAGCAAAATCTTGACGATTAATATGTTGTTGCTGAAATTAGAACTCTGGTTCTCGAAGTTGCAGTTGCTTATAGAAATAATATTCAAAATAAATTTTATAACTGAGGAAATGTAAACAAACCATATTTAGACTTCATGCTTATGGGGTTATATTATAGCATGCATCCATCGGGAATATGGCTCTGCAAGACAAGGGTTATTGGGTATTGCAATTGGCAACTGTTAATATCTAAATCCATTAAGGAGATTATTATAGGTACTTAACATTTGTTTGATTAGATTTTCAGGAGATATCTACAGAATGAGATATCCATGTGTTCAATGACAACCAACCTTTGGCGATGTAATCCGCACAGATACAAATAAGTACTTAAGCTACTGTGTACACAAACTAATAGTAGCCGATCTTTTTGCATGAAATGGATTGCTCGACTCATCTAATAATAAGACAAGGTAGAATTGTCTTTCCCTTTTTCTTTTTTCCTCTTCTTTGACTAAGTTATCATGAAATTACCGGGCATTACATGTAGATTGCACATAAATGAGTTGGTAATGGATTTTTAGTGTCCTCTGATAACCTACTACCTGTAAGATTAAAAGATATCAGTACATATCACAATAGGAGATCTGAAGGAGGACTGATGACGAAAAATACTTCGTGTGTGTGCGCACGCCTAACTGTAGAAACTCAAGATTTTCATGTATGACCCTAGTATTGATATAAGTCCATTAAAGAGACAAAAAATGGCATCAACAACATAAAAATTGCAATACAATCACATAAAGCATGCACAAGGAAGCCAAGTTCAAGTAGGAAACAGGAGGGGCGGCTACAAGAAGATGAAAAACCAAAAGCATCAAACACAGGGAGAAGGGAGCTTGTCCACCATCTGTTTAGTTATACAAGTGAATTACTAGGAACCCAGTGATCAAAATACAGGGGAAAAGATTGTCAATAGTACAAAACTAGTTACTGACGGTTACTGACAAAAATATGGAACTCATATCGTTAACTGCAATGTACAATAAACAACAAAAAGCATAGAGCTTCCATTACAAATGACAACCGAAGTTTAACACGACTGGATCAAAATAGTAATTTACTATCTGGTAGTACAATAAAGTACCAAGGATGCATGTGTTTTTACATTGCATCACTGGTAAAACATTAATAGATAGGTAACAAGAATAAGCAATAAAGCACAGTTTCATTAGTGTACCTCCGATCATTTTTCTCGTCAGCTTCGGTGATCCTTGGAGCTGGTTCATAATCAATCTGATAATCACCTTTCCCCCTATATATAAACAACAATTCCAAATATTTTGAACAATATATTAGTAATTATTGAAAAGGGAATCAAATTGGTGTAGGCAAGTATATCTACTAACATACGTAAAAATAAACTTTTCATAGGTAATACGTATGTACATGTAAGAGAGCTAGGAGAACCAAATCTATTGTCATAACCCACAATTGACTCCATATTTAGTCGACGTGAGACTAAATGGGCCCTAATATACCACCAAGCTCAGACGGTCTCTGCACCCACATGGGTTCGATTTACACTAGTTCAGTCCCGATCGTACACTGCAACCTTTGCCTTGGCATCAGACTAGTCATTACAATGCTAGTGTCACTAACAATGCCACTCGCTTGAAACTGGGAGAATTCACCCCTAAAATCTAGTTGTCAGAAAGATGGAACCCAAATACCTTACAAACCCACAACTCACTCCCAACATAGCTGATGTGCAGCTAAATGGACCCCCGACACAACACTCATCAATCAAGAACCAGCAATAAGTTAATAAATTTAACCTCCCCCCATAAAAATCTTCGATACCAATAAAGCTTGAGGTGAAAATAACGCATTATGTCATAAAAATCAAAACTCTTAACTGCCAGAAATGGCCATTTCAAAATTTTACCTGGCATCGCCCTTCCCCAAAACATCATCAGCATACTTCCTCCGATACTGCTGCTGCCATCGAAGCCTACACAAAACAATATCAAAAATCAAAACTTTTCACCCAAAAAAACTATTTTTTTAAATAGAACCGGAAATTTACGAGAATTCTTGGAACGCGTAGACCACAGGATCGATTTTGGGGATGACAACGGGCAAGCGCTCGAAGAGAACGGAGGCCACGATGTTATATGAGCTCGAAGTTGAGAAATCTCTACGAGATCGGAGAAGAGAAACGGCTGACCTCCGCATCACTCTCTTCTCCCTCCCCTTCTTCGATCTCTGATTCTATTTCATTTTTGCGTATTTTCGCAAAACCTCCCTAAACTAATAATGGGCCTTATGAGCTTTTAGTAAAAACACCATGCGGCCCGGTACGAAGCCCAACCAAGTAATCAAGTGTCTACCAAATTCTGAGACGAACGAAATTTAAGTTCATTTCACCAGAACGCAACTACAGCATGTGTTCTTTGAATTATATTCTATTATAAATGCATTTTTCAATTTTAACTGCTTCGTAATCTAACGAATTCCTTGCTTTCATCTGGCTAGCGACAAAGTATGCTAATCTTACGTAGGATAATCTTAAAGAACAGCTGTGACCTCATGACCCGCTTTTATCCTAGGCTCACTCATGGGTTATGGGCTGTATTAAAAGGCGTAAACGCTCATGGGCCATGGGCCTCCGTCAAAGACCCAACGCGTTTAATCCGGGATCGCTAAAAAACTGTTGCCTTCTACCAGTGGGTTTCCTTTCCTTCGTTATTGCGACAGCGGTCGGTCTAAAGGGCAGCGAAGCACAATCCAGCTATTATTATTGTCATCATTAAGCAATTAATTAAGACAATTATTTGCATATATAACCGTCATCATGCGTATTTATAAAATTACGCTATAAATCTTGATATCTGCAAAACGACCATTCAAATAATCAATTTTGAGGAACATACCACTAAAATCAACAGACCATAACTTGTCAATAAAGATTTGACTATTTTCTCGATATTTTTTTCTAAATTAGCGTATCAAAATTGATGATTAATTGTTTCGAGGGTTTTTTTATCAAAAAAATTGTTGACTTGAGGGGTAGTTTTACAAATACGGATATTTGGAGGGTACTTTTACAAACGGCCGTGATCAGAGGGGTATATATGCAAAATAAGAATACCCCCATCTCATTTCTTCTCTTTTCCCACGCGATCCGATCTCTATTTATTTGGGTTCGTGCTTGTAGCCCCTTCAAGCTTGTTGAATTGAATTGGAATTGAATAAGGATGTCGTACGCTTACCTCTTCAAATACATCATCATCGGAGACACTGGTAATTTCCCTCCTATTTTCTTTTTGATGTTTGATCTGTTTACATCTTGGTTTCCGTGATTTCCAGGTATTTGGGCATGATTTTTTTTAATTGATGGGTTTTTATGGGTTTTGTTTGTATAGCGCAAATCCTGTAGAAATTTGATAGAACTAGCTTGCTCTGACAGAAAATTTTGTAGTATATATTGATGTATTGCTTTATTTATTTGAAATTTTTTGAGTAAAATTATGTATTATACATGTTAACAAATTGGTTACTTTTTTTTTTTTTAATTCAGGAGTTGGGAAATCTTGCCTGCTTCTGCAGTTCACAGACAAAAGGTTCCAGCCTGTGCATGATTTAACTATTGGTGTTGAATTTGGGGCCAGAATGATTACAATTGACAACAAGGCCATCAAGTTGCAGATTTGGGATACGGTTAGTTTTTCATTTTCTTGTTCCTTGTCTAAAGTTTATGACTATTTTCAGTTGATATGCTCTTGAATTGTTAATAGGTTATCATAATATAGAATTTTTACATGTTAGAGGAGTTGCATTCTGATGGATTTTTCAACCAGAATGAAATCAAATGAATTTTCACTCAGACAATTCCATGATCCATTTGTTAGTTCTAGAGGTTTACGTATCACCTTATTTGCAAGATGTTATTTTTAGAATATAAATGCCCTTTTATTCTTGTTAGTTGTTAGAAATAAGGAATACTCAGCCTATTCTTCAAGGAGATTCGGGTGTTGCTTTCTCTTGCTTGAGATATGTTGGGGAAATAACAGATACGCTCTGATACTTGTTTTGCGAAATTTGCCCTAACGGATCTTGTGTTAAGCAATAGAAAAAAAGAAATCACGGCAAATCAAAATTGTAAGAACAAAGAACACCAAGTTTTAACGATGTTCGGCAACTTGTCTACGTCCTCGGGAGCCGCACAAATAATTTTCTTTATATTAAAGAAGATTACAAAGCTGTAAAGAGCAGATCTCAAAACTTGAGATCTCTCAAGAAAAGAACCAACAGAAAAACTATCTATTGTTCAAACAAAGGCGTTGAGATTTTCCAACTTGGAAATCTCCTCTCTCCTCAATAAATCGTTACAGGAACTTAGGAATTTTTCTCTGAAAAATTCCCCGCCGAAAACTCTTCTTAATGGTCATTGCCTCTGGAGTTTAATGCTCTGAAGAAGAAAAAATTAGGGCTGGGCGACCGCGCTCTCGTGCTCATGGGTTTCCCTTAAATAGGCTCATGGGTTTCCCTTAAATAGGGAAACCCTAGCTAGCTAGCGCCAACTATTTCCCAACAGCGCAGGCGAAGAAACAAAAGGGGAAGGCGAAATCGATTTCGCCTAACTTCCTCAAAATCGCCTGCAGCCCTCTCCTCTCAAGTTCGCCTGAAACCCCAACTCTAAACTCGCTAGAAGATCTCGAAATCTGCCTGCTCGAGTTCGCCCGATGTCCCTCCGTTGAAGCTCGCCGATTGGACTTCACCTGTAAGGCCTCGTCCTCGAGCTTGAGTCCGCCCGGAGAGCATCGCCTGCAGCTAGTCGCCTTCACCCGACTCCATAGCTCCGATCTCGAGCTCGCCTTCGCCGTTCATCCTCGTCAGAGCTCGTCGTGTTTGTCGTTGACAGGTATGGGTCTACACCAATTTCTAACAATCTCTCACTTGAAGACCAAACCGTCGTCAACAGGCTCTCTCTACAAGCATCTTCTCATGTGTGGTTCCGCTCTCATCTCTTACATACGAAGGTCAACTGAAGTTGCGCACAACTCCAGTTTTTGAATGGTAACTGTTTTAGTTAACATTTTTGCAGGATTTTGGCTCCCCAAAATTTTCTCCAACTGTAACTTTCTGTCCTCAATCATCAAACGTATAAAGTAGTAACGTAACTCGATGTGCTTTGTTCTGACATGAAATATTGGGTTCTTGGTAAGGTGTATAGCATTCTAGCTATCACAATAAAGAACATTGTTCCCCCGCTTCAGACCTAACTCATCCAAGCACCCGGTTAACCAAATTAGTTTCTTACTCGTCTCGGTTACTGCGACATACTCTGTCTCAGTTATAGACAATGTTATAATCTTCTGCAAACGTAAGACCCAGCTCACTGTTGTCGATCCTAAGGTATAAACATACCCCGTGGTGCTTCACCTCCTATCATGATCACCGACAAAATCTGCATCCACGTATCCCTACAGTACCAACTCCTTTCTTCCGAAACACAGTGGCATATTTGTAGTCCCTCTTAGATATCGTAATATCTACTTTACAACCTCCCAATGCTGCTTTCCTGGGTTGCTTGTAAACCTGCTTACAACTCCTACTGCATGGGCAATATCCGACCTCGTACAAACCATTGCGTACATCAGACTACCAATGACTGATGAATACGGTACCTTCCTCATGTGCTCCTTCTTTGCGTCAGTCTTGGGTGATTGCTCACCAGACAACTTGAACTGGCTTCCAAGGGATGTGCTAACGATCTTAGTATTCTGCATGTTAAACCTCTGAAGTACTTTCTTAATGTATTCAGACTGACTCAACTCTAGTGTCCTCTTAGTCGTATCTCGGCTGATCCGCATCCCAAGAATCTGATTCGTTGTACCCAGATCCTTTATGATAAACTCCTTTGCTAACTGCTTCTTCAGTTTGTTTATCTCCTATAAACACGGTCATGTAACTAACATATCATCAATATACAACAATAACACGATATAGCTGGTCCCGAACCGTTTGAAGTAACACCAATGATTTGAATTGCATCTGCTATAGCCATTGCTCTGCATGAAGTTATCAAACTTCTTATACCACTGTCGTGGGGGAATGTTTCAATCTGTATAAGCTCTTTTTGAGCCTACACACCATCTCTTCTTTTCCTTTCTCAATGAAGCCAACAGGTTGCTTCATATAGATTTCTTCATCCAAGTCGTCATGAAGAAATGCAGTCTTCACATCACCTCTTCTAATGATACTATAGGGTTCATTATCCCCCAAGTATATTTTTTCAAAGTCCCCTACTACATAGTTCTGAAATAGCCTTCTATTAGCAGTGGCGTAGAAAGAGACTCCCGAATCAATGACTCATGAATCGGAATCGCTATCCATAGCGAGAATCAATACATCTTACACAATATGAGCATCCTGCTCATTTTTCTTCGGTGCTTTACAGATAGTAGACATGTGGCCCTCCAGGCCGCAGTTCCAATATTTTCCTTTGATGGGTCTCACCTTCGAGTTGGACCTCTTCTTCTTCGATTTCGATCGATTCCTGTTTTGGTTCCCCCTATTATGGCTTCTGCCTCTCTGCTCGAGACTTAAGACTGAACCCAAACCTTCTGATTCATTCGATTTTCTTCTAACCTCCTCGGATAGAATCATAGCTATCACCTCTTTCAGCTTTAATTTCTCTTTTCCTGCCGAGTTGCTGATTACGATCACGCAACCTACCCAACTATCCGGCAAATGCGATAGTATCAATAGGGCATGCATTTCGTCATCAAACTTAATGTTTACTGAGATAAGTTGATCAACAATCGTGTTGAACTCGCTAAGATGCATCATGAAGGAACATCATTTTACCATCTTGAGGTTGAATAACGTCTTTGACGAGATGCACCTTATTTGCAGCTGACGGTTGCTCGTACATCGTTACGAGCGCTTCCATAAGCCCAACTGTCGTCTTCTCCTTTCATATATTGTGTGCTACAGATTTTGCGAGGATCAATCGGACTTACCCCAAGGTTTTTCGATCCAATATTTCTCAGTCCTCGTCGGATTCTTCTTTCTTCTTTCCTCTTGCTTTACCCATCAACATACGGTAAAGATCCTTCTGGTACAGATAGTCCTCTATCTGTGACTTTTAATAGACGAAGTTTGATCCGTCAAACTTCTTAATTTTTTATTTGCCTTCTTCTGCCATTTTTTACACACAGATCTGAACAAGACTCTGATACCAGTTGTTGGGGAAATAACAGATACGCTATGACACCCGTTCTGCGGAATTTATCCTACCGGATCTTGTGTTAAGCAATAGAAAAAAGAAATCACAGCAAATCAAAATTGCAAGAACAAAGAACACCAAGTTTTAATGAGGCTCGGTAACTTGTCTACGTCCTCGGGAGTCACACAAACAATTTTCTTTATATTAAAGAAGATTACAAAGCTGTGAAGAGCAGATCTCAAAACTTGAGATCTCTTAAGAAAAGAACCAACAGAAAAACTATCCTTTGTTCAAACAAAGGCGCTGAGATTTTCCAACTTGGAAATCTCCTCTCCCCTCAATAAATCGCTATAGGAACTTCGGAATTTTTCTCTAAAAAATTCCCTGCTGAAAACTCTTCTTAATAGCCGCCGCCTTTGGAGTTTAATGCTCTGAAGAAGAAAAAATTAGGGCTGGGCGATCGCGCTCTCGTGCTCATGGGTTTCCCTTAAATAGGGAAACCCTAGCCAGCTAGCGCCAGCTGTTTCCCAACAGCGCAGGCGAAGAAACAAAAGGGGAAGGCGAAATCGATTTCGCCTGACTTCCTCAAAATCGCATGCAGCCCTCTCCTCTCAAGTTCTCCTGAAACCCCAACTCCAAACTCGCCAGAAGATCTCGAAATCTGCCTGCTCGAGTTCGCCCGATGTCCCTCCGCTGAAGCTCGCTGATTGGACTTCGCCTGTGAGGCCTCGTCCTCGAGCTCGAGTCCCGCCAGGAAAGCATCGCCTGCAGCTAGTCGCCTTCGCCCGACTCCAAAGCTCCGATCTCGAGCTCGTCTCAGCTCGCCTTCGCCGTTCATCCTCGCCGGAGCTCGCTGTGTTCGCCGCTGACAGGTATGGGTCTGCACCCATTTCCAACAAGATATTCGTCACTTCTGATGAAGATGTTTGTCTTCCTCCTAGCGAGTCGAGCCTTTTTCTTCGTTGTATCAAGTTAAAGGTTTTGCTCTGTGGAGAGAGTGAGAATCAATAGAGGGGCTAAGGGGAAGAGTGGCTGATGATTTAGGGTTGGGCTCGGTTTTGTAATATATGATCGCTATGTTTTCGAAATGAAAAGTGGTTAGTGTTTGTTGGAATTATTCATTTCGAACACATTTAAAATCAGAGTAAGGTCTGAAACCGGCCGGGTTAGTTTTTTTTTTCAGTTGTTAGATAACAAACACTAGCCAAGCTAGCGAGGATTTGGGAATCATGCTGTAGTAAAAGAACCGATGTCCTAATTTGAAACTCACCTACAGTGAAATTATATTTTATTCTAGTTAAAACTAATTAATTATTATAAAACGACAAATACTTCAAATATTAAACACAATGTGATATGTAAACAAATAGTAGAAACGTAGAATTATTACATGTAGTTTTGCATTGTAAAACGCTCGTATAATTCATATATGACTAGTCAGAAGAAGTAAGTCGAACAAATTTATACGCATCATACTGTAGCTAAGAGTTAGAATTATCAATAGCTGGGTTTATCTTGAAAAATGAAGGAACCAACAGTAGTATTCGGCTGCAGACCTTCATGTGCCTTCTGATCTTTGCCACCAACCATATGTCTTTTTCTGGTTAGTGAAGGGAAGCGGAAGGACCATGTTTATGGAGAAGAGGCAGCCTTTGGGGTTGTTAGAAAATACCCAATACAGAAAGGGGTTGGGTGAAATAATACCACAGAAAATGAGCCCAAGCCTCTTGCAATATTCAAAATGTAAATTTTGCGATCCTTTTTCTAGACAGCGTAGGACTAATGTTTTTCTGTGCTTATCTTTCATTTGCAGATATGTCCTTTTTTCACAGGAGAGAAATAGCTTTTCCTAGTAACGTTTGTCATATATTTATTAGCACCATTATTTTGTTTTGCTCTTTGTCGATATATCATCATAAGCTTTCATGATTATTTCGACAGATGTATGTACATCTTCTTGTATATCTCTCATTAGTCACCAAAATACCATCTGATTTGAAGTGTTTATGTCTTTATAGGCCGGTCAAGAATCCTTCAGATCTATTACAAGATCCTATTACAGAGGAGCTGCAGGTGCACTACTAGTCTATGATATAACCAGGTATTTACTATTCAAAACCACTGCAATGCAAAACTCTATAACATACTTAAATTATTTTCTCATGTGTTTTTTCAGGAGGGAGACCTTTAATCATTTAGCAGGATGGTTGGAAGATGCAAGGCAACATGCAAATGCTAACATGACGATTATGCTGATCGGTAACAAGTCCGACCTGGCACATAGAAGAGCGGTCAGCACTGAGGAAGGGGAGCAGTTTGCAAGAGAGCACGGGTTGATATTTATGGAAGCATCTGCTAAAACTGCTCAAAATGTTGAGGAGGTGACAAGTTCTGCCCTTTTTTGTCAGATTTAAATAAATGGGCTATTCTGTCAAATTCTGAATTTTTTAATTGATTTTTACAGGCTTTCATTAGCACGGCAGCAAAAATATATAAGAAGATTCAGGATGGAGTTTTTGATGTATCAAACGAGGTATTGAATAGTTTTATTAGCACCATTAAACTTAAACTTGTTGAACTAATGAACTAGATATTTCGACAGAGGCTGCATAGATGTGGGTAGAAGTATCTAATAAGGTACAATATGGATATGTAGATACATAGAATTTCAAAATCTCATGCAAGTCAATTTAATACTTATATATTATCAAAAAATATAGGTTAATCATATAGTAGCAATTAAATCATTCAAATATGAGAGATCTATCAGATCCACCATAAATTTAAGGATGAAAAAAATTGTGTTGTTTTTGTAATTTCTATCAGCCTTCCAAAAAGGCTTTCTGGTTTTGAAATGCTAGTACTTACACGACAAAGAATGAGACATTTTATCCTTTAATCTTTAGCTAGTTTTCCTTCATCCATCATGACTTACTCTGTCCATAAGTTGTTTGTCTATCTAATTCATAATCATATGTTTGGAATAGATAGCTATTTTTCAATAGACTTCTTGATTCTCATGCCATTTATATTCATATGGTTACACTTAAAAATCAAAGCTATTCTTGACAGTTGGTTTCTAAGCTTATATCATTTAAAAAACCTGGGTAAATGACAAGAAAATCCCTTCATCTATTCCTTGTTTACAAGAAACCGCCTCATCTAAAAAGTTCTACAAAAAAAATCCCATCATCTGTGACATCCGAGCAGATGCTTGCACTTGGTAGAAGTCTGGACAAATACCTGCACTTCAAAATCTACAATTTTGGGAGTTGAAGAAAGAAAATAGAGAAAAAGAGATGGTTCTTGGATGAAGCATAAACAATAACCTATACTTCATGTGTATGTCTGCTCAGGTGTCTGAAGAACCAAACTCCATTATCAAAAGTAGTGGCCTCGTTATAGATTATTTATTGTAATTTTTCCTACTGGTATACCTCCTACTTTGAATTTCATGGGGTTTTTTTCAGTCTTATGGGATCAAAGTCGGGTATGGTGGAGTTCAAGGCCCAGCGGGAGGGAGAGACGTCTCGTCATCTTCAGCTGGCGGCTGTTGCAGTAGCTGAGCTCATCATGTTGCTGAATCCTTGATGGTTGCTGCTATTCATACAATTTCTTGTCTGCGAAAATTCTTCTTATTGTGATAACGTTTTTACTAATGGATCCGTACTTGTGAAATGTACTTGCTGCTTGGATATGGTAAATAAATATGTTCATCCATTTGTAAATCTTTGCCACTGGACAGACTTCTGTTTGAGTTAATTGTAATTGCGAAATTTCAATTTACTTCTCCATATTTGGTGTTTGCTATGCCTTAGGAGAGAAGAAACTGAACAAGGACTCTACTAGTGTATGTTGTGCGCGGCGGAAGCTGGACAAACAAACGGGCGTGCTTCGAGAACCAAATCAAACCAAACGTCGAGATAAATGCCAAAACAACCAAATAACGGTACAAATCCAAACACAATAGTTTAATGTGATTTGGCAATTGCCTACGTCCACGGGGCAAGAATGGGATGGGGTTTTCACTAATAGAGAAGAAGAGTACAAACTGAGATTACAATACGCTCGATACAATCAACTAATATCACCAACAAAGTTCTTAATCTCTCCAAATAAATCCTCAAACAATAGCTCAGAAAACTCTCATTTTTCTGTGCTCCAATATCCCCAAACCAATCTCCAATCAAAGCCAAGGAAACCCTAAAAAACGTGTCTTCATTTATAGCAAAACACAATCCCAAACAGATTAGGATTCTAAAAACGAGTCTGCCATACCCTGGTGTGGCACACACCACACCCATGACAAACAGAGCAGATTCTATCACACCAAGGTGTGACAGACACCACACCCATGGCAGACATGGCAGATTCTGCTACACCCATGGCAGACACCACACCAGGGTGTGATGGAGCATGTTTTGCTTATTCTTCACGTTTTTCTCAATTCCTTCCTCAATTCCTTCGCCGTTTTCACAATTCTCCACCTCGGCGAAGTTTTTTCAAAACTGAGCCGACACCAACCAAACCAAATGTCTCATTTGCTGCTTCTCAATCCTCAACAAGTCGAGACCCAAACGGGAATGCGAACACTCACCCAAACGTCGGTATCTACTCACCAAATCGGTGCCTACGTATCCTCTTGTCTAAGGAATCAAGCCTTCACGTAGTTCACCCAAACGGTCTCCAAAGACCCTCAAACAAATAGAAAAGCACGCAACCCTCCTCCATCATCACCGAATCTGCGACTGATAGCACCTCCAATGACCTCAAACTGAAACGATCCAAACACCTACACCTGAGGTGAACCAATGGCCATGTCCAAATTGCGCCTATCAGCTGCACTCAAATCAATCAACACGTCATCTGTATCCAAAACCAAATGATCTTCACGCTGTGTCACCTCAGCTAAAGTCCCAAATAATGCAGAATGACCTGGAGTATGTGGAGTAAACTCCACCCAATGTGGAGTAGCATCACCCTCCATCCGCTGCGATATCCAACTGATCTGATCAACACTCTCTACCTGCCGAGAGTCCAATGTGACATACCTGCTCAGAACGAAATCAGAAGCTCCCAAACGATAATCAAACGAGCCTCCGAATCTCAAACTTGCAATCAGATCAAATCTCACATCCTCGATGTGACCAAATACTGGGTAACTAAATATCCGACGCCAACCAAAATCTGAAGCAGCTCCACCAGATCCAATAACTCCTAATGCAGCAGTCGTCGATCTATGCATAAGATGACCCAAATATGTCGAAGCCTGAACTCCAAAACCAATGCTAGACATCAAACGTCGATCCTCCTCTAGAAAGAAACGACCAATCAAAAATATCATCTCATCTCATCGCCCCAACGTTTTCTCTCTAATGAAGTGTCTCAAACTGTCATAAGCTCGGTACAAATACAGTAGGTCCCTCTTGTACCTCCCTCTAAAACCAGAATGAAGTACATTCACCTTATTGCCAATACACTTCTTTAACTGTTATTGACTACTAGGACTTCAAAACCAACGGGACTTGGTTGCAACCCACAAATGCCTAGTATAATCCCAAACAAATAAAACCAAAATATCAATTACCTTCCAATGATGCCTCCTTGGAAAGCCCCCAAATGCCTGAATGAACACCAAATAAAAGACCCCTCAATCATCGAATAGAAGTGTCAAACTTCACTTAGGTCTCCTTGCTCATACCAACGTGCTCAAAGAACTTCAATATGCAGGTTAAGGGCACTTCTCAATCATCCAATGCACCGTATCAACAATCAAATATCCCAGTCTCAAATCCTTCTAGCTCGGCCAACTATCTCAAAGCATCAACAAACGAAGAATAGATCCAAACTGATAAAGGAGAGATTTTTACCTCTAATTGAAACCCTAACAAGAGTCTCCAAACGATCTCACGATCCACAAATAGGAAAAATCCAACCTTTATCTCCAAATGAAGCATCGAAGAGCCTCCAAAGCGATCTACTCCTCCAAATAGCCCAAGCGCCAACAAACCAATGCGGAAAACAAACGAAGAATAGATCCAAAACTGAGAAAAGAAAGAAACTATACCAAAAAGATCACACCTTTCTCACCACTTGAAACCCTAGACGAGCTTCCCAAATCGATCTACTCCTCTAACCAAAACAAAACCCTAGATCTGAAATCCGGAGCTCTGATACCAATTGTTGTGCGTGGCGGAAGCGGGACAAACAAACGGGCATGCTTAGAGAACCAAATCAAACCAAATGTCGAGATAAAGGCCAAAACAACCAAAATAATGGTACAAATCCAAACACAATAGTTTAATGTGGTTTGGCAATTGTCTACGTCCACGGGGCAAAAGGGGATGGGGTTTTCACTGATAGAGAAGAAGAGTACAAACTAAGATTACAATACGCTCGATACAATCAACTAATATCACCAACAAAGTTCATAATCTCTCCAAATAAATCCTCAAACAATAGCTCAGAAAACTCTCATTTTTATGTGCTCCAATATCCCCAAACCAATCTCCAATCAAAGCCAAGGAAACCCTAAAAAATGTGTCTCTATTTATAACAAAACACAATCCCAAACAGATTAGGATTCTAAAAACGAGTCTGTCACACGCTGGTGTGGCACACACCACACCCATGGCAAACAGAGCAGATTCTACCACACCAATGTGTGGCAGACACCACACCCATGACAGACAGTGCAGATTCTGCTACACCCATGGCAGACACCACACCATGGTGTGGTGGAACATGTTTTGCTTATTCTTCACGCTTTTTCTCAATTCATTCTCCGTTTTCACAGTGTAATGGTGTTTTTTTTTATTTGTCTTGTGTTGCAAAACGAAAGTAAATTGCACTTATGGCCCATGGATTGACATTTTGAGAAGATTAAATTGCACATAAATCCTCCTTTCCTCATGCAAGGGTGATCAGCGTTACTAAATGAGTTAAGGGGGAGATGAAGGCTGATGTATCTTTGTTTTGATTATCAAATAAAAGAACACCTCACAAAAATCTATATCAGCTGATAGCTTTTAAGTTCTGATGAGAGTTGAAAAGTTCTCCTCTTTAATAATTCACATCACTTTGTAACCTTTCATGATTAGCGAACGAAAGTTAGAAAGTTACATCTGTAAAATAATTTCTAGTCACCACTACAATTGACCGAAGCTTATTAAAATGATACGCACTAAGAAAGTTTTCAACCTTTTTTGATCCATCACTATCCTCTCCTAAGATAAGACTCCAACAAAAACTGAACAGGTCATTTATCACACGATTCAGTATTTTAGCAACATCTTGCCGTAGAAGTCTCGACCTTCATCACTTTGTCCTCTACTTTCATCGAACATCCATGCAATGCAAGTTTTTTTTTTTTCCTGCGTCTTTCAACTCTATCCATACTTTGCCTTTGCATTTTCAGGACGTGTT
>BQKN01067328.1:0-29281 GCA_022839385.1 Asparagus kiusianus
TCTAATTTCTTCCAACTTATTTATTTGGAGCAATCTGTTCTTACTTGCCGAGTCTGAGTCAAAATTCAACTGTTTTATTGCCCACATTGCTCGATGTTCCAACTCTACTGGTAGGTGACAAGCTTTCCCAAACACCAGTCTGTATGGTGACATTCCCAAATTAGCTTTGAAAGCTGTTCTATATGCCTACAGAGCATCACATAATTTTACAGACCAATCATTTCTGTTATGATTAACTGTTTTTTCTAAGATTTGTTTGATCTGCCTGTTTGTGACCTCTACTTGTTCACTGGTTTGGGGGTGATAAGGAGTTGACAATTTGTGTGTGATTGAATATTTCCTCATCAAAGCCTCAAAGGAACGGTTACAGAAATGTGTACCGTTATCACTGATGATCGCTCGGGGTACTCCAAACCGGGCAAAAATGTTCTCTTTCAAAAACTTGACAACGACCTTGTTGTCATTAGTTTTGCAAGCTACCGCCTTAACCTATTTTGACATGTATTCAACGGCTACTAGAATGTAAACATTTCCAAAGGAATTTGGAAATGGTCCCATGAAATCAATACCCCATAGATCAAAAAGTTCAACGGATAAGATGGGTTGTATGGGTATCATATTTCTTCTAGTGGCCTTCCCTAAAAGCTGGCAGCGGTTATAGGTTTTGCAAAACTCGAATGAATCCTTGAAGAGAGTGGGCCAATACAGCCCAGATTGGAGAACTTTTTTAGATGTTTTTCTCGGGCCAAAGTGGCCCCCACATACTTGTTCATGACAAAAGGATAGAACACTCCTAGTTTCTTCCGTGGGAACACACCTCCTAAAGATCTGATCAGGACAGTATTTGAACAGATATGGATCATCCCAGTAAAAGTATTTTACTTGGGAGAGAAAACGGGATCTATCCTGTTTGGGCTAATGAGAAGGGATCTGGTTCATGACTATGTAATTCACAATGTCAGCGAACCATGAGACAGATTGGATTTGTAGGAGTTGTTCATCTGGAAAATGTTCATTGATCGGAACGGTTGATGTTGGTGCGTTCGGTAATCGAGAAAGGTGATCTGCTACGGGGTTCTCTGTTCCCCTTCTGTCAAGAATTTGGATGTCAAACTCTTGAAGAAGGAGAATCCATCTAATGAGCCGTGCTTTAGCATCCTTTTTGGTCAAAAGATACCTTAGTGCGGCATGATCAGTGAAAACTTTGGTTAAGGAACTGATGAGGTAGGACCTGAATTTTTCTAAGGCAAAGACTACAGCTAAAAACTCTTTTTCTGTGACAGAGTAATTTTGCTGGGCATCATTCAGAGTCCTACTGGCATAGTAGATCACATGCGGTTTTCCATCAAACCGTTGTCCTAAAACAGCTCCAATCGCAGAATCAGATGCATCACACATCAGTTTGAAGGATAAGGTCTAGTCCGGTGCATGAATGATAGGAGCTGTGATTAGCTCCTTTTTCAGATATTCAAAAGCTTTGAGGCAGTCGGGAGAGAAGACAAATGATGTATCCTTGGCTAAGAGATTGGTCAAGGGTCTAGCAATTTTGCTGAAATCCTTGATGAAACGTCGGTAAAAACCAGCATGACCAAGAAACGATCTGACATCTTTGACTGTTTTGGGAGGAAGGAGATTGGAAATGAGATCTACCTTAGCTTTGTCCACTTCAATTCCCCTATTGGAAACTACATGTCCTAAGACAATGCCTTGTTTGACCATGAAATGACATTTCTCCCAATTGAGAGTCAGATTTTTCTTCCTACACTATTCTAGGACCAATTTAAGATGATGCAAACAATGGGAAAATGTGTCACCAAAGATGGAAAAGTCGTCCATGAAAATTTTAAGAAATCGCTCTACCATGTCGGAAAAAATACTAATCATGCAACGTTGGAATGTGGCCGGTGCGTTACACAGTCCAAAGGGCATGCGTCGGTATGCGAATGTTCCATACGGGCAAGTAAATGTGGTTTTCTCCTGATCTTCGGGAGCGATAGGGATTTGATTGTAACCTGAATATCCATCCAGGAAACAGTAGAACTTGTGTCCTGCTAAACGCTCTAACATTTGGTCAATGAAAGGAAGAGGGAAGTGATCTTTCCGAGTGGCTAAGTTGAGTTTTCTGTAGTCAATACAGGCTCGCCATCCAGTTTGGATTCGAGTGGGAATCAGCTCATTAGCCTCATTTTGGATCACGGTGATCCCAGATTTCTTTGGAACAACTTGGACCGGACTCACCCATGAACTATCAGAAATGGGATAAATGATCCCATGATCGAGACATTTCAGAATGTCTTTCCTAACGGCTTCTTTCATCACTGGGTTTAACCTACGTTGAGGATCTCTAGTAGGTTTAGCATCATCTATCAAATGGATTTGATGTTGAACAATGGCTGGACTAATCCCTTTGATATCAGCCATGGTCCATCCAATGGCTTCCTTATTTTCTATTAAAACATCTAAGAGAGCTTCCTTTTGATCGGTAGTCAAATCAGAAGAAATGATAACTGGTAAAGACTCGTTCTCCCCTAAGTAGGCATACTCTAGATTTTCAGGTAGAAGTTTGAGCTCTAACTTAGGGGGTTCCTCCACAGATGGGCGAAGCTGGACTCGGGGTTCTATCTCTAAAGGTTCTCGTTGCCAGCCAACAGCAAAAACATGATTGATCAGCGGTTCTATCTCTAGTTCGTCATCAGAAAGCTCTTCAATCATTAAATCAGATGCATTTGTATCAGACTCACACTCTCCCTCTTGTTGTTCACTGGATATTCCTTGAATGAAATTCACTTCCATGGGTTCATCAGATGGATCACTAGGCTGTCTCCCTAAGTTGAAGATATTAAGGTCAACAGTCATATTCCTAAAAGATAGTTTCATTTGACCGGTTCTACAATTTATCAAAGTATTTGAGGTGGCTAAGAACGGTCTTCCTAGAATGACGGGGATTTGACTTTTGAGATTGGAAACAGGCTGCGTTTCCAAGACAATAAAATAAACAGGGAAAATGAACTCTCCAACTTTGATCAGAACATCCTCTACCTCTCCTTTGGGAATTTTTACAGATCTATCAGCTAACTGTAGAGTGCATCTTGTAGGTTTAAGTTCTCCTACACCTAGCTGTTGATAGACCGAATAAGGAAGGAGGTTGATGCTGGCTCCCAAGTCTAGAAGTGCCTTATCAATGTGAGTGTTACCTATGACGCATGGAATTGTGGGACAACCAGGGTCCTTGTATTTCAACGGCATGGGTTTTGAAAAAATTTCACTGAGGTTGGCAGCTAAGAAGACTTTCTTGGGGACGTTGGTGGTTCTTTTCTTAGTGCATAAGTCCTTCAAGAACTTTGCATAAGAAGGAATTTGTTCGATTGCATCTAGGAGAGGGATGCTGATCTTGACCTGTTTAAACGTTTCTAGGATTTTCTCAACCTGCGGGGAGTTTTTCCTAGGTTTGAGTCTATCTGGAAATGGGACAACGGGCCTATACCTATCTAGATCAGGCTCAATCTCAAGTTTAGCGTTTTGATCATCGGAAGGAATTGCTTCATCGGAAGGAGTATGTTGGATGGGAGAAGGGGTTTGATCCGGTGGCATTCTAACTTGATTGTCTATTTGTTTCCCTGATCTCAGAGTGTGAATTGCATTCAATTGAGCTGGATTGTTGGAACTGGATCCAGTGTCTTTAGGGTTTGCAACAGGTTGACTTGGGAATTTTCCTTTTTCTCTCTCACTTACGGTAGTGGCTAGTTGCCCAAGTTGGGTTTCTAACTGGGCTATGGCTTGAGTGTTCGAGTTGAGCACTTGGCCGGTGGTTTGCATGAATGAATTTAGTGTGGTGGATGATTGGGTCAACATGTTGGTAGTTTGTGTAGAAGCTTTGATCATATATAGCTTCTAAACCCTTTTCTAAGACACTCAAACGTTTGTCATGATCAGAATTTAAAGGATTTGTAGGTTGGTGAGGATGAGGATGTTGGTTTGGAAAAGGTGGGTTAGAAAAATTGTTCGGTGTATTGAACGGGACAGTGTTTTCCCAAGGGAATTGTTGGTTCGACGCGGGAATGAAGTTTTGGTTTCCATGAGAATTTCCTTGGTTCCAAGCAAAGTTGGGATGATTTCTCCAACATGGATTGTAGGTTGGAGAAAATGGATCATTTCTAGTACGTTGGAATACATCGTTCATCTGTTCTAAAGCATGGTTGTTTCCTAGGAGAGGGCATTCCTCTGAAACGTGGGTAGGAGACTGACAGTTATGACAACTCGAGGCAGAAACATGATTGATTTGAGCTGGAGCTCATTCCTTAACTTCTAAGGCTTCTAACCTCCGCATAATCGTCGCCATCTTCGCGTCAGATGCAATGTTTGACTCCAGAGAAAGACCACTAGACTTAGATTGGGGAACTGATGAAACTCTATCATCACAATGTTCCTATTGCATTGTTTTCTCGGATAAACTCTCTAGAAATTCCCAAGCTTCATTTGCGTTTTTTCTCATAAAATCTCCCTGACACATCGATTCTAAAGATGTTTTTGAAGAATAGTCCAATCCTTCATATATGACGGCACAGTTGCCATTTTTCTAGACCATGATGAGGACATTGGATTAAAAGATCTTTGAATCGGTCGAAATATTTCCAGAATGGCTCTCCCGGGACAATTTTGAAGTTTTGAATGATGTTCCTAAGCTTTACCGTTTTGTGAATAGGGAAAATTTTCTTAAGAAAAACGGTGACAAATTCCTTCCAAGTTGAGATGGAATTTGTCGGTAAGCTGTACAACCATTTTTTAGCTTTGTCCTTAAGGGCAAATGGAATAAATCTGAGCTTAATTGCATCTTCGGTTAATTCTCTCATTTTAATCATAATACACACTTTCTCAAATTCCGAGATAAAAATATATGCATCTTCTGTTTCATTACCTAGGAATTTAGGAAGCATGTTTATGTAATGCGGTCTAAGCTCAAAATTTGCTCCATTTACTTCGGGGAGTCTCATGTAAGATGGAATTGTATTTCTGGTGGGGTAACACATATCCTGAAGGACGGGTTGATTTGCCATTTCTTGAATTGGTTCAACACGGATTAAACGATGAGAATTATCCCGAACCCAAGTTTGCATACACCAAAAAAAAATTTCTTTTTAAGGAAAGAAAGAAAATTAGTTTTTTTTATATGAAAAGATAAAGAAAAAGAAAATTTTTTAACTAAAACAAATCAAAGCAATCACTTTTCAATCAACTCTAATTCTAGGGTTTAGCCTTACTCAACTAGACCAGTTCCTAACCAAAAACTCCTACAGTGAAAAGATTACTTGAGTTCCTCAATAACAAAATCCATCATCCGGGTCCACCAGCCATCTTCTCCAGAAAATAACCAGCCAGGAGAACGAAAAGCTTGCGCAGAGAATTCACCCCGAGCAGCAATAAACTGGCGTATGAAGATGTTCGCTGGGAGAGGCGCTTCCGGTGCAAGATCTTTTTTCTCAAATCTGCCAGGTCTCAGACCTTTGAGTTGCCCGTTAATCTGTACACGAGATTGGCGACCAGATCCAAATGATATGTTCTCTTTATCCTTGACAAGATCGAAGGCCAAACCCCTACGACAACAGACGCTCAGGAAATAGGAAAACAGATACATTCTCTCCATGCTTGGGAGGAATAAGAGACAATCGTTGAGTCTTCGCAGCAAAGGGGAATTTTCTACGTGTCCAACTTTGTCATCTGTTGGGATATGGTCCCCAAACAAAAAGGCCGGTTTGACAAATTGGTCCTGACCCGCGGGTGTCTCTAGGTCCAAATCGGTGATCAGAGCCCTAAGAGTAGAACACCCGGCAAATCTAATTAAATGTGCCCGCTCCAAGCCAGGGAAAGTGCACATGGGAATTTCTCTATGAAGACCAAAAACTTCCCCACTTGCTCCGGCAAAAGTGGCACATTCGGGAAAAACACTGCAAAATCAGAAACAGTAGTTAGTAACAGAAATGGGTTTCTAACATGAAAATTAGGTTATAACACGAAGGACCAATTCTATGTGTCAAGCCTTAAATACAAGGGCTAACCCTTGTATCAGCACTTGAACGCAGAGGTCAAACCCTATGTCGTAAGTTTCAGACGTAGAGGCAAAAGACCCGCGGTCAGAATTGAAACACAGAGGTCAAAACCTGCGTTCAAATTTCATACCCCAACATAGAGTCTTAACTCTACGTTTCTTAAACACAGAGTCCTAACTCTGCATTTCCAATTCCAACATAGAGTCTTAACTCTACGTTTCTTAAACACAGAGTCCTAACTCTGCGTTTCCAATTCCAACATAGAGACTTAACTCTATGTTCCTTAAACGCAGAGTCTTAATTCTGCGTTTCTAATTCCAACATAGAGACTTAACTCTATGTTTCTTAAACACAGAGTCTTAACTCTGCGTTTTCAATTCCAACATAGAGACTTAACTCTATGTTTCCTGAACACAGAGTCTTAACTCTGTGTTTTCAATTCCAACATAGAGACTTAAACTCTATGTTTCCTAAACGCAGAGTCTTAACTCTGCGTTTTCAATTTTAACATGGAGTTGCAACTCTACGTCTGTAACAAAACGAGTCATCTTCCTCGTTGACAAGAACCCATCTAGGGTTTTTAGAAAACTTGTCGAAACAAGTTACTATTGTTCGCGTGGAAAATCGTGTTCTTCTTCATTGAGGATTCCATTACAAACTTTGAAAAAACAACTTTATGCGTTTTACAAATATCCGGTCTTTTTATAAGAGCCGGTTACAATGGAGATCGAAATAAAGAAAGAAACAAAAAATTACAACTTTCCTTTGAACAGATCGTGAGCTCCTGTTTTGCGGTCGCTCGCTTTGTGGGGTTCTTTGCCTGCGCCGGGGTTGATTACCGTTGACCACCGCGAGATCTGGATCCAAGCAGATCTACAACGTATTACGGGTATTATCCCACCAAGGAGATAATAGCCGGGAGGGATCGTTTCGCCAAGGAAACGACCGCTCGAATCTCGGGATCTAAGAACCAAGCTTAGATCCGGAGTAGAACGATGTAGATCTGAGGATTAGCTTCTTCGAACTCCTGCCTTGTTTGTCGCGGGTGCTCGCCGAAAACTGAATCCGAGGGTCCAAGCTTCAAGCCTTCACAATTCCGAGTTGAGATGACAATCCGGCAGAGTTTCGGCTCTTTAGAAGTTCAACCAAAAGTTCTCCAAAATGAACGAACACATGGCCTATTTATAGGCACTCAGAACTGTGCCCGCGCACAGTTCTGAGCCTAGCCACCCAGGGGTGGCTCGGCCACCGAGCCACCCAGGGGTGGCTCGGCTTGGGCCGAGCCACCCTGGGTTGGCTCGGTTTCGGCCGAGTTCCCGGGTGTTGGTTCGTTTCGTCGTTTTCCGGTGTTTCCGATTCTTCGTCGTTCGGATTTGATTCGGTTTCTGGAATCGACTCATTGACTTGATTCCAAATATGGCAGTTAATCTGTTTCTGAGTTCGAGTCCGGGATTGATCTTGATTCGATCGTTATATCACCGAGTTCGCTCTTGTTTAGATGACTCGGTGATTCCCCGAAACGTTGGTTTGATCCTGCACGTGAACGCATTCCGTTGTTTGCGTGCCTTGTCGCCTCGTCGTTCGATCGTCCGTTGATTTGTCGAATCACCGTGCCGAGCTAAGCTAAGGGGCCTATAGGCAATTTTACACGCCTACAGATACCCCCTCCAAAATGTTCCAGCCTCATTCTTTTATAGAGGAGTCTGGAATATTTTGGATATGATTGTCCCTACCCTCTGTCGGTGTAAGGGGACCTGGAATGACTTTCGTTCTGTATTCCTTCGCTCCTTCAGGCTATTCGGTGCTTTGTCGAATGCTTGTAAGGACTCCGGTGCTGCATTTATTGTCTGACCGTTGTTGGAATTTGAACTTGAAGTTGATTCCTGATTTTCCAATTTTTAGCTTTTGTCGGTTGGTTCAATGTGCAACTTTCGTTCGATTGTCGGCGTTGATTCTTCATTTGCGACGCGTTGTCCGGCGTCGTGTTATTGAGTTATCCTTAAAAATATTTTTAGAAAAATATTCTCCAGGAACTTCTCAATAAAAATTAGGGAATAGTTTATACTCGTATACCTCATTGGAGTATTTCCGTGTTCAAAATGAGTTGAACCGGCTTGAAAATGAGCCAAAAAAGGCAGTAATTTGGCTCAAAAAATTTCTTCCGTTCCTTCCGAATGCGCGGGAGAGACAGGAATAAACCAAGGATGGGACCCTCAGTTGTTTTGAAGTCGTTTCGACGCTTGATTCAACCCTATTTGGACTAATTTGGACTGGTCCGGTTTGGTTCAACTTGGTCCGGTCCGGTTCAACTTGGTTCACCTTATAAATAGGGGTCTATTTTCTTTCTTTTTCTCTTTTTTCCTCTCCTCTCTAGGGCCGGCCACCTTTCCCCATCTTTTTGGATTTTTCTCTTCCCTCGAGCATCCGTTCTCCCTCAAACCTGGATAGTTGTCCTAGATCTAGGGTTCCTTTGGATCTTGAACTGAAAAATCCCTCAAAAAACCATTTTTTAGAATTCCTCTCAGATCCCTCGAGCACGTGGTGAAAGTTTCCTAAAAGGTCTCATCATCGTTGGATCCCGAGCCTTTCTTCAGGTAAATCCTCCATAATTTTGATCTTTTTCATGCTCAATTTATTTTATGCATTTGTGGGATCATATGTGAGGGTTGAGGGTGTGATTTGACGCCTCGAGCTTCTCTTTCAGGAGGTAGATCTGATAAAAAAGTGATCTTTTTTCTAGATCTGACCTCTTTTAACCTATTTTGCAGCTCGTCATGTCGCGTGCTTCGAGAGGTCGTTCCCCTGCTATGTCGGCTGATGGCGCGCCTCCCTTCTATGCTGGTGAGCTATTTTTGGCAGTATTTGGAAATTTACAAATTAGTCCCTATTTTCTTGTAAATTTACAAATTGGTCCTTTTTTACCCCACATTGTTCTTCTTGGCGAGGCAATCGGGAAGAGCCTTGATTCTCGTTGGTGAGGATCGACGCTTTTGGCATGTTTGGGCATTTTGCAAATTAACCCCTCTTTTCTTGAAAATTTGCAAATTGGTCCATTCTTACCCCACGTTGTTCTCCTTGGCGAGGCAATCGGGAAGAGCCTTAATTCTCGTTGGTGAGGATCGACGCTTCAAAGATATGTTTTGCTTGGTCAAAACCATATCTCAAAATTAAAGGGGGCGATTTGACGCTACATTGCGCTTTATAAGGCAGGGATATGTTGTTGACATACCCTGTGTTGTAATTGCACAATGTGGCCAAATCGTCTCACCCTTTATAAGGCAATGACTCTATCTTAACTATTTGTAAGATGAGTTCAATTTCCTTTTATAATCGGGACTAACCAGTGTTTAACTGTTCACTTTGCAGTGGGATACCCTTCTGGATCATTCTCGTCCCACGCAGTTTGTGGGCGTCGTGGCGAGTATTACTCGATCTCCGACGATCCTTCTCCTATTCCAGCTACTCCTCAGTTTGCTCCGGGCACGTCGACTGAGGTTGCCCAGGTGGTGAGGGAAGGTAGTCATCGAACCATTCGTCAGCTGATCACAGATGCGCCTTTTGTGAAGGATGCCAGCTCTACTCAGCCTCTTCGGAAGAGCGACTTCCTGTTTGGTGATTCCGTCGATGACACAGAAGCCGTATTCATTGACGCTGAGCAGTGGCTCCACAAGACCGGCAGTGGCTTCATATACTTGCCGGAGATTCCTCGGCATCGCTCATTGACTGAGCTCAGGCGTCAGGCTGTGACACGGGAGATGTCGTGGTGCTTGACGGAGGATCATGAGAGCGTCCATTGTGGCTATATCACCCATCAGGCAGCTCCTGGCTCGAGCAGGAGTCACATCACCGGATTACATCCCGGAGTGTTGGGACTAGATGCACCGCCACGTAACGAGCTTCTTGCCACTGCTTTGACCTTGAGGAATCGCCTCGCTACCCTAGGACGGGAGATGCCTGCGACTCGTCACAGGATTTATGGTTGGGTCCACTCTTCAGACAAGTCTTGGTGGAGTCGCATGACGACATACGTCTTGAGCCGATGGGGCGAGGAGTTGCACGCTTGCGGTTTGTATGCAGCCGTTCGTGCCACCATGTATGGCTTGCCTGTCAGTTTGAGACATTTTTGTGCTTTGTTCGAGCTATATAATCCAGACTCGAACACTTTTCTAACCCGGCAGGGGGAGTTGGGCTTGGCTCTTCATGAGATGCACCAGATTTCTGGCTTGCCCATGGGATAGATGTTATACCAGGAGTACTTTCCCTCTAATCGTGAATTGGACCAGTTGAAGGATCGCATGCCTGATCGCTATGAGACTCTATGGGATCTCACTTGTCATTATCACGTTGCTTTGGCACAGTCTGAGCCTTTAGCGAAAAGGACCAAGGCCTCCGTGAGTCTGAAGCAGTTTGCGAACTATTTATTCAAGAACCTGGAGAACAGTTCTGGCGAGGTTATTTGTGAGTTGGCCCCACTTACTCCCTCAGAGGTGAACAGTTTGTTGAAGAAGATTGATGCTCACTCCTACACCACTAGCAGTCCTGAGGGTGGCTTCCCTACGAAGACCAGATTCAGATCTTTCTTATGGCATGCGACCACTCCGATTCGGCCGATGACTCTTCTTGCCGGTTATCTCGCTATTTGGTTGAAGAAGTGTGTGGTTCCATACCAGTCTGGTGATGCATTGCCTTTAGAGGTGCTCTACCCGGCCGTTCAGCTTGCTTATAAGAAAGAGCTTTCACTTCTTCCGGTGATGGTAGCTGACATTCACCGAGGACTTCGACAGCTTTCCAGTGCCTTCACACGGAAGGAGACCGATTTGCCAGGTCAGATTCCCACTCTTAAGGTGGAGCTTCCGTACGCTTATCTGATGGCTTGGTTCGTCCTCCACCGCTCGGATATGATGTCGGTGCCGAACGCCACAGACCATTCTGTTCCTCTGCTACAGTTGCTTGAGAATGGCAGGTGGGAGGGCCGCGGATTTTCTGATGTCAGACAGCAGCTGCAGGTCCACAAGTGTTGGGCATTCTCCACTTGTTTTCCGCAGTTCTCCGGCCGATACGTCGAGTGCTTGATAGATGATGAGAGGCCGAGAGAGTATCGGACTCACTTAGACATTGGCTGCTTCAACTGGTTGGTGAATATCAGGCCTGGCTATCTGACTTTTCGGGTGAGGGATCAGTGCTTCATAGAGCCATATCTACCCTGCCGATTCGCTCGCCAGTTTGGCTATGATCAGCTCTACATCGGGAATCCTCGTCAGCAGCTTCGGACCCATAGTGGTTTGATCGACGGTCTCCGTGCATGGTTGTGGACCGTGACTGGCTGTACTGGTGCTAAGTTCAGCCTCCCGAGTATTGATCGGCAGTTGAACCTCACTTTCTTGAGCTGCAAGTGGTTACTAGCAGCTAACAAGACTGTCCCCGTGAAGCCGATTACAGAGATAGAGGCTGAGAAGGCTTCTCAGATTGATTCCTTTAGGATTCGGGAGAACGCTCGTGCACAGAGGGCGCGGAACAAGACTCGCCGAATTGATGAAGAGGGCCAGAGGACATTCCATTCCACAGACGAGGCTTCAGGCGGGGATCCCGAAGATTATGATGACTCTTCTGAGCGAGGTTTGCGATTCAACTTTTCCCTTTATCTTTATTATGATTCGTCATTCCATTTGAAATGATTGACCACAATACTCATAGGATTTTTGGCAAACCCTCAGCCATCAACGGGTTTGATGAGCCTTTACCGACTACCATTTGAGACGGGCTAGCATGCGAGTTGTTTAAATCCGTTCGCATGTAACGTTATGCTCAGAGATTGAATTCTCTGAGACTTTGTGCTATGATGTCGAATACATAGACTTCGCCATTGTTACGGGAATAGGCTACCCGGCGACACGTGTGAGGTGTTGGCTTTAGGATTTTTGGCCAACCCCCAGCCTCTAACGGATTTGATTAGCCTTTACCGACTACCGTTTGAGTCGGGCTAGCGTGCGGATTGTCTAAATCCGTTCCGCACGTGACGTTAAGTTAAAAGAGTTAACTCTTTTAGTGCTACGATGTTGAATACGTAGACTTCGTCTTTCTCCTGTGAAAAGACTAAACAGCAACGTGTATGAGACGTTGACTTAGGATTTTTGGCAAATCCTCAGCCTTCAACGGATTTGGTGTGCTCTTACCGACTACCGTTTGAGTCGGGCTTACATGCGGATTGTTTTAATCCGTTCCGCATGTGACGTTGCGCTAAAGGAATAAACTCCCTTAGACTTTGTGCTACTACTTTGAATATGTAGACTTTGCCATTATTATGGGAATAGGCTACCCAGCAACGTGTATTAGACGTTGGCTTATCCCTATTTAGGCTTTGGGACAAAGGACCCCAGAGTCAGACTCTGGTATCTTTTTCTACGGATAAAGACCAAACCGGCGACGCGTGTTAGGCGTCAACGTATCCTTTCTTAGGATTCAGGATAAAATTCCCCATGCGTATGAGGCATGGATTTCGGTGTTATTAATAACAACCTGCCACAATGTTGAATATGCAGACGGGTGTTCTTTTTAACGGTTAAGAACTAACCGGCCGCGCGTGTTATGTGCGGACTTATCCTTACTTAGGTTTCAGGATAAAATACCCCAGAATCGAACTCTGGTGTCTTTTTCAATCGGAAAAAGACTAAACCGGCAACGCGTGTTAGGCGCAGACTTATCCCTGCTTAGGTTTCGGGATAAAATACCTAGGATGAATCCTAAATTGGTAAACTTTGGAAAAAGAGTTGGTGTGGGGAAGGAAGAATTTTATATTCTATTCCCCGAACAAGGAAGGAAGAATTTTATATTCTATTCCTTGATTCTGGAAAGGAAGAATTTTATATTCTATTTCCAGTGCAAGAAGGAAACTAGAAGTGGGATCTCCACTCCGAGAATCTGGAAGATACTGACAAACTTTCCTTTTATAGGATTGGTTATCAGATCGAAAGATGAGTTCTTCGTTTATCGAAGAGAAATTTCAACTTCAGTTACAACCATAAAAAGGTTGAACCCAAGAGAAATGGAGTTCTTTCGTTCATCGAAAGGGGACTCCGAACTGAGAGTGAACCTTTTTGGTGGACTCACTGTCAATTGAAATTGATCAGCGAGGGATTTTGGTGGTGAAAATAAAATTGGGTTATCCTCTAGAATATTAAGTGTAATATTCTTCAAGGAACTTCCCGATAAATGAGTTGTCCTGAACGTACTAGGGATAGTACTTTTTCAAAAACTTCTCATTTATTGGCATTAATTGCCTGTTACCCTCTAAAGAAATTAGGTGGTAAGCACCGTTTGAATAGACTGTATCTATTACAAACGGTCCTTCCCACTTAGGTTCGAATTTACCTTTCTTCTTGGAGGTGAGGATTATTGGTCGGCGAGCAGCGAGGACTAGATCTCCTTCCTTGAAGCTTCTTTGGCGGACTCTTTTGTCAAAAGCCCTGGATATCCTAGCCTGGTAGAACTCGATGTGTTGTTGAGCTTCCAAGCGCTTTTCGTCCAGCCTTTCGAGTTCCTCAAGACGTTTTTGATGATGTTCTTCGGTCGTCATCTCCGTTGCGAGAGCGATCCGAAGAGAGGGGATTTGAATCTCCAACGGTAGCACAGCTTCGCATCCGTAGACCAACGAATATGGAGTAGCTCCCGTAGGTGTGCGTATGGTAGTACGATAAGCCCAGAGCGCTTCGCCGAGTTTATCGTCCCAATCCCGTTTGTTGGTTTTCACGAGTTTTGATAAGATCTTGATGATCGTCTTGTTGAAAGCCTCAGCTAATCCGTTAGCGGCAGGGTAATAAGGTGTTGACGAAACATCTTGGATCTTGAACTTGTCATAGAACCGGATGAAGGCGTTGCTTATGAATTGCGGACCGTTGTCATGAATGATCCGCCTTGGCACGCCATGTCGGTATATGACGTGATGCTTGATGAAGTTGATGACGTTGTTCGTCTTTACTTCTTTAAGCGGAATGGCTTCAGCCCACTTTGAAAAGTAGTCGGTGATAGCGAGGATGAATCGATCACCTTTTACTGAAGGAGGAAAGATAGGACCGACAATGTCCATACCCCATGTCTCGAATGGCCAAGACGTGGTTGATGTGTGTAATCGCTCCGGTGGTTGGTGCATATAATTCGCATGCACCTGGCAAGCGTGACATTCTCGAGCGTACTCAATCACGTCACGAACCATTGTTGGCTAGAAATATCCCATTCTTCTGATTCGATCATACTGCTTGGGACCAGGCTGATGCGCACCGCATTCTCCTTCATGTGCTTCCTTAAGAACTTCTTTTGCTTCTTCATTCGAAAGGCATCGGAGAAGCAAGTCATCTTACCCTCGGCGATACAGCGTACGGGTCTCGGTATTGTAAAAGAACCGTGGTGCTCTTCGGCGAATAGATTCTTTTTCTTTTACATCCTCTGGTAAAATGCCGTATTGGACGTAGTCAATAATGGGAAAGCGCCAATCTCGGGACTCGAACCCGATTTGGGTTGAGTTCACCTCTTTGGCGTTTAATTTTCTATCTTCCTCCTCTTCAATATCCATATCGTATATGGGTACACAGAGTTGGTGTGATCTTACTGTGACTAGCAGTTCAGTTTCGGGCGGTTGCGCGAGTGATACTGCTAGTGCTGCCAGTGCATCTGCATAAGCGTTCTGAAGACGCGGGATGTATTCAATGTAAAATTCTTCAAAAGAATCTGCCACTCTGACGGCCTCTTGGTGGTATGGAATCAGATCTGAGTTCCTGACTTCATACTCCCCACGAACTTGGTTGACAATTAGTTGAGAATCCCCAAAGGCTTCGAGATATTCGACCCCCAGCTCCTTGGCGAAACTGAGTCCTATGAGGAGTGCGTTATACTCGGCTACGTTGTTAGAGCATGGACTCGTCAGCGAATAAGCTCGAGGCATCACGTGCTTCCCTGGGGAAACTAAGACAACTCCAACTCCAGAAGTGACCTTAGGACATCCCAGAGTTACTGCTTTATTGACTGCTCTCGAGGCACCATCAAAATATAACTGCCATACTTGTTGGTGTGACGTGGTATTAACCTCGTGGGTTTCATCTGGCAAGTCATCGTATACTTCCACCGTATCTGTTGTCGGGCTTGCCGCCAAGAGATCACAAATCGCCTGTCCTTTGACCGACTTCTGCTGTTTGAAGTGCAGATCATACTGGGACAAAAGAAGGGCCCACTTTGCCAACCGCCAATTCATCGAACCTGGTTGAGTCATGAATACTCGTACCGGATTAACATTAGCGATGACGTAAATCGTCTGGCCAACTAAGTAATGTCGCATCTTCTGCACCGCAAACACCAATGCGAGACATTCTTTCTCGATCATCGGGTATCGAGACTCGGCGCCTATCAAGGTCCGACTTAGATAATAGACTGCCTGTTCGTGACCATTATCATCATCTTGTGCTAATAAAGCACTTATCGAATGGTTCATCGCCTTGATATAAATCAAGAACGGTTTACCTGATCTTGGTGCAACAAGAACAGGTGGATTCATCAGATATGCCTTGATATCTTCGAATGCCTTCTGGCAAGCATCGTCCCAAATAAACGATACGCCTTTCTTGTTTAGCTTCGAAAATAGTTGGCACTTCCCGGAAAGATTTGAAATGAATCTCCGAATATACGCCAAACGCCCTTGCAATCCTCTGAGTTCCCTTAGGTTCTTCGGGGGTTGCAATTCATTTATCGCCTTTACCTTGTCTGGGTCGATATGTATACCCTTGGTGGTAACGACGAATCCAAGGAATTTTCCGCTGGACATTCCGAGGAAGGATTTTGTGGGATTCATCTTCAATTGATGACTCCGCATGAGATCAAACATTGTCCTCAAGTCCTTGATGTGATCTTCTTTGCTGCGGCTTTTTACCACCAAATCATCAACGTAGCATTCAACTGTTTTCCTGAGGTGTTTCTGGAAAATCTTAGTCATTGCTCGTTGGTACGTGGCACCTGCATTCTTTAGACCAAACGGCATCACCGTGTAGCAGAAGATACCGAGGGGCGTTCTGAATGCCGTGTGCTTTTCGTCATCCGGGTGCATCTTGATTTGATTATACCCCGAAAAGCCGTCCATGAAGGACATTCTTTCGAATCCACATGTATTGTCAATAATGACATCTGTGATCGGGAGGGGAAAATCATCTTTTGGACATGCTTCGTTCAGATTCCTGAAGTCGATGCAAATCCTGATCTTGCCATTCTTCTTCATGACTGGAACAATGTTGGCTAACCAGTCTGGATGTTGTTCTTCCCGAATAAATCCTGAGTCGATCAACTTTTTAACTTCAGCCTCGATGGCTTCCATGATCTGCGGACGAAACCGTCTTTGTTGTTGCTTGACAGGTTTAGCATCCGGCTTGATGTCGAGGCGGTGCATTGCCACATTGGGATCGAGCCCTGGCATGTCTTCGTAGTTCCAGGCGAAGACGTCGATATACTCTCTGATCAAGGCAATTAATTCCTCCTTTTCATCTGATGGGAGACTACCACTCATGAATATGGGCTTTGGATTGGCTTCATCACCCATATTGATTTGGACTACCTCGTCTTCGGTGGGTGGCTCTCTCTGTTCGAACCTATCACCATATTGCATGTTCATGTGATGAACCCATGGGTCCTCCCACGTTTGCATTTGATCGTCGTCCTCCATCGTAGATGGATCAGCCGTAGTCATGTTCGACATTAAGGCCTTGAACATTTCTCCCAAACTTGTGTCGGAATCTTCAGCTGACGAATCTAGCAAGTACCGATCCTTGGTTTTGTTAGCAATTTGATCTATGATTTGCCAGCCACATTCGTCATCTGACGAAACGTAGCCTAAGCCCCTCTTGTGACGATAATAGCCCTCCGGTTTACCCTTTGGTACATATGCCGCTTTGACTGGGACACGGGAACCTCGATCGAAGTATAGACCTTCTCCGAGTGTGAAATCATATCCTTGTCTTTCCATGAGCTTGCGCGCTTCTGGACTGTACTTAGATAAATGTAAACCAGATTTGTCACCATCTTCATCCTCTCTTAGGAAATGATCTGGCACCGGAAGATTTTCTCCTTTACCGAAGATCACTTCTTTTTGTCCCCCTATTTTAGCGGGAATAATCTGAGTTGTTCCGAAAGAGTGTTGGAGACGCTTCTTCGTTACATACGACGATCAGAGTGGCATACATAATTCGGGATTATCGTATAATCCCTTTATCGCATCATCAAAAGACAAGGAGTACTCTAAACCATTATTTATTTCAAGCTCGGCAAGTTGCCAGTTACAACCGCCATCTGACGACTGTTCGTCGTCGAGATTGATTACAAATGGTACAATGTCATTAAAAACAAAACCACCATTGTAATCGAATCCGGCTTCGGAATCAGCTTCTTCTCCGCTGTCCGTGCCTTGGATCGATGGTTCCGTGTCGGATTCATTACCATAAAGGAGAGAATCTGTGAAATAATTCTCATACCCTTTGAATGGTTGTTTATCCGCGACCACCGTCCTAACTCTTCCATCAGTGTCGACATATTTCAAACACTGATGTAGAGTGGAGGGAACTATAACATTACTATGGATCCAAGGCCGACCCAATAGTAAGTTATAGGATGTCTCAGCATCAATCACGTAGCACGTGACCTCCGTCTTTAAATCGCCCATTTGGCACTTTATCCGGATTTTACCCAAAGGTCTTGACCCGCTGGTGTTGAATCCGTATATGACTGTGCCTATAGACGCCAACTTGCTGACTGGAATGCCAAGGCTGTGCATCAGTCGAAGTGGCATAATACTCACAGCGGAACCCGGATCTACTTGGATTCGGTTAACTTCGCTGGAGCCAATGTACCCGACGAAGTACAGGGGCCGATCATGATTTGAATTCTTCGTCTGCATGTCCTCTTTGGTAAAGGTGATGCAGGGAATGTTCTTGGCTGCCACATTACATTGTTGGGCTGACAATTCCAGTTCCTCGGGTGCTGGTTTGACTCGAGTAAGGAACACCTCTGAATCGGCCAGGGCTTCTTGCAAGGCTTCTCTAGTTTCCTTAGATAGCCGCAGCAATTCGTAAAGTGTTATCCTTGCTGGAATGTTGGCTAGCTGAGCCATGATGTCGAAGACACACGGATTTTTCGAACTTCCCGGTTTATCTCCTCCAATTGGACGACTGAAGCGAGACTGCTTCGGGTTCTGAACCTCTTGGGATCCTTTGTCTTTCTGTTTATCTGCCGGCTGTCGTCGAACATCTTCAGCCGGTTTGGGAATTGGGATCACCCCTATCTCTGTGAGAGTCTTGGCTGGTCCCTGTTTTGTCACCCCTAGCTTAGCTGCTTGTTCATTATGTGACGGATAGTTGAAGTGGTATTGGTTCCCGCTTCTGGTGGTGAAGACTTCTTGTTCATCTTCAGAAAGTGGGAAAGTTGGGATTCCTTCGTCGTCTTTCCCTGGGATGGCGGAAACTCCGTAGCAAGACTTTCTTTTCCCTTTAGATTTCTTCGTGGATGACGATCCGGCCCATTGTTCATCTTCAATCAGGTCGGGGTGAACCCAAAGGATTTCGCCGTTCGGGGCCGTGTGTGGCACTAGTCCCTTTTGGTGCTGTCCGTGCGGGTCGTCATTCACCGTCTTCATCCCAACTTTGGTGACACGCTTCGGCTCAAACCAAGCTGTGGGTACTGACCCAAAACTGATCGACACCGCATTTGCTCCTACATTCTTGGCCGGTTTCGGAGTTATGACTCCTACATCGATCAACGCCTGGATCTTGTCCTTGAGGTGATAGCAGGACTTCGTAGGGTGGTGGACCGCTCTGTGATACGCGCAGTACCTCGGGTCCGTCACTTTAGTGGCCCCTTCATGATCCACAATCGCCGGCAGCTGGATCTTGTTGTTCTCCAACAGATATTTGAAGATGCCGGGAACTTCGTCATCTTTGAAGGAGTAGACTTTGGGAAACCTCGGCTCCGAAGACTTTTGCTTCTGAGACCGCTGCTGCCAATGTGGCTGCGATTGCTGTGGAGTTCGTTGCTGCTGCTGCTGCTGTTGCTGAGGTTGCAATTGAAAGGTTTGGTTAGCATCAACAGCATTAACCTGAGCTTTACCTTTTCCCTTCTGATTGAAGTTCTGCTTCGGAGGATTTGTAGCCGGTTGGCCTCTCTCCGCCTTCTTCCTCCTGAGGAATCGCTCAGCTTGCTCGCCTTGGACCTTCAAGTCCTTCCATGTCTTGGATGGAGCTGTGCCCATTGCTTCCAAAACATCCAGCGAGAGGTTATTGTGGCAGCTCTGAAGAATGAACTCATCGCTGATCGGGTCCCGGCAATTCATCGCCTTATTCCGGAACCTTTTGACGAAGACTTCGACCAATTCTCCGTCCTTCTGCTTCTCATCGAGCAATGTCCCGATAGAGATTTCAGTGTCGTCGTCGAAGAAATTCGCAAGGAATTTGGTCTCCATGTCGTCCCAGCTGTTTATGCTTCCTGGCTTGAGGCGACGATACCAATCGAAGGCAGCTCCGCGAAGAGTGCCGACGAATGACCGCACCATCAGAGGCTCATTACCCGAGATGACTCCCAAGTGCGATTTGAAATAAATCAAATGCTGAGTTGGTGAACCCATCCCATTAAACGGCGTGAAGTTGATTAGACTAAACTTTGCCGGATATGGGATCGATTCCCACTCTCTTGGGTAAGGACAGGGAATGCCCGTCTTTTTAATCTCTTGAGCAGAAATCAATGTATTGATTTTGCTTTCGAGGTTCTTAATTTTCAGGCTTTCACCTGCGTCTTCGCTAGCATTATCGTTACCACCCCCTGGATTAATGGGAGGGTTATTGACGTTGCGAGCTTCATTTGTACCCTCATCTTCCAGGTTGTTCTGGTTGGGCTGACTTGGTTCCCCTTGTTGGTTCCTTAATGCTTGAAGCTGTTGGTCATGCATTTCTCTCATGTTCTGCATAGCCATTTGCATTTCGAACCGAAAGGTCTCTTGTTGTTTGGCCATGGCATCTTCAAGCATCTTGGCCACTTGCTCCGCGTTTATCATAAACGCCTCGCGGGGTTGTCCTTCGCTGGACACTGTGTTATCAGACGCCACTGCTGAGCCAGCATCTGATTCTTCGTCTCCCGAAGGTACTCTCGTTCGGATTCTACCATACGTCGCGCGAATGATAGTCCTAGATTGTAGACGAGTTACACGTCGGGATATTTCTGGAACCGCCTCGGGGTTATCCTGAGCCGATGTTCCTGTGCTGGTCATATTTGCGGTGACCCTTGAACGCTCACCGTCTTCGACCATCTTCCTTCTTCGGAAACGCCTGGGCCTTGGCTTTGGCGCTTCATTGCTGAGTCTCTCAAACACGGAAACTCTTTCGGGGACTGTCTTTACACAGTTGCACTCAGACAGTACCGCCCGAATGAGCTTCGAACAAGGACATTGTGTTTCGAGCTTTCGAGGGCTCCTCCTTCTGGATTTGCTCGTACCCGCAACACGATAGTACAGCTCGTCCGTTTGAAAGTCGGAGCAACCTATTGTGTGTGGGCACGATTTCTCAGGTATAATGTCCTTTTCCTCGGACGACAACATTTCCTTCTGAGGATTAATTGCCTTTTTCGGGCTCTCGAGAGTTATACGCCTCGAAACGCGTCTTCATGGACGTGAATCTTCAGCGGAATCTTGCACTTCTATGCGCAAAGTTGTGCGCTTGGGTGCCGTGATTTTCTCCAAGTATCGAGGGTTACGGCGACCCCCAGCGTGTTGCATTGTTTGGGGTTTCTTCATTGGCCCCAAGCGTTCTTGAATTGGAGTTTTACCTCGTTCCTTCGGAAGTGGACCGAGGCGCTCTAAAACTGATCTTTTCTTCTGGGATGGTCCCGCGGGATCTCCCAGGGTAGTTGCGGCAATCACCGGCTGTTTGGGTTGACTTGCCGGAGTTCGAACTTTCGGAGGCTGCGGGTTTTGCTCCTTAGCCTGAACCGCTTCAGACTTTGGCCTCCAAACCTTGCGTGTTGGTGGCGGCTTCTTGACCACCTCCTTCTGCAGCTTTCGACGGGCTTCTTCAGCTTTGGCCCGTGCTTGCGCCGATAACGCGCGGCGTTTGCGGATGCGCTCCTCCAAAGTCGAGCGATTCCGTTTGACACGGACCCACTCCATAGTTGATGGCTTAGAGGAACCACCCTGCATTTGCTGTTGAGGCTGCTTGCCTCGTTTGTTCTTCAGATCCGCATGATAACGGACCCCGTCAACAGACTCCATGGCCTTGGCGAATTGCTTCGCGAGGCGTTGACGCTGCCTCTGGCGGGCTCTCTTGGAGAGAGTCACCACGCCTTCAATGGCGGATTTGACCTTCTTTGAGGTCGGTAGGGCCTCACTCAACGCAGCTTCGGCGTCGATTGGGGTGAGGTCGTCGTTGGTGGCTTCAACTTCATCGCACCAACGCACCTTTCTCCTAGAGGAGAGCTTTTGGGACTTCTTGGACTTGGGGGAGGAGGTAGATCCGGACGAGGAGACGTATTCCTCGTACTTCTGTTGGTCGAATTCATACTCGACCTCCTCCACGACCGGGATCGAGATCCGCGGCTGCGACGCTCCAGCTTCAGCAGCGAAGCTGTTGGCTCCCACTGTGGTCGCCAGATTGTTCGCGTGGAAAATCGTGTTCTTCTTCATTGAGGATTCCATTACAAACTTTGAAAAAACAACTTTATGCGTTTTACAAATATCCGATCTTTTTATAAGAGCCGGTTACAATGGAGATCGAAATAAAGAAAGAAACAAAAAATTACAACTTTCCTTTGAACAGATCGCGAGCTCCTGTTTTGCGGTCGCTCGCTTTGTGGGGTTCTTTGCCTGCGCCGGGGTTGATTACCGTTGACCACCGCGAGATCTGGATCCAAGCAGATCTACAACGTATTACGGGTATTATCCCACCAAGGAGATAATAGCCGGGAGGGATCGTTTCGCCAAGGAAACGACCGCTCGAATCTCGGGATCTAAGAACCAAGCTTAGATCCGGAGTAGAACGATGTAGATCTGAGGATTAGCTTCTTCGAACTCCTGCCTTGTTTGTCACGGGTGCTCGCCGAAAACTGAATCCGAGGGTCCAAGCTTCAAGCCTTCACAATTCCGAGTTGAGATGACAATCCGGCAGAGTTTCAGCTCTTTAGAAGTTCAACCAAAAGTCCTCCAAAATGAACGAACACATGGCCTATTTATAGGCACTCAGAACTGTGCCCGCGCACAGTTCTGAGCCTAGCCACCCAGGGGTGGCTCGGCCACCGAGCCACCCAGGGGTGGCTCGGCTTGGGCCGAGCCACCCTGGGTTGGCTCGGTTTCGGCCGAGTTCCCGGGTGTTGGTTCGTTTCGTCGTTTTCCGGTGTTTCCGGTTCTTCGTCGTTCGGATTTGATTCGGTTTCTGGAATCGACTCATTGACTTGATTCCAAATATGGCAGTTAATCCGTTTCTGAGTTCGAGTCCGGGATTGATCTTGATTCGATCGTTATATCACCGAGTTCGCTCTTGTTTAGATGACTCGGTGATTCCCCGAAACGTTGGTTTGATCCTGCACGTGAACGCATTCCGTTGTTTGCGTGCCTTGTCGCCTCGTCGTTCGATCGTCCGTTGATTTGTCGAATCACCGTGCCGAGCTAAGCTAAGGGGCCTATAGGCAATTTTACACGCCTACAACTATGGCCACCACTTACAACAACAACGAGGCCCATACGACAGCGGCGGCAATGGCGAGGCGCTCGTGAGAGCAGCAACACCACCGGTGTTCTCAGTCGACGATGTCTCTGAAGCCGCCCTGATGATCTTCTTGGAAACAAAACTCATCCTCCTAGGTGCCATGGATGCGGTTGATCGGAGAAGATGAGGTTTACCGGAGAATCGGTCAAGCTTTAAATGAGAATTCTCGTTCTTGGAACCAAGCCAAAAGTGGAAAAAGTCGAATGACTTTTGATGTGACCATAACAGGTCTATTTATAGCAGCCGTCAAGCTGTTAAATCGATGTCGGATTCTAGGAGAGAATCCCAACCATCTTCAAAATGCGATCTTCCGCGTTAGTAGATAAAGTCGTTTGGACTTTAACGCAGAACTCATCTCTGCGTTCAAATTCTCCAAACGCCAGGCCTAGGCGTGCATTATGAGGGTTCGTAACTTTACGTTTCAATTCCTCAAACACAAAAGTTACCTTCGCGTTGTAATTATTCTAAATAATGGATCCACCTTTGTATAGGGTCCTGTCAAACTTCTGTATCACTTCAATGGAACCTAAATTGTTTATGGTGGATCAAACTTCCACTCATGACAACCATCATCCCCACAGAGATTGAATTTATTTGTCATCATTACCAATATGATTATAATTTCTCTGTCAGGATCCAATTATCGATTCTCGTCAATAGAGCGATAAAATTCCAAAATCATTCAAATCCTGGTCAATTTACCAACTCTCCTCAGCAGAGCATCAAGTAACCAATTGATCAACTGCCTTTCAACGGGGTGATAAAATTCCCTAAATCTTGTTCAAATCATAAGTAATACAATTCATCGCTCCGAGGATAAATCATTTAGTAATCCTCCCCAGCGAGACGTTAAAATATCTTCCTCACATATGTCACGTTAAGATTACACCTCTGACAAAAATCAACTTATCGACTCTCTTCAATAGAGCGATAAGTCCTCAAAATTGCTCAGATCGCAATAATCTTTCTTGTCATGTTAAAATTACACCTCTGACAAAAATTAACTTATCGACTCTCTTCAATAGAGCGATAAGTCCTCAAAATTGCTCCGATCGTAATATCTTTCTTGTCACGTTAAAATTACAAAAATCAACTTATCGACTCTCTTCAATAGAGCGATAAGTCCTCAAAATTACTCCGATCGCAATATCTTTCTTGTCACGTTAAAATTACACATCTGAAAAAAATCAACTTGTCGACTCTCTTCCATAGAGCGATAAGTCCTCAAAATTGCTCCGATCGTAATATCTTTCTTGTCACGTTAAAATTACACCTCTGATAAAAATCAACTTATCGACTCTCTTTAATAAAGCGATAAGTTCTCAAAATTGTCCCGATCGTAATATTTTCCCTGTCATGTTAATATCTCACCTCTGACAGACTTAACTTATCGACTCTACTCAATAGAGCGATAAGTCCTCAAAATTGCCCCGATCGTAATATTTTCCCTGTCATGTTAATATTACACCTCTGACAAAATCCACTTATCGACTCTCTTCAATAGAGCGATAGGTCCTCAAAAATTCCCCCGATCGCAATATTCTCTTTGTCACGTTAATATCATACATTTGACAAAATCAACTTATTGACTCTTCTCAATAGAGCGATAGGTCTTCAAAGTTGCTTCAGTCGTAACATTTCTCCCGTCATGTTAATATCACACCTCTGACGAAATTAACTTATCGGTTCTCCCCAATAGAGCGATAGGTCCTCAAAATTGCCCCGATTATAATATTCTCTTTGTCACGTTAATATCATACCTCTAACAAAACAACTTATTGACTCTCCTCAATAGAGCGATAGGTCTTCAAAGTTGTTTCAGTCGCAACATTTCTCCCGTCATGTTAATATTACACCTCTGACGAAATCCACTTATTGACTCTCTTCAAAAGAGCGATAAGTCTTCAAAGTTACCCCGATCGCAACATTTTTCCCGTCACGTTAACACATTCACCTCTGACAATCCAAACCACTTATTAGTCCTCTTCAATAGGATGATAAGTCTACAAAATACTGTTATGTCAACACTATACCTCTAACAGTTCCAACCCTTTTGAACCTGTTAATTCTTCTACATAAGAATAACAAGTGTTCATATACCCATCCTCAGCAGATTAAAATTTTCTAAAATTATCTTAAATGATAATAAAGAGAGTTTTAAGTTGGGTGGTGTGAAAATTCATGTCAAGTTAATACTACACCTCTGGCACTTCCAACTTTCTTTTAGTGTTTCAAGTGAAAACAAACATAGGAAGAAACAGCGACAATGCCTACATATTCAACATCGTGGCCGGTTGTTATTAATAACACTGTAGGCATATAAAACTACCTATAGGTCCCTTAACACAGCTTGACGACGCCAATTTAACAAACGGACCATCGGGCGACGTATCTAAACAAGACTGTTAACCCGCATAACCGAATCACGGACAAAGAGGCAAAACGACGAAACGACGGAACCCAAACACCCGGGGGGGCTCGGCAAAAACCGAGCCACCTCAAGGTAGCTCGGCCCAAGCCGAGCCACCCTGAGGTGGCTCGGTGGCCGAGCCACCCCAGGGTGGCTCGTCATGAGCCGAGCCACCTTGAGGTGGCCGGCCCCCCCTTGTATGCTGGCCACACGTGCGCACGGGCACAGTGACGCTTGGCTATAAATAGGAGAGGGGGTGGTTCATTTTCAAAGGTTGGAAAAATTGGAGTCGAAGCTCTGCCGGATTCAGATCTCAAAACTTAAAAAGATTGGAGCTTTAAGACTTTGAAGATTTGCCCATCCAGATCCGGTGCTCGGCGATCGTCAACGCCAAATAAGGCAAGAGTTCGAGAGGAACCGGATCTCAGATCTACATCGTTATACTCCGGATCAAAGCTTGGTCTTTGATCCCGAGATTTGAGCGATTGTTTCCTTGGTGAAACAATCCCTCCGGCTATTATTTCCTTGGTGAAATAATACCCGTTATACTGCGTAGATCCGACCGGATCTAGATCTCGCGGTGGTCAACGGATAAACCCCGGCGCAGGCAAACAACCCACGCAAGCGAGCGACCGCAAAACAGGAGCTCGTGATTTGTTCGACAAATAAGGAAAGTTGTAATTTTTACTTTTTGTTGATTTCTTGTAACCGGATCTTATAAAAAGACCGGATTTTTGTAATCGATAAACTATTACAAGAGTGTGCAATGACATCAATGAAGAAAGATTCAATTTTTCCCTTGAACAAACACGAAGATCCATGCCTCACACGTATGGGGGACTTTATCTTAATCCCTAAATAGAGATAAGTCTATGCCTAACACGCGTTACCGGTTAATCTTTCTCCGCGAAAAAGATACTAGGATCCTTACCTGGGGGAATTTATCTCGATCCCTAAAATAGAGATAAGTCTACGCCTAACTCGCGTTGCCGGGTGGTCCGTTCCCGCAAAAATGACAAAGTCTATGTATTCAAAATCATAGCACTAAGTCTAAGAGGATTCATTCTTTTAGCACAATGTTACATGTGGAACAGACTTAGATAATCCACGTGTTAGCCCGACTCAAACGGTAGTCGGTAAAGGCTTATCAAATCCGTTAATGGCAGAGGATTTACCAAAAATCCTATGAATGTTTGCGGGCCCATCAGCTGAATGGATGTAAGCCATGACGTGATGTTTTGAGAGCTTCTGCTCATGAGTAGCTTGTACCTTTGCTACAGTTTCTCTTCGAAGCTCATCCTTATACGGGTCCTGCATGGAAAATCCCTTCAACCAAGATGCCTTTGAAGCGGGTATAGAGAACAACTCTTTTATAACAAGGAATTAACAGTTCCAAGATCAGAGTTGAGATCCAAAGTATTCCAAAAATTCGTCCCAGTCAACCGCGAACTTTCAAAAACTTTGGAGGGGGTTCTGTAGGCTGTCTAAAAATCATAACAAATAGCTAATCCTCATCAAACAGTGATGATGGAAGTTACAATTTTACGGCTTCCAGAAGGCTACAATTTGAAGACTTTTACGTAGATCGATGAAGGTTACAATATGACGACCTTCACAACAACTGATGAAAGCTCTAATTCAACAGTCTTCACAATCAACATCGGGAGTTACAAATTGACGACTCTCATGTTATCAAGAGCTAAATGTAAGGATTACAATCTGACGATACTCACAAAAGTTCAAAAAAAGAGATTATAATTGACAATCTCTTCAACGCAAATGTCGCGTTTGACCATTTCAAATTCTTGAAACGGTCCTCCACTTAATGGGCCAATTAAGCCCTCATTATGGAGTTAATTAAGGGGGTAGTTATACCCTTTAAACCCCTATAAATATGGGTTTTTCACAGCAAAATAGGGCTGGTGGCAAAGGGCTGGACGAAAAATAAAAGAAAGAGAGAACAAGAGAGGAGAAGAAAAGTCACATTTGCGCAGTTGTGTTTGGCGTGACGATCAGACCCTCAGCCGTGGTCCGATCGATGTGAAATTTGGAGGGTAGCTACTACACTCATCTTTTCTAATTCTGAATGGTGGAGATTACTTTCTATCGGTTAGATTTAGAGATATGGAGGTTTTACCGAAGCTAATCGTTCCAGGAGTTCAGAGAAAAGTCACTTTTGCACAGTAATGATCAGCGTGATGATCGGACCCTCATCCGTGGTCCGATCGACGTGAAATTTAGAGAGAAGCTACTATACTCGTGGTTCCTAATTCTGAATGGTGGAGATTTCTTTCTATCAGCTAGATTTAGGGATATGAAGGTTTTACTGAAGATGATCGTTCTAGGAGTGCAGAGAAAAGTCACTTTTGCACAGCAGTGATCGGCGTAATGATCGGACCCTCATCTGTGGTCTGATCAACATGAAACTTGGAGGGTAGCTACTAAGCTCATTGTTCCTAATTCTGAATGGTGGATCTTGGTTTCTATCAATTAGATTTGGAGATATGGAGGTTTTACCGAACCTATAGAGGACTGGCTGTGCTTTTTTAAGATCGGCCAAAGAGAGAAATACATCAGCTACCCTTTTGAAATGATTGAACTTGCTTTGTTATCATCAACTCTTTTTAGAGTTTCTCTAACTCGATCAGAATTTTAAAACTTGCTTAGCAAGTTCTTATGATCAATAATTGATCAATCATTCTTGGCTAAAAGGATTATTAATCCTTTCTGAAATTAACTCTTTCAAAAGAGTTTCTTAACTCGGCTAGAGTTTCAAACTTATTCAAACAAGTTCTCTTCAATGTCCTACGGGACTGGAATTTTTGGGGGAGATCAAACCACCAAGGGTTGAAGATTTGGAGATCGAAAACCGCATAAGGTTGGATCTTCTGGAGATCAAGGTCAAACCCTTGGGAGATCGAAGATTTCAGTCAAATTTCGAAGATCAAATCTCAAAGAATCCTTCAACAACAGAAAATCTACTTGGCTATTAACCGAATTTTCGGTTCTAACAACTCTGTTACAGAGTTTTAACTCGCTCTTGTAGGCGTGTAAAATTGCCTATAGGTCCCTTAGCTTAGCTCGGCATGATGATTCGACAAATCAACGGACGTTCGAGCGACGAAACGAACTAAAGAGGCTACGAAGCTAACGAACCGCACGTGAACAACGTCAATGGTTCGGGAGTCAACGAGTCATCCAACAAAGCGGATTTGAACTCAAACACCGACTGGGTTTTACTGCCAAATCAGGAATCAAGTCAACAAATCAACAAAACAGCCGAACAACGGACAAAAAAAACCGGAAACAACGGAAAACGACGAAACCAGCGCACCTGGGGGAACTCGGCCCGAACCGAACCACCCTAAGGTGGCTCGGCCCAAGCCGAGCCACCCTAGGGTGGCTCGGTGGCCGAGCCACCTCAGGGTGGCTCGGCCAAGGCCAAGCCACCTCAGGGTGGCTCGGCCACCCTGAGGTGGCTCGGCCAAGGCTGAGCCACCCCTGGGTGGCTCGGCTATGGCCGAGCCACCCAGAGGTGGCTAGGCGTTGTTTTGTGCCAAAGGCACAGTTTTGAGTGCCTATAAATAGGCCTGGCACTCGTTCACTTGAGAGGACTTTTGGTTGAACTTCTAAAGAGCCGAAACTCTGCCGGATTGTCATCTCAACTCGGAATTGTGAAGGCTTGAAGCTTGGACCCTCGGATTCAGTTTTCGGCGAGCACCCGCGATAAACAAGGCAGGAGTTCGAAGAAGCTAATCCTCAGATCTACATCGTTCTACTCCGGATTTAAGCTTGGTTCTTAGATCCCGAGATTCGAGCGGTCGTTTACTTGGCGAAACGATCCCTCCCGGCTATTATCTCCTTGGTGGGATAATACCCGTAATACGTTGTAGATCTGCTTGGATCCAAATCTCACGGTGGTCAACGGTAATCAACCCCGGCGCAGGCAAAGAACCCCACAAAACGTGCGACCGCAAAACAGGAGTTCGCGATCTGTTCAAAGGAAAGTTGTAATTTTTTGTTTCTTTCTTTGTTTCGATCTCCATTGTAACCGGCTCTTA
>BQKN01067329.1:0-26478 GCA_022839385.1 Asparagus kiusianus
ATAATTAGCCTAAATTGAATAACTAGAACTAGAGGACTTATTGAGGCTAGGCTTAGCAGGGTAATTAGCGTATTTAGAGTAATTAAGACTAGGTTTGGTAATTAACATTTAGCTTTTTAGATTAATAAGATAAAGTAATTAGTATTCTAATAGATTAGGGTTAGGCATCAAAGTTATTAACCTAATTAGAAAAAATATGCAACTAGTATTAGGCTTAGCTAGGGTTAGGGAAAGGTCCATAAACTAATGTTTAAATTTGGAATTAAAAAGATATGTAATTAGTGTTTTAATGATTAGGGATAGGCTTTGGGTAATTAGCCTAAGCCTAGCATAATTAGGGTTAGGTTTATTGGAGCTAGCATTTAGGATTAGGTTTATTAATTAGTGTTTAGAGTTAACGTTAACATTATATATTAATTAATGTTGCAATGTTCAGGGCTAGAATTATTAGGTAATTTGTTCAATTACAGTAAGTAGGGATAGGTTTACTAATTTCAAATTAGTTTTAGGGGTAGTTAATGTTAGGTTTAAATTTTGGATAAGGATTAGTCAATAGTGCTGATTACAGTTAGATTTCGATTAAGGATTAGTCCATTTAGAATTAAAGTGTTGATTAGGGTTACAATTGAAAATTTGTGACAAATTAGATTAATTAGGGCTAGGCATATTAGAGTAATTAGCTTAATTAGAATTTAGAATAATTATGGTTAGTTCTATGAATTAAGATTTAGATTTGTGATTAAGAAGATATGAAGTTAATGTTACGATAATCAGGGCTAGGCTTAGGACAATTAGACTAATTAGATTAATTAGGGTTAGGTTTATTGGAGTAAAGGTTAGGTTTACTAAATATTGTCAGATTTAAGGTTAACTTGGTGTTACAATGATTAGTGCTAGGCTTGTTGGGGTAAGCAGCCTAATTAGAGTAATTAGGGTTTCGTCTATTAATTAAAGCTTAGATGTAGCAAGATATAGTAATTAGTGTTATAATAATAATTAGGGTTAGGGTATTTAGGTAATTAGTCTAATTGCAACATTACCTATGGTTTTAGGGGTTTTTACAACTAGGACTGGATTTAGGGTTAGGATTAGCTAATAAAGTCATTAGATTTAGGGTTATAGTGTTGCTTAAGGTTAGGATGGATTAAATACAATTAATAAAAATTTTGAATAAACAATAGATCAACAGTTAGGAATTTGCCAAAATCTTAAATTGTTAAAAGCTATTTTCTTTTTTCCACATATATGAGCTGAAAATTATCCAGATAGCTTTGTGGCGGCCGGATCAAATGAAGATGGAGGCGACGGAGGTAAAGAAGCAACGGACGGATCTGCTCAAAACTCTAGCTAGGATTTGAGAGGGAGGAGCTCGAGAGAAGGGGGGAGGAGGAGGAGAGGGGGAAAGGAAGTGGAGGGAGGGTAGGTGAACTTGGTGAGGGTATAGAGGGTTTGATGGAGGGGTCGAGGGATCGAAGCTCGCGGAGGGAGGAGGAGAGGAGGGAGGGCTCACAGGAGAGAGGGGGTTCACGGGAGAGTGGAGAACAGCAAGGTGGCTAGGTTTCTGAGAGATGGAGAGAAATGAGCGGAGGAGCGGGTTTTGGTGAAAAGTGAAAAGAACCGCCCGCTCTTTTCACTTTTCACCCAATAGTGACGTGAAAATATAAGTATAAAAAATGAATCATTTTCAACTATTTTCATGTTTACCTTGTTAAGGTGTCACAAGAAAGTGTGCTAGCTTCATATAGCATATTCAACACTTTTTTCACTTCAAACTAACCATTCCATCCTAATAATCTAAAGTGGGTTAGTGTCGTAAGAGAAATGTTTTTGTAAATTGTAGGTCTTTTGGTGTGAGAAAATGATAAATGTATAATAGAGAATCTACTTCTCTAATCACAATCATTTATCATTTTAATTGTGAAAAGTGAAATGAATGCAGTTCATAGGGGTATAATAAGAGCTACATTTGGAATAATTTGAGTAGATTATGGTAAAACAAAAGTATTTAGAAGCATAAATTGAATGGACGTTAGCAAATTATGTATTACCCTAATGTTACAGAAAAAAGTGGGAAACTGATATATTCCTCCACTTATAAAAGCCTGTATATGCACTAACTTTTTTCTATGTTTTAGCATACTTGAGATTTACTCCATGAAAAAAATTCAGCAATTAAACAACAATATAGTTAGGGCCATATACTGTGGAGTAATTCAATCAAAACACCCCCATAGTATAAGATGATCTACACCATTCACGAGTTGCTAGAGTTGGTTTGCAAATTGTGGTAATTCTATCAAATATATAAACCACCACACCTACTTCAATAGCGATGATTCTGACAGGATCCATTCTGCGACAGTGCTATAGACTTGCTACGATCTCAATAATTCCCCTACCGAAGGAATGGTGGCAATTGGCAAGGAGCCAGACTGATTGCTCCTCATACAACTTGTTCCCTACAAATGATATCAATTGCAAATATGACACAGCTGTATGGTTAAAAAAAACTTTGGAACACATCGTATTGATCTCAAAGTACATGAATAAACAACAGTTGGCAAAGCAGAAGAGATTAAGCTAAACCACTCAGCAAGACTATTGAAGAAAAGTTCAAGGGATTTCTGTATAGATGTTGCCAATGTTGAACATCTATCTTCAACATTTTGAAGATTTCCATAGAAAAAAGCAATCAATTTGTACCAAGCAAAGGGTGTGGTCTTTTCTTCAACGCAGAGACCTTTGCAGGGCTCTCCGTTGAAGTAAGACAACTATCAACCGAACATTCAGTAATCTGTGGCAGGCAAGCAACTGTCATTTCTGCTAAAGATGGCATTTTGAGAGATTCACACTGGAAATTTGCGCAGCCATAAATTTCTCTGGCTGACAGTTCAAAGATATCATGAGTGATAGATTCATGTTCAGTCGCCACAAGATCAGGATCAATGAGAATGTTACATGCTCTCTCTAGTATGGATTGCAGGTACTTATCTTGAGCTTCAATTCGAACCTGAATATGCCTTTGCACCTGCCCAGAAAATGTGCAGGGAAGTGATTAATTAAGAGTTTTAACAAAGTGCTATGGGGCAGCGGACGCATACATAGGGGACTGAACTACTTCAAGAGAGTTCGTTGGTTGCTAAAGTAATGAAAATGCAAGAAAGTCAAAGGATTAGCACACACAAAATTATGCTCTATAAAGAAGAGAACATAGAAATTTGCTTTAGAAAAATACTCTCAGACGTAATTACCATCTTGATAATGATGTTACAACTACACCTTTCTGAACAAAATAATCTATTATCATATTTTTAGAAAAGAATGTCACATCATGTCACATTGACACAACTCAAATCTCTAGGATATATTCATAGAGTAGCCGCCTATCTTAATGGGTTCCAAATATTCCATGTTTTCAGAGTTACTAGTGTTTCCATCGTCCTCTGTTATTTTCAGAATTAATTGTAATTCTCGGTTACTTTTAGGATTTTAACCAGTTTTGTTTAGTTTTCACATAAAATATTTATTTAGTTAGAATTTCTTTTTTGAGAAAATAGTTAGAATTGATCATAAATTTAGCTTCTTATTTATTAGACAAACCTTTTACAAAGATGGTTATCCTTTATTTTAAGGGTTAATTGCAAACAAACCTCCTTAATATCATCCAATTGCAAATATAACCCCTGAAATTCTATTTGTTGCGAATAGACCCCCTGCAATATTGGCCCAAGTGTGGATGCGCCCCTCAGTGAACTTTTTCGACACTTTTAAAAGTAAAATAAAAAAAAATAGCAATTGGGTGTCTATCCTCACCAATAGAATCCACAATAAATAGAACTACAAGGATATGAGTTAAAAAAATCCAGTCAGGGGTCTCAATAGATAGAACACAAGGGGTCTATTAACAAAAATAGAACTACAATGGGTCTATTCGAAATTAATACTACAGAGGGCCTGTTCGCAATTAAACCTTTTTTTAATTGAATGTTGGTAATTCTGCCATTGAGAGTTCATTTCTATGAAGTGGGATACTTCCTTAGTCTTTTAAACATGCGACTGATTGATTTGCATGTGATCCATAGATAAAAGTGTGAAATCTCAACTATTATGTGGGTTTTATCTACTTTTGTTTATCATCCCTTTTGTTTCTTTAGAAATCTCCACAACTACCTTACTTTGTTGCTGCTTTTGATCAGATTCTTTCATAAAATCAGCCCTTAGCTAATTCTTTAGCCCTCAAACACATCAAAGCCCTTATAACCCGTCTTCTTTCTAAAATCGCATCCATAAAACCACAAAAATGCAGTTGAGTATATCTAAATAACAAAAAATTTAGGTTTCTCACCCATGCTGCTTGCTTGAACATTTAGTATGGTGTTTGTCATACTATGTTAAATATAAAATATTATGTTTCCATAGTACTTCAACTATTTCTTCCCCACGATTACTTTCCATATCATTGCAAACCTACATAAAAAATTTTCATTAAACCACCTTAACAATTCTCACTAAATCAAATAAGTTTTCACTGGTTCAAAAATCCTCAGTAACCTCCTCTACTTCTAACTAGATTCTCATAGCCTTCCTCAATTTCAAAGATTATCAATAAACCCACATACTTGATTTCGTGACATACACCTCTTTTGTTACGTTGAGGTATCATAAGTACTTTTTTAAGATCAAAACCTCTTCTTTTATCTTTATTTTTGAAATAGTAATTTATCGTAACCTCTCAAAACTTTATTAAGGTGCATAATGATTTTATGCTTTCAGTTCATGAGGACTTAGTAAAAGTAACTAATCTAAATGGGTACATAAGCTAAATTGATCAATATCCTATACTTCAATTTCGTCACTAGCATTTTTCACCTTCATTCTCTTTCTTCTCATTAATAACCCATCTAATCCAAATTTCGCCTTGCTTTTTTCCACCCTCTCCCTTGTCAAGTCCACAAGAGGTACAAAGAAAAACAAAAATGAAAATTTATATATGGAGAACAGAAGATGCTAGTAAAAAAAGCCATTGTAATTTATACACATGTTTTGAATTGTTTTTTAATGACCTACCCCAGAATCAAACCTAGGACTGTATGAGTCATATTGGAACCTCCTAGCCATCCGGATCACCCACGATGAGCTGTTCTAAATTGAATTAGAATAAAGATTATGTATTACTGGTTGGTATAAAATTAAATAAATCAACAATAGACTAAATAATCACCAATAAAGTAAGGACATGAGTATTTTAATCAAAAAATTACTTAATAAATTACTTAATGATGACTCAACATAACTTATGGCTATATATGATAAGGAAAAAGAGGATAGGTAGTTCATTAATGATTTTATAAATTGGAAGAATGATTCTACTGAGAACTTGTAGGGGATTTTCTGATGATTTTCGAAATTCAACGGAGGTGTTATATGATACTAGTGAAAGTTGAGTGGTTTATTGAAGTTTTCCAAATCCAAAACTTATTGGAAGCCCTAGAGTCTTAGTTTATCTCCTTCATTTTTAATCTAAGATATATAACAAAGAAAGACAAGTAAACACAAGTTACCAACCACATGTTGGATTTAATTCAGATTTCTATTTCCCCAACAACCATAACTGTCAAAAGTTCTTTTCAAAGAAAATTTTAACTTATCTATCGAGATAAAAATAATCTTCACAGCTTAACGAACTAACCTCTAGTTGTTCATGAAGCCTTCTCTGAAGTTCCATTTGGACTCTCATAGCTTCATTGCATCCACTGTCCAGGAACAGAAACGTGAGAATATAAAAAAGTACCATGATGTGAAAGCCAGAGGGTCAGACATACTCGTTCAACTCCTCAGCAATTAGAATTGATGATGGAGGAGCTGATGGCTTGGCGCTTTGGGTTTCAGCAGCACCAGAAGCTGCAGTCCCATGACATACAAAGGTTAGACAACAGGGCTAGTCACGACAAAGTTACAATAAGGGTCCATTAGCAGAAATCTTTTAATAAGTGAATTCTTGTGTTGATGTCACTAGTGAATTGAAAATATTTGGGGACTCAAAATCGGAACAGATATATCATATCATTTATCTGGGTGCTTGCTTTATGCAATAACATTAAACAAATCCTTAATATGATGTGCTGATTTTAAAGGTAAAATGATATCATATCTCATGAGAAGACCCACCACTGGTCCTAAATATTTTCCATAGGACTCCAAATGCAGGAGAGAGTAATATGTATTCAGTATTTTGGCTAAGGAATTGAATTTTACCAGCCAGTAGCATGCCCTAAACTAAATGATGCTCAAAAACAAGTGTACTTTATTTCATAGTAGCCATAAGACCCATGTCCAATGTTCCACAAGTTGTGCACGAGTTTCATTTCAACGGGCCAACACCCAATGAAACATATTAAAAGAGAAGAGATTAAAAATTTTTGCTTGGCAGCTTGAACCCCCTTCCTGAAGGTTCCAGCCCACGATCAACTGCTAGACAAGCATCCATGCAATTATTAAGGCAACATACAATCTAGAAGAACATGATATAACACCTTTTAGCAAAAAATGGCATGTATTGGCAAAATTGAATAGATATGACTGATACAACTAGAGTATACATGATCTTTCACTCAAAAAATCTGCTACACAGTTGCCATGGTCACTTCACAGTTGCTTAGTTGCATTATGTCACAAAATGTATAACAAACTTTTCAAGCACTCTATAGAGGAACTTAAGGTGTTGGTAAGGAAGTGAATTTGGCCAAGAGGTGAGATCACGTAGATTAAAAGTTCTAGATGTACCTTTGGCTCCTAAAATATTGTGATATGAATTTCATCCCACTATTTAGGGCAGGTTGGTCTTGGCTGCATCCAAGATTAATGCTCACCAAAGCTTACTTAGGGTCCATTTGGCAACCATAGTGTTATTGCCAAAACATTTGTTTCCATAGTGTTTCCATAGTAGGTAAAACATTTATTCCCATGGTGTTTTTGCCAAAGCAAAAACCCCACGCATTTGAAAACCATGGTGTTTTCGTGGAAAAACCAAAACACTTGTGGGAAAAAGCAAGAACAAACACCTATCTTTGAGTTTATGAGGTGTTTCGAGTTTAGTAATATATTATGGGACCCTAGTTCTTCTCCTTTTTCCTAACAAGTATAACTATCATACTAATTATCTTGGTCATAAAGAGAGCTTGGTGCAAAATCTAAAAAATGTTTAGAGGACCTTAGCATTTCTCCTAGCCTCCATTGCACACATCGATTAACCACACTTTTATATTGGACATGAGCCAAATGGTTGAGGACTATTGGACAAAGGGGTGGCAAATGACATTTGTCTAACCTCTTCCTCCATGTATTAAGCAAGAGAAAACAACCCAATTCATACCTCTCATCCTTTCATCCGAGATTTGTGGGGTTGAGAAAGAGGAAGAAGAAGAGAAGAAGAGGAGAAAGAGAGGCATATGGAACTTTAATCCAAGGTATCATCTTTCTCCTCAATACAATCAACATCTTTGTCCTCACTAAATGTAAAACCCCGATAATTTGAAAATTATGTGATAAATAAAAAAATAAATATGTTATATAGTGATAAATAATATATTTTAACGTTTGTGTATGCTAGGAATTGATTTGAGATCGATTCAATATATATGTGTGGATATATGAGTGCAAATGCACAAAACATACACGAAGAAGAAATCTGGAAAATAATGAGTAGATTTGAGTTTATATGATTTTCACACTGATATAGTTAGAATCTGGGAAACTTAAAAGACCAAAGTTGTAGATCCTTTCAACAGCTTTCCAACAAATCTTAAATCACCTCTTTCTGAGCTCGTATGAGAAAGTTACAACCAAAATACTATGCACAGATTTCAGAAGTTTCAGTGTTTACAGTGTAGTCGACTACTCTGCTCAGTAGTCGACTATCGAGAGTTTTCCTGGACATGCTAGGATTGGTTTTCAGGTCGAACTCGGTTTGTTTCGAGCCAAATTGATAACCTAAGTATATAAACATGTTTTAACCTAATTTCTGAGTTATTCCACGAAAGAATACAGCCACCTCCTCCCCCTAAACCCTAGATCTGATTTTAGTGATTCCTCGAGGCGTTTGAGACGTGACATCGAGCAGAGGGAGAGATCGAGGGATGTGGCTGAGGAAAAAGAGGTTGCACACACGTTCAAGAGACCAACTACGTGATAGAGGTACCGATTTGAACGAGACACGAGTAGTCTCTGAGTATCCGGATGTCTTCCAGGACATACCAGGATTACCTCCAGTGAGAGGTTGAATTTTGCATTGAGTTGCAGCTTGGTACGGTATCGATTTCCCGAGCACCTTATCATATGGCGCCGGCTGAGATGAGAGAGCTACAGACCTAGTTACATGGATTTATTCGACGGAGCCATTCTCCGTAGGGTGCACCAGTCCTCTTCGTGAAGAAAAAGGATGTTAGTATGCGATTGTGCATTGATTATCGGGTTGAACAAGGTCACTATCCGGAACAGGTATCCGTTACCGAGGATTGATGACTTGTTCGACCAGTTGCAGGGAACGCAACACTTTTCGAAAATTAATCTTCGTTCTGGTTATCATCAATTGCGGTTTAGGAAGATGAATATCCCCAAAACCGCCTTTCAGACTCGATATGGCTCCTTTAAGTTTCTCGTCATGTCATTTGGGCTAACCAATGCACCCGCGGTATTCATGAATCTGATGAATCGGGTTTTTCGTCCATATTTGGACCAGTTTATAATAGTATTTATTAATGATATTCTTATTTATTCGAGGACGGAGACAGAGCACGAGCAACATCTTCGACTAGCTTTGTAGACTCTATGGGAGCACCAGTTATTCGCCAAGTTCAGCAAGTACGAATTTTGGTTATCTAAGGTTAGATTTCTTAGTCATGTCATTAGCAGAGAGGGCATTACAGTGGATCCCGCTAAGGTTGCGGCGATACTTAATTGGGAGCCGCCGACCACAGTTACAGAGATTCGTAGTTTCTTGGGTTTGGCCGGTTATTACAGAAAGCTCATCCAGGACTTCTCGAAGATTGCATCGTCGCTTACACGCCTTACGATTTACGAAGAAGGGTGTACAGTTTGTTTGGAGTATGGAATGTCAGGAGGCATTTGGGACATTAAAGGCCAAGTTGACTACAACGCCGGTGTTGACAATTCCGAGCAGTGATAGGACAATTCGTTGTCTACACGGATGCATCGTTAGCGAGCCTAGGAGACGTTTTGATGCAGACCCAAAAGATTGTGGCATATATCTCACGATAGTTGAGGACACGAGCAGAACTACCACACGCACGACTTAGAATTAGCAACAGTGATCTTCGCATTAAAGACATAGAGACATTATCTGTATGGAGTACAGTTTGAGTTATTCACAGATCACCAGAGTGTGAAGTATCTATTCTCTCAGAAGAAACTCAATCTATTCTCTCAGAAGAAACTCAATCAGAGGCAACAATGATGGGTTGAGTTTATCAAATATTATGAGTTCGCGATTCAGTACCATCCGGGGAAGGCGAACGTCGTAACAAATGCTTTGACCAGGAAGCGTCGACGTTATATTACGACTTTGAGGTGCTCATTGTATCGAGATCTTCATACTCTTAGTCAGTTTGATTTTAGGCCAGAGATTAGGGAAACCAACGTATTTTTGGGAGCTATGTCAGTACAGTCATCTTGGTGTCATAGGATGGTTAAAGCTCAACTAGAAGACTATTGGATACAAAACCGGAAGGAGAACCGGAAGGAGATTACTAAAGAACTCAAAGCAGATTGGACCGTTAGGACAGATGGAGGCCTTCGGATGAAGGACAGATTAGTTATGCCAGCTAGTGCAGAGCTGAAGAGAGAGTTGTTTGATGAAACACATCGTACCAGATACACAGTGCATCCAGGCACAACAAAAATGTACAAGAACCGGAGGAGATAATTTTGGTGGAGCGGTATGCGCAGAGAGATAGCAGAATATGTTGCTAGATGCTTTACCTGCAGATAGCAGAATATGTTGCTAGATGCTTTACTTGCCAACAGGTAAAGGCAGAACACTAAAGACCCGCAGAAATCCTACAGCCCCTACCCATTCCTAAGTGGAAACGGATAGATATCTCTATGGATTTCATAGTAGGGTTACCGAAGTCGAAGGAAAATGATTCTGTTTGGGTGGTAGTCGATCGGTTGACAAAGTCAGCGAATTTCATACCAGTAAGGACTACCTACACCGCCGAGACTTATACGAAAATCTTCATTCGAGAGATAGTTCGACTTCACGGAGTTCCAGAGACGATCGTATCGGATCGACGCTCAGTTTTCACTTCACATTTTTGAAAGAGCTTCCAGGATTCTTTCAACAGATTATCATATAGCGGCGTGTTCCACCCGCAAATGATGGGCAAACGGAGAGAGTGAACCAAGTATTAGAGGACATGTTACGGATTTGCATTTTAGACTTCCAGAGCAGCTGGGAGGACCACATTCCCTTGATCGAGTTCGCTTATAACAATAGTTATCAAGCGACGATTGATATGACTCCATATGAGGCATTGTACGGGAGGTCTTGTAGAGCTTCGGTTTGTTAGGCAGAACCGGATGATAGTTTATTTCTCGGGCCGAAGCTTGTGAGGCAGACTACTGAAAATGTAGCATTGATTAGGGAGCGCATTCTTGCCGCTCGGAGTCGACAAAAGAGCTACACGGATCATAAGCGATAACCTTTGGAGTTTCAGATTAGAGATTTTGTCATGTTGAAGGTATCACCAATGAAAGGCGCTCAGCGATTCGACAGACGGGAAAAACTTGCCCCGAGATATGTTGGGCCATTCAAGATTTTAGAGAGTGTTGGAGCTGTGTCATATAGATTAGATCTTCCAGCATCGATATCAAGCGTGCACGATGTATTTCATGTATCGATGCTCAAGAAGCACCTGCATAATGAGGAGCAGCAAAGGGTGATTGATACACCTGAGATCGAGATTCAGACAGATTTATCCACTATTGAGGTACCGGTTTGTATCCTTGTTAGAGAGGACAAGAAACTAAGAAATAAGGTGATTCCCTTAGTGAAAATTCAGTGAAACCGAAGCGGAACTGAAGAGGCTTCTTAGGAGCGCGAAGAGGATATGCGTCGTGACTACCCGCACCTGTTTGAGCAGATAATTTGATGTATTTAGTTATGCTTTGCTTATACGCATGATTGTCTATGTAGACTGTTAAGTATAGATTTTTTTTATAACACATGCGGAATTTTGGGAACGAAATTCTTTTAAGGGGGAAGAATGTAAAACCCCGATAATTTGAATATTATATGATAAATAAAAAAATAAATATGTTATATAGTGATAAATAATTTATTTTAACGTTTGTGTATGCTAGGAATTGATTTGAGATCGATTCAATATATATGCGTGGATATATGAGTACAAATGCACAAAACATGCCCGAAGAAGAAATCAAGAAAATAATGACTAAATTTGAGTTTATATGATTTTCACACTGATACAGTTAGAATCTGGGAAAACTTAAAAAACCAAAGTTGTAGATCCTTTCAACAGCTTTCCAACAAATCTTAAATCACCTCTTTCTGAGCTCGTATGAGAAAGTTACAACTAAAATACTATGTACAGATTTCAGAAGTTTCAGTGTTTACAGTGTAGTCGACTACTCTGCTCAGTAGTCGACTATCGAGAGTTTTCCTGGACATGTCAAGATTGGTTTTCGGGTCGAACTCGGTTTGTTTCGAGCCTAATTGATAACCTAAGTATATAAACATGTTTTTAACCTAATTTCTGAGTTATTCCACGAAAAAATACAGCCACCTCCTCCCCCTAAACCCTAGATCTGATTTTGGTGATTCATCGAGGCGTTTGAGAAGTGACATCGAGTAGAGAGAGATCGAGGGCTGTGGCTGAGGAAAAAGAGGTTGCACACACGTTCAGGAGATCAACTACGTGTTTGAGACAAGATCACTTGCATCCAAACATGCACCCTTAGTTAATGAATGATTTAAGATGTTTAAATTGATGTTTTACATGTTTAGATCTAAATCTAATATGAAAAAGATTAGAATTTTGATATTAATGGTAAATAAATGTTAAATCTACATGGTGTTTTTGTTGTTTATGATATAAACGTGATCATGATCATTAGGGTTTATGTTAATTTCGTTTTTAACTTGATAATTGTGTTTAACACATGAGTAAACCCTATTTAGTTGCTAATTGAGGTTTCTTGTAAGCTAATTATGCTAAAAACCTAGGTTTGTGATACCTAAGACAGATGAACATGTATAAACGAAATTTTTGCTTCTGTTCATGCATAGTTAACATCATGTGTTGATAATTTTCGTGGTTTAATTAAGAGCTAATTTGAGAAAATTGATTAATTAGGATGTTAATCCCTAATTAGAGCAAATTAAGAGATTGTTTTCACGTTCAGGATGATTCCTGTAATTTGATGAATATTACATGTTTTATTTTGTATCAAATCATATGAGAAGTGTAGACGAATGATAAATCATGTCCGTGCACGAAAGAATGCACGTTTTGACAGGGTAGTCGACTACTCATGCCCGATTTAAGTTCACAGAAACAGAGTTATTACAGTGTAGTCGACTAATATGCTTACTAGTCGACTACATAAGTTTGATACAGAAACTAAATTATTACAATGTAGTCGATTAATGTGCTTACTAGTCGACTAATAAGTTTGACACTGGAATTTCAGAGTCTGGATGGACTCAGTGTAGTCGACTACTAAGGTTAGTAGTCGACTACTAAGACTTTTCCTGAACATATTTGTTGTATTGTTTTGAGATGCGAGCGTGAGGTTCGAGTCGCACGATAGTACACGTATAGACATGAATATATACGAATAGTGTCGTGGTACACACATGAGTATCCTAAAAGGGATTTGACAAGTGTTGAGTGATTTCATTTGAGTTGGAATAGTTTATACGCATGTCAGATATCGTTAATGAGCTCGGCTCAGTACTATATGAGATAGTGCGTCGATATACCAGATTTATATAATTTATGCATGAGATAGATATCGTTGATGAGCTCAGTTTAGTACTACGCGGGATAGTGCGTCGATATTCTATTTGTACAGGCCATTGAGTCGGGTTTGGATGTTTTGTCCAACAGTCTGTCCGCACGAGGTGTAATGAGGCTTGTGAGCCGTTTTTTAGGATACCTATAAGGTAGACCGTCCCGCACTTATGTTATGCACTGAGATCACGATGAGACTAATGAGCCGTGTACATTGATTTAGGATGCCTACAGGGTAGTCCGTGTTGCATGATAGTGCGATGAGATCAAAAGCTTACAAAGAAGTGAAATAAGACGATTATTTGATAGCCTGAGTTTTGATGGATGCCAAAAGTTTTTATGTCACACTGCTATATATATATATAATCAAGATACCTTACTCTTGTGATATGCATGAGAATTTTATGTTAATGTCTATTATAGTGTTTTATTTTCTAGTGATGTTTCTTTCCATAGTTCAGTATTGATACTTAGTTATCTATAGTCTGAGACATATGGTATATACATGAGGGTTTTCTTATTTGGATTATTTCGCTCGACGTACTACGTCTCGTGTTGTAGATTTCTAAGTATTAATACTATTAAATATGAAAAAAATGATGTAGGTAGACTATGCTTAATAGATAGAGCATCTACTACATCTAGCAGCCTTTCCCCTAGGAGCGGATGGAGGTGATCTTGCTATATCGCTCTAACGCTTTTGTTGTTGCTCTTTTTGTTTTAAATTTTCTTTTCAGGCAGTTCAGAGCTTCGGAGAGTCGTAGGTTGACGGTCCTCCAACATAGTCATTGTGGTTTAGTTTTAGTAGTGAGACTCCACTGTGTTGACTTTTACATTCAGACATTAGAGTTTATTTTCTTCTTGTAAAGGCTGTGAGCCTTAGTACGATTTCTATTTAGTTTGTGATGAAACATTTTCTTTCAGTCATCAGATGTATTTCAGACTTACTGGTTAAGACATGAGTTTATTTATGAGATTTATATTTCTATATCATGTCTACTATGTTTAATATCTTCTTTTTGCATGTATTGTACATGCACTTTATTTTTAATTCCACTAGAGGATATTGTTGTGATTGGTGAAACTTATTATTGCACAGTGTGGGTGCATGACAGGTTTGACATCTCTGAGTTTACCTTGAACTGCAACCATGTGTGAAAACAGGGACGTCACACTAAACTCCTATTGAATCCATGAGAAAACAATGTTGATTTAATGTATACAAAATTAGAAATTTATTTGATGAATTTTATTAGGATACGAAAGTAAAAAAAGGGATTTTTCCTGGCAAGTTCTCACTGGTGGCCATCTCCGGTAGCTTAGGAGGCCTCCGCTAGTGTCTGACCACCTACAACCAGTCTTAAACCGCTATGGTGATTGTTGAAAGAGAGAGAGAGAGAGAGAGGGGCCTCCGCTAGTGTCTGACCACCTGCAACTAGTCTTAAGCCGGTCTTAAGCCACTGTGGTGATTGTTGACAGACAGAGAGAGAGATCAATTTTAAAAATGTAAAAAAGGGGACAGAGAGAGGATTGTAAGGAAGAAGAAAAGAAGGAATAAAAAAGATAAACAAAGGAAAGTTTTGATAAAACCTCATGATCTTTTGAAACTTTGCACATAGTTCAAATTGAGTGAAAAGATTAAACATTTGAATGGAAAATTCGTTAAGACCCCTAAAATTTTCTAGAGTCTTCATGAAGATCTAGAATGATTGATAGTTTTTTAATGCGAATAAATTCCTAAGAAAGATAAAAGATACTTGTAAAGCTCTTTCATGGGTCTTGACTACTCCTCGGTCCTATATGGACATAGAATTGTTGGTCCATAGTATAAGTTAATTTATTAACATTAACTGCAGTTTTATACTACAAGACTTCATTGAGATCAAATGACTAGATTGAACATTTGAACCTTAAAACGTATTGTTCTCACAGGTTACTTTTGAAATAAATTACATGAGAAAAAATATGTCATCAATAATTTGCCATTATGGTTACATAAATAATTATTACTGTGCTTTTTATTATTCATAAATGAAAAGTGTGACTGAATATGCAATATATTGTGAAATGAGATTATTTTACTTTGATAATCTTGACAAAGAATTATCGATAGCTTTCCAAATCTTATGCGCTTAATCGTTTCTTTGTGATTCAATATTTTGTAGTGAAATAGTAAATGAAAGTGATAATTGATTTTGTCTATTTCTTTAATATATATGAATTTCGATTTTTCTCAAGATATTTGACAAAGAAATGGATTTAAGTGTGTTTTTGACAATTTTACGAATATTGAGCGAGTTTCCAAAATTTAATATTATGAGCAAAAATAAATGAAAATGAATTTCCTGAACGGTTTTGTTATTATTATGAGTTTTTATGCTCATCGTCAACCTGAAAGTATTTACTCGTGATTGATTTTTCATATCAATAGTACCTGGGTATTAAATGTGTTCACATTATCCACATGTTATTCACTAAACAAGGATTATTTTCATGATAGTCGAGAAAATGCAAAAGACTGAAATGTGTTATCGAAAACTCTATAGAATTTAAAGATTTATCCTTGATTTGATTTTGGAAAGTGCAATAGTAAAACAAATTTTAATTTTTGATAAATTGTTTACTTGACTTTATGAGATATACACATCATCAATTTGAAAGCGTTTTAATCAATTTTGAGCAAAATGATGTGTATAAGTGATGCGAACTCTTAGCATAAATGATGTGGCCTTCTTAACACAAGTGATGTGACCTTATCAGCATAAGTCATGTGGCTTTATTAGCATAACTGATGCAACCTTAGTAGCATAAGTGAAGTGACCTTCTCGACAAAAGTGAAGTGGTATTATTGGAAAAAGTGATGAGGCCTTATCGGTAAAAGTGATGTGGCGTTATAAGCACAAGTGAAGTGGTCTTACCAGTACAAGCAAACTGGTCTTATCGGCATAAGTGATGTGGCCTTATTAGCAAAAGCGAACTGACCTTATTGACAGAAATGATGTGGTCATATCCGCACAAGTGTTGTCTTTTATTTGCCACAAGTGATGTGGCTCTTTAGCTTCAGTGAAGTGGCAGTTAATCGAACCTATGACAAGGTTATGTATTCTAGACCAGGGAAAGATTGTCAAGTGATGAGTACTCGCATTCTCATGCTACTAGGCCATATTTATAGTCATAGTGTGACCACTAAGCGTTTGCTAAGAATTTGTTGTCTTCAAATGATTAATGAACTGATTAAGAAATCAACAATCATCTTTTATGCACAATTTGGTATACTCATTATTCTTGTGATTTTATAGCATCATAAAAGTGTTTCATAACAAATGATTTATTGTAACTTTTATTTCGAAATGATTGAATTTTCATATTATTTTTCCTAGCATATGTTACAAGTGCTTTTATCTATACTTGCATCATTTGGAAGATTGAAGTAAAATATTATAAGATAATTACCATAACATTAATAATTAAATAAATATATTTATTACATTATAATATAAAATTTGATATGGTAATATATTATATTATAATATATACATTTATTAATTCAATTTATTATATTTGAATATAATAGATTATATTATAATAATTATAATTATAGGATAATATATTGTAAAATTAATATATTATATTATATTTTGATATAATATATTATTAAATATTATATGGTACTTAATGTAGTTAATAATATTAACATATATTTATTATAAAATAATATGTTATACCTTTCATATTTTATATTATAATAATAGAATATATTATAATAATGTATTACATTATTATAATTTAATATACATAAAATAATACAATATTTTAGCATTTACTTAATACAAAATATTATGAGTGTTTAATATACTATATCAATGCTATTTTTATATAATATATTTTACAAAAATATAAATAATATTATAATATCTGTATGGAAATGATCAAAATAGCTTTGACAAAACAAACTCATCATGGTGTTTTTAAAACGGTTTTGGAGAAAAACACCATGGTGTTATGTTTCTTAAAAACAACACCATAACAAAATTACCATGATATCCAAACATGCCCTTGGAGAATGTTTTCATTTTCCATAAACATAGAAGTGTTCCGTTTATAATTAAGTAGCGATTATTATAATTGCTTCATTAAAGGCAGAAAGTTAGCGGTCTTGAGGAGACAACCTAACCAATTCACACGCCGTCCCCTAAAACCTCAAAAGAAGACGTCCTGTATGCATCTTGACTCATGCGTCCTTCCACTTAATCGTCATTCTTTAAGTAGTAAGGTCCAAGCTAAGTAATATAGAATGAAAAGATCAGTAAGAGCCATACAAGGTTGCATAGTGCCCAGATTCTAGGAGTTACTTCCCCAGAAAAATTAGTTTACCCTGCTTGTATATGCATGAGCGCTTTTTATACTTATTCTCATCTATAAGCTTGGTCACTTGTGATCAAAGTTATTTCATCCAAAAGAGACTTGCTTGTTAAGATTGCTTCACATCTATGAAGCACGGATACTCCCTCCAAGGCCACGAATCCGTGTCCGACACGAATCGGACACGGATTCGTGCACGACACGTGCAAGACACGTGTCGGACACGGTCAATCCGTGTTCGACACAGGTCAACGGTCAAACGGGGGGGCACGGTCAAAGGTGAAGGGAGATACGACGCGGATTCGGCAAATGAAAAGAAAAAGAGGGGGGGAGGGAACCCGAAACCCAAACCCAAAAAAACCCTAAAATCTGGACTTACCCGCTCCCGACGTCGCTGATCCTCTCGTCTCTCGCGCAGACCTCTTCTTCTCTTGTCGTCGTCTTCTCGTGTCGCCGCCGCGCCGGAGGTCAGATCTCGTCAAGCTCGCCACGTTGAAGGTCAGTTCTCTCGTCTCTCTCGTCGTCCTCATCTCTCTCTCTCTCTCTCTCTCGATCTCCATCTCTTCGAGGGACGACGAGCTTCAAGGGATGACAAGCTTCGAGGGAGGAGTCGGCGACGAACTTCGAGGGGGAGCTTTGAGGGAGGAGTCGGATCTGGAGGAGAGAGGGCGGAGTCGGAGGAGTTGGCGACGAGATTCGAGGGAGGAGTCGGATCTGGAGGAGAGAGGGAAGAGTCGGATTTGGAGAAGAGAGAGGAGTCGGATCTGGAGGATCTAATATATGAAAACCCTAGCCCTAGAACCCATTCTTACCTATTTATATGGATAGCACTTGTAAATAAAAATTTGGGCTAGGCTTATAATATTTTGTTTACTTGTAATATTTACCTTCCATTTCAACAATATACTTGTAATATTTTGAGGAATGTTTGTAATATTTTGGGTATAGTTCTAACTTGTGAATGTATACTTGTAATTTTTAACTCTCGTTTTGCGAGACAGGCTTGTATTTTTATATGTTCAAGATGAAAGTAATGAAAATTAAAATTTGGTATTATTTTAGATTGTTAGTTGAATTTTATAAAATTTCTATATATAATAATAATTTAAAAAAAATCATTGTTGTAACCCCGTATCCTATTTTTTTGGATTTTGTCGTATCCCGTATCCCTGTCTGTGTCGTATCCGTGTCCCGTATCCGTATCTGTGCATCATAGCTTCACATCATCCATCAATAGCCAATCAGATTTATTTATATTTTTCAGGGCATAATCATCTAACATAGCCTTCAGTGTCGGAAGTCAAGAGGTCCTAGGCTCAAAGAAATCATTTGGAATTCATATATATTTCACTCAAGATCCACTATATTCATTATATTGGAACCACAACTTATCATCTTATGCTTTTGAGTTTATGATTTCTAATTGCTTAGATGTACACTTGATGACTACATTTGCTTATCTGACACTTGTTGCTTTCTTTTATCAAATTAATTGTCAGGGTTTCTTCAGTTAGATTGATTGTCAAGTATCACTAGTGGCTTTAACTAGTTGAGTTCAATTGTTCACAAGCAAATGTTCAGAGGGCATCGTATTGGCATAAGTAAGCCTAACCTAGGGCTCCAATTCTATTCCATTCCATATATAATAAGCTTGCAGAGGATAACCCTATAGATCAGACTCTCTAGAGTGGCAGCTTATTAACATATTTGCAGGTGAACTCAAGAGAAATGGTGTGTACAAGAGAGCGGCAGAAGCTGATTATGTACGGGTGTGGTTTTAGCTTGTTCTGTGATTGAATTGTTGTGTATGTGTGTTTGCATGTGTATGAGCGCACGTGTGTGTGCGCAAGTGTACGTGCGCGTGTGCAAGGGATGGAGGGAGGTAGGGAGTACCATCACTAGATACGTCAATGAGCTCTTTGCATGATTGCTTTCCTAGTCTGTATTTCTGAAAAGAAAGCAACAGAATGTGTTACGAAAACAAGATAAATTAACAACTATGACCTTATTTTGACTTGTAATAGAGTATAGACCAACTATAGGATTTAGCTTTAAACATGAAAAAAAAATTTAAATATAAAGTTCTTTGCCACAACTTTTGCTTAATCTTAAACCTTCATGCTTGTTGCTCACTCCTGCATCTATAATTTAGATTCTTTAATGTCCTATTTCCTAATGCAGTAAAAGTAAACTGAAACCTCATGCTTATAAACGGACAAGTTAAACTGAAACCTCATGCTTAGAAACGGACAAGTTTTTTCAAGTATGTTGCTCAGAAAGAGACCTGAAGATGACTCTTCAAATGGTAGAGAGTAAGACCTCTTATATTCATAAGCCTAAGTATCGTTTTTGGTGTCGCTTCTGCAAAAGAAACCAAGAGAAAGAAGGTTTAGAAGTACAATCAAAAGAGAAAAAGCATAAATAGTTAAAAGGCAAAATTAACTGAGATGACTACTTCTGACATTTATATCATTCCCCATGGGACAATAAAAGTTTGGGTTATTTGCATGTATAGCCCTTAAATCATGGGTATTTGGAAAAATATCCTCAAATCTTAGTATTTGCAAAACTAATCTCAATTTATAAACTTTATGAGAAGAAAAACGCCTAAATTCAACAAATCATCAACTTGGTGCTAAAAGCTTGACTATTTTATTAATAATTCTTGCATTGTGATTACAAATTAGCTTATCAAAGTTGATGAGTAATTGTTTTGAGGGTAATTTTTTTCCAAAATTGACAATTTGAGGGGTATTTTTGCGAACACTAATGTTTGAAGGGTAATTTTGCAAATATCCATGATTTAAGGGGTATATATGCAAATAGCCCTAAAAGTTCTAAGTTTTAACATATAGTTTACGAAAAACATAAAGGGTCTCAATTCAGTAAAGTAATAAGTAATAATCAAATTTCAGTGTTGGACTTGTGCTCAGATGCATCAGTACACCTATGCACAACTTGTGATTTATAGCGATCCGATATGTATTCCATCAGATGTTTAGCTTTAGAGCCACAAAAAATCGGTCCTTATGACACCATGGGTTAAATTTATTTAAAGGAATTATTATTGGGTTAAAGAATGGCTTTGAAGAAGTTTATTGAAGGTTGTTGTGATAAAATAGATAGGAGTAGAGAGAATTCCAACTAGAGCACAGTATTCGCTTTCTTACTGACAACTAATGACTATAAAGAAGGGGTGATAGCAGAGGTGGAAACAACACTAGACTTGCAAAGAAAGAATGATTCTATCTGTTGAAAGTTCCATGTTACCTGGATACTTCAAATCGAAAGCCATCTGTGTACCTGACACGTACCCATATCCGTACCCATAGTACCGAAATTTCTTGGACACTTCTTGAATATATGCATACTTTATTCAGGCGCATACTCAATTATATTAATTTAAAACAATTCTCATACAATTCTTGGACGTCTATACTACACATCTATTTCTTTTATTGTGATCATATGTAAATGAAAAAAACAATAATGATCTTATACAAATTACTAATTTTGATACATATATAAATATATAACACACACAAATAGCCGTCTCCCTCTACCCTACCTTTTACAAGTTTGTCGTGTCCGGTACCCCTACTCATACTCGTACCCATACCCATGCAACTTGGGATGAAACAGTGGACATAAAATATAAGCTCTACTTGATGAAAGAGAGATTATTGTATGTGAAAGAAAATATGTCTCTTTTGAGGTTCTTGTCAGTGTTTTATCTAAAGCTTTTCTCTCCCGATGAAAAAATAGAAAAAATTACTTATTGTTGTCTTTTCATTAATTTTCTCTCTCTTTGTTGAAATGCTAAATTCAATCTCTCCTCAGTCCTACCCAGGCAAACATGATATATATGATTGTTCTTCTATCTTTGCTCTAGAAGATAAGTGACTGCTCCATTAACGTGATCAATTTCAGACAGTAACTGCTCTTTCCAGTCAGATACTTAATATCAGTTTCTTTAAATTCTTAGTCTGCACTTGCTCCATAAATCCTCAACGCAAGTTCAACAAAAACTTACTTGCAAACTCTTTTTTATATTCTTTGGTAAAAAGAGGCTCAATTCAATAAAGTACATCTTATCTCTAGTCAACAATGACACGTTATTTCCTGATAGTTTTGATTCAAACAATGATTACCACCAGGCTGCTGCCAGTTATTTCCATTGCCACCACTACCATCGAGACTCAATATAAAGAATACGATTGCACTATCTAATTACAAACACCAAAATAGCAGAATAAGAAGATCAGCTAAAAGCCAATGTTTTCCTTTTGTACGAGTAAAGGCTTTCATCAAATTAGAGCTGGGTAACCTATCACAATTTTAGACCAAAAAGTCATGCTACTGGAACCAGTTAATTATGTCAATACTACAACCTCAAAGATGATTTAGCGCAACAGAAAGCACTCTAAAGCTAGATATATAGAATCATGTTAAATTATTGATGGTGCTATAGATACTGGATTGAAATAGAGATTGTTTCTTGCTTTCCAGATACCCCATTACACGCAACTGTCAACTAACAATATTAAGTCTGTTACTTTGGCTGTGCTTCTTTCTAAACTTCAAGGAATACAAGTAACATAAGGGATTTAACTCTAAATCCTTCCTGGATTATCTGCTTAGTGTCTGAAATATAAACCAGTTCCAAAAGAGGTAACTGCTAGTTTCCGTAGCTCTTCCATCACAAACATTTACATTCTTCTTGAGGCATAGGTCTTCTTTGTTCCAGAACTCATCTAGTTGGAACTATGTTTGGTAGTCTTAACATCTATACACTCATCACACTGGAACAGTCTCTTACTTTCCTAGGTTTATTGGGGGATTTTCTGCCAATCCATGACCTACATCAGTTTGAGACCCACATATTTTCTTTTTCAATATTAACTGGTAATTATCTGCCGATTAATTTCCAAAGTTCATGTATTCTCTTCTATCACAATTCTGGACACATTCTAGTTTGTGATACTAGTCCGATCCATCATGTTTGGGTAACTTGCATTGGATATCAAAAGGATGTCAATTCTGCTTCCATTACTATAAGTGGATATTTTTCCTGACAATGGGTGTGAGTTATGCTCATGTAAGTTCCATAAAGGTGATTTTGGCTTTCTTGATCTTTCAATCTTTCATGGAGTTCTCTGTAATTTTCCTTAATCAGTCTGACCCATAAATTGCCTTCACCCAGTAATTTGATTACCATTTTTTTGTAACAGAGAATTACTGAATTCTGAACTCTCTTTGACATTAAGTCCTCACAATTTAAATGGTCAGTTTAGGAAAATCAGACATCCCTTGATGTTTCCAGTTTACTAGTGTTCATCTAAAGCAAATGGAGAAATTTCTGTAGTGTACCATAACAATGTCAAAGACAATTGCAGTTACCACCCGCGGGTGGGACTTCTGGCTAGCGCCACGAAGAGTGAGGGATGGAGATCTCCCTAGTTGGTCAGGGGTTCAAATCCTCGTTGCTGCATTCACTTGGTCCTCTCTAGCATAGGGTGGGGGTGGGGACCCGGGGTTTTTCCTGGTCTGGTAGTTAGGGGTCCATTCGCGCCAGCTCGGTCCACACGCTGAGCGACCATGTCATGTGGTAGTGGGCCCCCTAGTAATAGGAGATGGGCTCCCTCAGCTGTGGGAGGATCGTGAGGTTCGAACCGTGGTCTCCGCCAGACTTCAAAGGAGGGCGCTGAGGGGCTGACCAGGGTTCCCTCGTTACCAAAAAAAAGACAATTGCAGTTGAGAGGAAAATAATGGCTTTTAAAAGTTCAATATTCGAACATGATGCCAAACCCTCTATCATATTGATTAAATTTGCGGTTTCCTCGCAAAAACTGGATATTGTTTTGAGTGCCTATTTTCTTCAGGAGACTCTCCCCACAAACGCACTATTTTCATATTATAATAATTTGTTTGCAATTTGCTGTGAGGACCTAACACTATAGTACAAATAATCATTAAATTCTCATTTAAACATCCATCAATAACAATCACCTCACAAAAAATTGAGGTCAAAGGATTCTGTAGAAAAGATGAATAGCAAGAACAGAATAATCTAACCCCCACAAAAGATGGAATGAACCTTGTTGCAGTGATAATCCTATCACACAACTTACTCTGGTTTCATGGTTGATCCCTAATGACCTAATTTAAAATGGGCGAGTATAAGATGTTAAAAAAATAACAATTTCTTAGTTCTACACCAGAAGTGCATAAAGTAACAGGCAAATATCGTGAAAATAGTGAATGTATTGTGTCTTTATTCCCTATTATTTATTATTGCCGAGATCATTCACTTGTTTTACCCTACATTCGCAACCCTGTTTGGATCAAGGGGAATAGGGGAGAAGGGAAGGTAGGAGAGACCATTCACCCCGTTTGGATAGCTTTTAAGGGGTGTGATGTTCCCCTCTTGTTCCCCTAATTTCACCCCCAACAATACAAAATTTGTTCTCCTCAAATTGGGGTGGAAAGGGAATTCGTTTACTTTCCCTTATCTTCTTTCTCCCCTATTTTCCCTAACCTTCCCTACCCCCACTGAAATCCAAACATGCCTAAGAGAGATGGACAAAACAAAGATTTATTTAATCAAGCATAGAATAAATTGTAATGCCACACTGAATCTAGAATTTTTTTCAAACTGGAGTCAAAGATGCATCCAGAAATGAGGACAATCAAAATGATTCATTTTCTTCAAAATGGACCACAGTATGAATGTTCAGCAAACAAAAACAAATCTCTTCTATCTGCAAAACAGCAAATAATATTTTAGGATGCAAAAAAACAAGGCCGGCAGCTCATAATAAAGCGTTGCATACATCATGTGTCTTTTACCTAACAGAAGAGATAACATAAGCAATCATTGAGATCTGAACAGAATACTTAAGCAAGTTCAGTCAATAAACAATAAGCATCCTACTAATAGCAGATATCCAAAGACCAGTGCTGGCCCTAAAGAATCATATCCAAAACATGAAATATAAGGAAATGGCTATGAAGAAAATCTAGTGTTAAAAAAGAAGTATTTGTGTAGCTGATCCCAAAGATGAGGTAAATTTGCAGCAGTGATTCCCCCACTATTGTCAGTCTATAAATTCAGGGTAGCCAGGTACTTGCATTGAAGAAAATTCAATACTAAACCATAATTTGCTAAATAAACTACAACAGATGAGCATACATTACATCAGTACAACACTTCTTTTCAGCTTCAGAAGCTACCACTGTCAGTAAAATATATGAAGCAAACCTTTTTTCTCTTTTTTTGTTGTTTTTTTTTTGGTGGGGGGTGGGGGGGTGGGGGGGGTCAAAATGAGTTGCTTCTCTTTACAGTATTGTCAATACAAATTCTCAAGATAAACCATAGGATTGGTGTCTTATTTTTCTAAATAAGTTCTTTGAAATTGTTTTAAAGAAAAAGAAGCACTACCTTTTTCTTCTAGTTAAAACATCGGAAGAACTTCCGACATGCTAGCATTCAGGTTCAAAACATCAAGCGGAATATGAAAAATCAGGTTTCAGCCCTAATCAATCAACTAAAGAATCACCTAATTAATCACAAGTTGCTACCCCAAGGGTGTGTGTTTAAATTTTGCAATCCAAAACAAAGCAGAGAAAATTTCCCCCTAATAATCAGCAAAGAGTATTATTCGGTTTGGGCTTAGCAACATTTCATCAAAAAAAGAAAAACACATTCAGTCATTGATTTTGCTCAACTGTGAGTAATGATCAAATTGGTCACCGACCCAAAAGGGAAAGGAAAATTCAGAATCCATTAGCACTACACTTTCTAGCCTATCAAGCCACATTATCCAAACCCAGTTCACTCACACAACCAAACTAACAAACATGTTAAAGGCACAACACAACAATCCACAAAATAATCACAAATAACCAAATGGGTACTCCCAAAAATAAACAATATGAGGTCAGAGCCAGAAGAAAAAAAAAACTCACTATCGGGGCCACCAAGCTGCGTTACGGCATCGACAAACCGATCATGGAGCTCGGCGGTCCATCGGAGGCGAGGCTTGGGATCAGTAGTCATCACAAGCCTCGCATCCACCTCGACCTCACCGCTACAGCTGTACATTTCTTTAAAAAAAGGTAAAAATAAGAAAAAAAAAAGTACGGCGAAAATAAAAGAAGAGGAAGAAGAAGAGAAAATGGGTATATTTTCCTCTTCTCTTCCCCTCAATCTTTGCTGGGTTTTTTTTTTTTTTTTTTTTTGTAAGTGAAAGCGAGGAAACTGTGTTGGGGTTTGGTTAGGGGTTTAGGTTTGGGATGTTGTTTACTGTCCTTTCCCACCCCCGCTTTGCTATAGAAGAACACTGTGTGATTGGACTCTTGGAATACTTTATTTGAGGGATGTGCAGTTACCGGGGGTGAGGGGAACTCTCTTCACATTTTTAGAAGGGAAGGAGACGAGCACAAGAGGACAATGAGAGGGTCAGTACAGGACGGTCAGCAGGACAGGAGGACCTTCTTCTCTGGAAAAGGACAGGTGTGGGGAGAGGGACGGGAGACTAAGCTCTGCTCTTCTCTATTCTATTATGGTGTGTTTGGGAGTTTACTTAGGGAAGGGAAGGAAGGGTAAAAATTCTCCTTCCTTCCCTTCCCCTCCATTACACCCTAATTTGGGGTGTAAGAATTTGGGCCAAATTTTCCCTCCATTCCCCTCCTTTACCCTCCAAAATGAAACTCCCAAACAAGATTAAAATGAAATTTCCCTTCCCTTCCCCCTCTCTACCCTCCATCCAAACAGGCCATTAAGGATGGCCTGCTCTCATTAAAATAAAAAATAAAAAAATTTTAAAAGAAGAACTGTTTTGGAATTATGATGTAACTAAAATGTTAATTGCGGATAGACATCTTGCATTAAAATGGTTTTAAATTTTCTATCTAAAACAGGGCGTTTGGATAAGGTAACCGATTATAGGAAAGGGAAGCGAACACCAACTCGGTTGGGATTTTTTCTCAAGAGGCATAAAAGAGGACTGGGGAAGTGATGTTTTCATAAAATGTCTTGTCATTTTGTTTCCCTTAAAATTTG
>BQKN01067331.1:0-34236 GCA_022839385.1 Asparagus kiusianus
TAATTAGACAGAGTGCATATTTTGTAATTTTTTGAGCTATAACCCATAGTTTCTGACACATTTTATCAGTTTCGGTTTGTTTTGACCCGGTGCCAGAAATCTTTGCCGAATCCAAAACCGACAATTTCATGAGTTGTAACCCATGAATTTTGATCATTTTCTTCAGTTTCGGCCGAGTGCCAAAAATGTTGAAACAGACGATTTAATAAGTTGTTGTCCATACGATTTCTGACCATTTTGGTCTGTTCGACGCCTCGTGTAAAAATATGTTAGTCGAATTCCAAACCGATGATTTCATGTGCTATAACACATGATTATTGACCCATCTCATGCATTTGGGCTGAACAACAAATAATTAGGCAGAGTTCAAATATCACGATTTTATGGGTTATAACCCATATTTTCCGATTGCTTCGGTCCGTTTCAACCTAGTCGTGACTTCATGTGTCATAACCCATTGTTCAAATTTCACGAGTTCGTGAGCTATAGGAAACAATTTTTCCCCAACTTCGACGGTTTCGTCCAATGGCAAATGACTTGGAGGAGTTTCATGATTTCGTGAGCTATAACCCACGAAATTTGTCCATTTCTACTCCTTTTCGGCCTGGTGCAAACAATTAGGCGAAGTGCATATTTCATGATTTCGTGAGCTATAACCCATGGTTTCTGACACATTTCGTCTGTTTCAGTCTGTTTCGACTCAGTACCAGAAATCTTGGCCGAATTCAATGCCGATGATTTCATGAGTTGTAACCTATGAATTTTGACCATTTTCTTTTGTTTTTACTGGGTGTTAGAAATATCAAAGCTGACAACTTCATGAGCTATTTTCCATATGATTTTTGACCATTTTGGTCTGTTCGACACCATGTACCTAAATATCTTTGCCGAATTTAAAGCCGATGATTTCACGAGCTTTAACACGTGATTATTGACCCATCTCCATGCATTTGGTCCCGACAGCAAAAAATAGAAGGAGTTCAAATATCGTGATTTTATGGGTTATAACCCATTTTTTCTGATCACTTCTATCTGCTTCGACCAGGGAGCAATTTCAAAGGTTATAACCCATTGCTCAAATTTAACGAGTTCCTGATCTATAGGCAATGATTTTTCCCTAACTTCAACAGTTTCATTCGACGGCAAATGACTCGGCGACGTAAAAATTTTATCAGTTCGTGAGCTATAACTCATGAAATTTGCCCATTTACACCCCTTTTTGGCCCAACGGAAACAATATGCCGGAGTGCATATTTCTCGATTTCATGATCTATAACCCATTGTTTCTGATACATTTTGTTAGTTTCGTGAGCATATTTCATGATTTCTGACCATTTGGGTCTGTCCGACGTCCCGTGTAAAAATATCTTTGTCGAATTCAAAACCAATGATACATGAGCTATAACACGTGATTATTGACCCATCTCATGCATTTGGGCCCAACATCAAATAATTAGGCGGAGTTCAAATATCGCGATTTCATGGGTTATAACCCATGGTTTTCCGACCGCTTCGGTCCATTTCAACCTAGGCGTGATTTCATGTGTTATAACCCATTGTTCGAATTTCACGAGTTCGTGAGCTATAGGAAATGATTTTCCCCAATGATTTCGTGAGTTATAACCCACAAAAATTTTCCATTTCCACCGTTTTTCGGCCTGGTGCAAACAATTAGGCGGAGTGCATATTTCGCGATTTCGTGAGCTATAACTCATGGTTTCTAACACATTTCGTCAGTTTAAGTATGTTTTGCCTCGGTGCCTGAAATCTTTGCTGAATTCTATATCGCTGATTTCATGAGCTGTAACCCGTGAATTTTGACTATTTCCCTCTATTTCGGCTGGGTGTCAGAAATGTCGAAACTGACAACTTTATGAGCTGTTGTCCGTACAATTTCAGACCATTTTGGTCTGTTCGACACCTCGTGTGAAAATATCTTTGCCGAATTCAAAACCGATGATTTCACGAGCTATAACACATGATTATTGACTCATCTCGTGCATTTGGTACTGACAATAAATAATTAGACGGAGTTCAAATATCATGATTTATTGGGTTATAACCTATGGTTTTCTGATCACTTCTGTCCATTTCGACCAGTGTGCAATTTCATGGGTTATAACCCATTGTTCAAATTTCACGAGTTCCTGAGCTATAGGCAACGATTTTCCCCAACTTTGACGATTTCATCCGACGATAAATGACTTGGCAGAGTAAAATTTCACAATTTTATGAGCTATAACCATCAAAATTTGTACATTTACACCCCTTTTCGGCCTAATTGAAACAATTAGGCGGAGTGCATATTTCATGATTTTATGAGCTATAAACCATGGTTTCTGATGACACATTTTGTTAGTTTTGATTTGTTTCAAACCGGCACCAAAAATCTTTGCTGAATTCAAAACTGACGATTTCATAAGCTGTAACCCGTGAATTTTGACCATTTTCTTCCATTTCGGCCGGGTGTCGGAAATGTCAATACCGACGATTTCATAAGCTATTATCAGTATGATTTCTGACCATTTTGGTCAGTTCGATGCCTCGTTTAAAAATATCTCTACCGAATTAAAAATTGATGATTTCATAAACTTAACACGTGATTATTGACCCATCTCGTGCTTTTGGGCCCGACAACAAATAATTAGGCGGAGTTAAAATATCGTGATTTCATGGGTTATAACCCATGGTTTTCTGACCGTTTCGGTCCATTTCAACCCTAGTGTGATTGCATGTATTATAACCCATTGTTCCAATTATACGAGTTCGTGAGCTATAGGCAATGGTTTTCCCCAACTTCGATGGTTCGTCCGATGACAAATGACTCGACGGAGTTTCACGATTTTGTGAGCTATATATAACCCATGAAATTTGTCCATTTCCACGCCTATTCGGCTCGGTACAAACAATTAGGCGGAGTGCGTATTTTGCGATTTCGTGAGCTATAACCCATGGTTTCTGATACATTTCGTCAATTTTGGTCCGTTTTGACTCGGCGCCATAAATCTTTGCCGAATTCAATACTGATGATTTCATGAGCTATAACCAATGAATTTTGACCATTTACTTTTGTTACGGTCGGGTGTCCAAGAATTCAATACTGACGATTTCATGAGTTGTTGTCCATACGATTTTTGACCATTTTGATATGTTCGACGCCCCAGGTAAAAATATATTTGCCGAATTCAAAACCGATAATTTCATGAGCTATTACATATGGTTTTCCGACCAGGTAACCATCTCATGCATTTAGGCCCAACAACAAATAATTAGGCGGAGTACAAATATCGCTATTTCAATGGTTATAACCCATGGTTTTCCGACCGCTTTGGTGCATTTCAACCCAGGCGTGATTTCATGTGTTATAACCCATTGTTCGAATTTCACAAGTTCGGCAATGACTTTCCCAAACTTCAATGATTTCATATAGCAGCAAATGACTTGGCGGTGTTTCACGATTTTGTGAGTCATAACCCACGAAATTTGTCCACTTCCACCCTTTTTCGGTCAGGTGCAAACAATTAGGCGGAGTGCACAATTCATGATTTCTTAAGCTATAACCCATGGTTTCTAACGCATTTTGTCAGTTTCGGTCTGTTTCTCGTTGGCCTTAGAAATATTTGTCGAATTCAATATCGATAATTTCATGAACTATAACCCCTGAATTTTGACCATTTTCTTCTGTTTCGGCCATGTGTCAGAAAAGTCAAAACCAACGATTTCATAAGCAGTTGTTCGTACAATTTCTGACCATTTTGGTCTATTCAACATCCCATGTAAAAATATCTTTGTTGAATCCAAAACCGATGATTTCACGAGCTATAACATGTGATTATTGACCCATCTCGTGCATTTGGTCCCGACAGCTAACAATTAGGCGGAGTTCAAATATCACGATTTAATGGGTTATAACCCATGGTTTTCTGATCACTTCAGTCAATTGGGACCAGGGAGCAATTTCATGGGTTGTAACCCATTGTTCAAATTTCACCAGTTCCTGAGCTATAAGCAACGCTTTTCCCCAACTTTGACAGTTTCATCCGACGTCAAATGACTCGACGGAGTAAAATTTCACAATTTCGAGAGCTATAACCCTCGAAATTTGTCCATTTACACTCCTTTTTGGCCCGATGGAAACAATTACGCGGAGTGTATATTTCACGATATCGTGATCTATAACTCATAATTCCTGACACATTTTGTCAGTTTCTATTTGTTTCAACCAGGCGCCAGAAATCCTTGCTAAATTCAAAACCGACGATTCTATGAGCTATAACCAGTGAATTTTAACCCTTTTTCTGTTTCGGTCGGGTGTCAGAAATGACACCGACGATTACATATACTATTATCTGTACGATTTCTTACCATTTTGGTCTGTTCGACGCCCCATTTAAAATATCTTTGCTAAATTCAAAACTAATGATTTCGTGAGCTATTACACCTTATTATTGACCCATCTCGTGCATTTGGGCCAGACAACAAATAATTAGGCGGAGTTAAATTATGGCGATTTCATGGGTTATAACCCATGATTTTCCGACCGCTTCAGTCCATTTCAACCATGGAGTGATTTCATGTATTATAAACCATTGTTCGAATTTCACGAGTTCGTGAGCTATAGGCAACGACTTTCCCCAACTTTGACGGTTTCATCCAACGGCCAATGACTCGGTGGAGTTTCATAATTTCGTGAGTTACAACCCACGAAATTTGTCCATTTCCACCCTTTTTCGGTGTGACGCCCCTAGGTTCACACACGGCTGCAGTCCGGGGTGAAACCATGAATGTCAAACCTGCCATGCACTACACCGTGCAATAACACGTTTCACCATCACAATCACTATCTCTCTAGTGGAGTCAACATCAGGTGTAGGTACAAAGTAAGTGAAAAGTGAATCAACAATACTAGATGAAATGATAGAACACAATACATCTCATCAACGAAATAAACTGTAGTACATAGTCAAAGTCTGAAATGAAATAAACTGGAGTTCTTACAAGTCTCAAAATACAGCAAGTCTGAGTAAAGGAAATTAAGGCAACACAGCCTTTACAACTCTAGAATAAACTCTCAAATGTCTGAAAACACTATAGTGGAGCCCACAGAAAATAATACATAGATAAAGTAAAGCTGAACACTAAAGTAGTCCGCTATCAACCTACGGCTCTCCGTGCTCCTGGCTCGTGACCTGAAAAGGGGGAGGGACAACGAGCGTCAAAGCGCTAGCGAGCAACATCACAACCAACCCCAAGGGATAGGGCTCGTTGCATAAGAAAATACAGTAATGACAGAATATATATATATATATACAATGTCCTAATAGTAAGGGGTTTTAGTACTTAGGAAATCTCAACACGAGCATAGGTACGTCGAGCGAAATAATCCAAACAAGGAAACCCTCATATATATACCTTGTATCTCAAATTGAAAATCCCTAAGTTTCCAAACCCGAAGTCTAATATATGAACAATAAAGAAAAGAAAAGATAATACTCCCATGTCTACCAATAAACTCAGCTGTGCCAAAAATACATAGTCGAAATAAGGGTCATATACACTTAAATCACTATCATGTCCAACTACATCAAAGTGTCGTGCTCACAACCCAAATGTGTAATATGCTCAAGGTTTAGCAAATGTTGCCCAACACGGGGTCTTTAGTCGCTTATAGTCCAACACGAGGACTTTAGTCGCTTATAGTCCAACACGAGGACTTTAATCGCTTATAGTCCAACACGAGGACTTTAATCGCTTATAGTCCAACACGAGGACTTTACATGAACCATGAAGTTACTACTATTAATGGAGTGTCCATTCAACTCTTACACGTGCCTTGCCGTGCATGTCCAAACTTTGTATCATGTCAAGTCATCTTACATATATAACATGTGTGTTCAGTCTTTAGGTTTGTACACGGCAAGTGTTTAAACAGGAAACAAAAGAAAACAGGAAAAACTCAGATGAGTCGACTCATGCACTCTTATGAGTCGACTCATACATCATGGGTCGACTCGTATACTGACGAGTCGACTCAGCAGAAGATAAATGACAACAGGAAACGAGTTCGTGAGTCGACTCATGATTAGCCATGGGTCGACTCAACATGATGAGTCGACTCATGATGAGTCGTGAGTCGACTCAAGGGCTGAAATCTGCATTTGTTTGAACTGAACTTGTTCAACTCGTTCCATATCTCAATTTTACCAGTATACATGCATCTAGCCTTCAAGTTTAGACTATTACACAGAGAGGAAACATATATATAACATGAAACAATTACTTGCATGTTAACACTAACATTTAAATCCCTAATCATGAAGGAAAACATTAAATTAATATAAAAACTCTTGTTTTTATTCTTTAAACAAAATTCCAGATCTGGGTTTTCATTAAAAACTTGTTGGTGAGGATTTAAAATCTTAAACACATGATTTCTAGCATTCACCCTAACAAGAATATTGTTTTGTACTTAAAATAAGTCTTGGGCTCAATAAAATCCATTAAAAACATTTACAAACAGTTAAAAACATGGGGAAGGGTTTGGGTGAGATGCTACTCGCCTCAGATGTGGAGAATAGCAATCCCCTTCGCTGAAATCCAAGATAAAAGCTGAAATCTCCCTTGAAACGCCCCCAAGATCACCAAGAACGAGTTAGGGTTTGAAGGAGAGGAAGAGGGGTTAGGGTTCTTGGGAGTTCAGATGAAGAATGAGTGTTTTCGGGTGGGAGAAGTATATATGAGCCCATGAAAACCCGACCCGAAACCCAGCAAACCCGACCCGAAACCACCCAGAAAATCGTCGATGAGTCGACTCATGATATGTCATGAGTCGACTCATGACTCATGGGTCGACTCATAAATTATGAGTCGACTCAGCAGAAAGAAAATGGGAACAGGACTCGATTTCATGAGTCGACTTATGACAGGCGCAAGTCGACTCAACCTGATCAGTCGACTCATGACATGTTATGAGTCGACTCATGAACAAAAATCTGCATACATTGATTCTTTTGCACACGAAATGCAAACTTACAACTCATCCTCATACCTGAGGCATATACACATGCTCATAAGCTCAAATATCATTTCCCATGCATGACCATGCCACAAAGATATTTATAATATATATTAATTATCTTTGTTCACTCATATTCACACTTGAAAGTTGACAAAATCAACGTGGTCTTACATTCTTCCCCCCTTAAAAGAATTTCGTCCTCGAAATTCAGGAATCATATCTAACTCGCAATGATGCTGAAAAGCACAACAAGGGTCTAATCCAACCCGCACACATACTCATTCACACATATCAATCACTAAAATAAGCATATAGTGACATTTACACTTAACGATCTACAATGGTAATATTCTTATTCGACCCCTAACCTAACGGAACTAGTACGTCGGGCGAAAAATCCAAACAAGGAACCCCCCATGCATATACCATGTGTTCCGCAAGATTAGGAATTAGATAAGAATACCATCATTCTAGTGTTAAGTATAGGTGTCAAGGTATTCATATAAATATACAAATAGGAATTCACGTCAAAAATACTTTAGTTAATTTACCTGCTCAAATAAGTGTGGGTAGTCACGTCGCATGTCCTCCTCGCGCTCCCAAGAAGCTTCCTCCACTCCGCTTCGGTTCCACCGAACTTTCACCAATGGAATCACCTTGTTTCTGAGTCTCTTGTCTTCTCTAGCAAGAATAGATACTGGAATCTCGATAGTAGTCAAATCATCCTGAAGCTCAATCTCCGGTGCATCCAACACTCGCTGCTGCTCCTCGTCATGCAAGTGCTTCTTGAGCATAGAAATGTGGAATACATTGTGTATACTAGACATAGAAGCTGGAAGATCTAGTCTGTATGACACAGCTCCAATGCGCTCCAAAATCTGAAATGGTCCAATATATCTCGGTGCAAGCTTCCCTCGCCTCCCGAATCGCTGCACGCCTTTCATAGGCGACACCTTCAGCATAACCAAATCCCCAATCTGAAACTCGAGGGGTCTCCGTCTCTTATCTGCATAGCTCTTCTGTCGACTCTGAGCGGCTAGAATCCGCTCCCTGATCAAAGCTACCTTCTCAGTAGTCTGCCTCACTAACTCTGGTCCAAGCATCAAGCTGTCCTCCGGCTCGGCCCAACATATCGGTGATCTACAAGGTCTCCCATATAATGCTTCATACGGGGCCATACCGATCGTCGCTTGATAACTATTGTTATAAGCGAACTCTACCAGTGGAATATGATCCTCCCAACTGCCTTGGAAGTCAATGACACATGCCCGCAACATGTCCTCCAACACCTGATTCACCCTCTCTGTCTGACCATCCGTCTGTGGGTGGAATACACTGCTATAAGATAGCTTGCTGCCAAAAGAATCCTGAAAACTCCTCCAAAAGTGTGAAGTGAAAACTGATCCTCGATCCGACACAATCGTGTCTGGTACTCCGTGAAGTCGAACTATCTCCCGAATGAAGATCCTCGCATAGGTCTCGGCTGTATATGTGGTCCTCACTGGAATAAAATGTGCTGACTTCGTCAACCGGTCTACTATCACCCAGACTGAATCATTCCCCTTCTTCGACTTCGGCAACCCCACGATAAAATCTATGGAAATATCTGCCCACTTCCACTCTGGAATAGGCAAAGGCTGAAGGCTCCCTGCGGGTCTCTGATGCTCTGCCTTCACCTGCTGACAGGTAAAACATCTAGCCACATAGTCTGCAATCTCTCTCCGCATGCCACTCCACCAGAAACGTCTCTTCAGGTCCTTGTACATCTTGGTAGTCCCTGGATGCACTGTGTACCGAGTACGATGAGCCTCATCAAACAACTCCCTCTTCAGCTCTGAACTAGCTGGCATGACCAACCTACCCTTCATTCGTAGGCCTCCATCTGCTCCGACGGTCCAATCAGCCTTAGGCTCTTTGGAGATCTCCCCCTTACGGGTTTGAATCCAAGAGTCCTCCAACTGTGCTCTGACAACCCTGTCACTCCAAGATGGCTGCTGACACAGCTCCCAAAAACGCACTGGTTCCTCCAACCTCGGGTCGAAAATCAAACTGGCTAAGAGTGATAAGATCTCTATGCAGTGAACACCTCAAAGCCGCAATCCGATGTCGACGCTTCCTACTCAAGGCATCTGCTACGACGTTCGCCTTCCCTGGATGATACTGAATTGCGAACTCGTAGTCCTTGATGAACTCAATCCACCTCCTCTGTCTCTGGTTGAGTTCCTTCTGAGAAAAGAGGTACTTCAGACTCTGATGGTCTGTGAATAGCTCGAACTGCACTCCATACAAATAGTGCCTCCATGACTTCAGTGCAAACACCACTGCTGCTAACTCCAAGTCATGAGTGGGATAGTTCTGCTCATGCACCCTCAACTGCCGTGAGATATAGGCTACCACCCTCTGGGTCTGCATCAATACGCCTCCTAGGCCTGCCAATGATGCATCCGTGTACACCACGAATGTCCTGCCGCTGCTCGGAATAATCAGAACCGGCGCTGTAGTCAACTTAGCCTTCAAAATATCAAAGGCCTTCTGGCACTCCATGCTCCATGTGAACTGTACACCCTTCTTCGTAAGGTGTGTAATCGGCGCCGCAATCTTCGAGAAGTCCTGAATGAACTTCCTGTAATATCCAGCTAAACCCAGAAAGCTGCGAATCTCTGTCACCGTCTTCGGTGGCTCCCAATCAAGAACTGCCGTGACCTTAGCCGGGTCCACTGCTATGCCCTCTCTACTGATGACGTGGCCAAGAAATCTAACTTCTGAAAGCCAAAATTCACACTTGCTGAACTTAGCATACAGCCGATGCTCCTGAAGGGTCCTCAACGCTATCCGTAGATGCTCCTCGTGCTCTGCCTCCGATCTCGAGTAGATAAGAATATCGTCGATAAAGACGATCACAAACTGATCTAAAAAGGGACGGAAAACCCGGTTCATCAAATCCATGAATACCGCGGGTGCATTGGTCAACCCGAATGGCATGACCAAGAACTCGAAGGATCCATATCGAGTAAGAAAAGCGGTTTTGGGGATATCCATCTCCCGAACCCGCAACTGATGATAGCCAGAACGAAGATCAATCTTCGAGAAATACTGCGCTCCCTGCAGCTGGTCAAACAAGTCATCAATCCTAGGTAGTGGGTACCTATTCCGGATTGTGACCTTGTTCAACTCTCTATAATCTATGCATAATCTCATACTACCGTCCTTCTTCTTCACGAAGAGGACCGGTGCGCCCCACGGAGAATGACTCCGGCGAATAAAACTCTGAGATAACAACTCGTCCAACTGGGTCTGCAGCTCTCTCATCTCAGCTGGTGCCATGCGATAGGGTGCGCGGGATATAGGGGCTGTGCCAGGCTGCAACTCGATGCAGAACTCAACCTCTCTCACAGGAGGTAACCCAGGTATGTCCTGAAAGACATCCGGAAAATCTGAGACAACTCTAGTCTCCAATAACTCGGCTCCCTGATCCCGTCGCAGCACCTCCTCGATGTACGCCAAAAACGACTCCGCAAATCGGTTACCCTGAGAGGTGGCTACAATCAACTCGGACCCATCGGACGCTCGCAACTTGACTGTCTTCGCGAAGCAGTCAATACTAATATGGTAGGACGACAACCAATCCATACCAAGAATAACATCAAACTCGGACATATGCAATACTATCAGATCAACTATGAACTCCGACTCGTCTAAACTGACGGTACACCTCCTACACACGCTCTCCAGAAACGATACCTCACCTAAAGGGGTGGAAACTGACAAAGGGGTGTCTAGTGGCTGAGCTACAAGCTGGAGTCTAGCCATGAATGCATGCGAGATGAAAGAATGCGAAGCTCCCGAATCAAATAGAATACGGGCGGGAAAGGAATTCACAAGGAACGTACCCTCCACAACTGTTCCGCTAGCACCGTGATCACGGGGGACCACTGCATAAACTCTGCCTGGAGCTGGAGTCTGCTCAACTGCTAATTCTGGGGAGTATGGAACAATCTGCCCCTGAGGAGCCTCCTGAACTGCTCGAACCTGCCCCTCTGCCCTCTGCGTCGCTGGCGGTGCCTCAAGTCTGTTCGGCTGACCCTGTCCTCTGCCCTGCTGTCGCTGCTGCGGCTGGTTCGGGCCCTTGCCCTGCTGAGCTCCTGCTGGTGCACTACGACACTCTGAAGCCTTGTGCCCGAATTTGTGGCAGTTGAAACAAGAACCCTGGAACTTGCGCTGCCGGTGCGCTCGCTGATCCTGCTGGGGTCCCTTCTTATGAGGGCCCTGATGCTGCTGCTGATGTCCAGAAAAGCCTCTCTTGTTCTTGCCCTTATCACTACTCTGCCCTGTCTTGGTCTTCCTCTCCTTGTCCTTCTGGAACATAGAGGTCTCAATCTCCTGGGAAGTGGCAGCCTCAGCTACCTCCCTAACTGAATAGAATCTCCTCGACACGAGGTATCGTCGGAGATTTGGGTGGAGCTCAGCCAAAAACATCTGAGCCTGACGCTCTCCGGTCTGCCACATGCCCGTGAAATGCAATAGCTCCATGAACCTGCTCTCAAACTCTGCCACAGTCATGTCTCCCTGAGTCAACCGGGATAACTCAAGCTCTTTCCCAGTCCGTGCTGCCGAAGAAACATACTGTCCATCAAAGAAATAAACGAAGTCCTCCCATGTGAGGGTCATCCTCTGCTCTGGGGTAAACTGTAGCCGGTACCATCTCCCGGCGTCTCCCTTCAAGCTATAAGATGCCAGTCTCTGCTTCTGGACTGAATCCACACTGAGAATATCGAGAATGTTGCTCACATCCTCCTTCCACTTGTGGGCTGCAAGAGGGTCTGGTGACCCCTGAAACTCTGGTGCCCTCATCTTCTGGTATCTCTCTACCATGCGGAGCCAAGCTTCCTGCTCCGTGACTCCAACAGGTGCTGCTGGAGGAAGAACTGCAGGCGCCACCTCTGGATCTCTCTCTCTGATCGGAACGGCTGGTATCCCCGGCTGCTGAGCTACTGGTGGTGGTGGTGTCCGTGGTGCTATGTGAGTCGTCACCATCTCCTCGATAGCTGCCATCCGAGCAATGAGAGGGGCCATGAGATCCACCAGATACTGAGGAGCCTGCTGCGGTTCGGGTGGAATCTGCTGGGGCTCGGACTGAGCTGGCTGCTGATCAGGTGGAGTCTCCTGTGACTCTGTCTGACTAGCTCTCCTGGTACGTGGCCTACCTCGTCCTGCCATCTCTCTCCTGATGGTAAGAAAAACAAAAGTCCATAAGTCAAACTAGATTCTTATAAATAGCGTATCATAATACAATTTTTTACAACATATAGTATTCACACAAATACTTTGAATTTATGCCAAATAGTTGTCATAAAAAAAAATATCCTCAATTTTTAAGATATACGCATATATCGTCCTCACTCATACTAGGAAATCCTCTCGGACTCTATACTTGAATCCTAGGAAACTCTATCCTAGCTCCACGACTCGACACAGGATGATCCTAAGGATACTGGAACTAGAGCTCTGATACCAACTGTGACGCCCCTAGGTTCACACACGGCTGCAGTCCGGGGTGAAACCATGGATGTCAAACCTGCCATGCACTACACCGTGCAATAACACGTTTCACCATCACAATCACTATCTCTCTAGTGGAGTCAACATCAGGTGTAGGTACAAAGCAAGTGAAAAGTGAATCAACAATACTAGATGAAATGATAGAACACAATACATCTCATCAACGAAATAAACTGTAGTACATAGTCAAAGTCTAAAATGAAATAAACTGGAGTTCTTACAAGTCTCAAAATACAGCAAGTCTGAGTAAAGGAAATTAAGGCAACACAGCCTTTACAACTCTAGAATAAACTCTCAAATGTCTGAAAACACTGCAGTGGAGCCCACAGAAAATAATACATAGATAAAGTAAAGCTGAACACTAAAGTAGTCCGCTATCAACCTACGGCTCTCCGTGCTCCTGGCTCGTGACCTGAAAAGGGGGAGGGACAACGAGCGTCAAAGCGCTAGCGAGCAACATCACAACCAACCCCAAGGGATAGGGCTCGTTGCATAAGAAAATACAGTAATGACAGAATATATATATATATATACAATGTCCTAATAGTAAGGGGTTTTAGTACTTAGGAAATCTCAACACGAGCATAGGTACGTCGAGCGAAATAATCCAAACAAGGAAACCCTCATATATATACCTTGTATCTCAAATTGAAAATCCCTAAGTTTCCAAACCCGAAGTCTAATATATGAACAATAAAGAAAAGAAAAGATAATACTCCCATGTCTACCAATAAACTCAGCTGTGCCAAAAATACATAGTCGAAATAAGGGTCATATACACTTAAATCACTATCATGTCCAACTACATCAAAGTGTCGTGCTCACAACCCAAATGTGTAATATGCTCAAGGTTTAGCAAATGTTGCCCAACACGGGGTCTTTAGTCGCTTATAGTCCAACACGAGGACTTTAGTCGCTTATAGTCCAACACGAGGACTTTAATCGCTTATAGTCCAACACGAGGACTTTAATCGCTTATAGTCCAACACGAGGACTTTACATGAACCATGAAGTTACTACTATTAATGGAGTGTCCATTCAACTCTTACACATGCCTTGCCGTGCATGTCCAAACTTTGTATCATGTCAAGTCATCTTACATATATAACATGTGTGTTCAGTCTTTAGGTTTGTACACGGCAAGTGTTTAAACAGGAAACAAAAGAAAACAGGAAAAACTCAGATGAGTCGACTCATGCACTCTTATGAGTCGACTCATACATCATGGGTCGACTCGTATACTGACGAGTCGACTCAGCAGAAGATAAATGACAACAGGAAACGAGTTCGTGAGTCGACTCATGATTAGCCATGGGTCGACTCAACATGATGAGTCGACTCATGATGAGTCGTGAGTCGACTCAAGGGCTGAAATCTGCATTTGTTTGAACTGAACTTGTTCAACTCGTTCCATATCTCAATTTTACCAGTATACATGCATCTAGCCTTCAAGTTTAGACTATTACACAGAGAGGAAACATATATATAACATGAAACAATTACTTGCATGTTAACACTAACATTTAAATCCCTAATCATGAAGGAAAACATTAAATTAATATAAAAACTCTTGTTTTTATTCTTTAAACAAAATTCCAGATCTGGGTTTTCATTAAAAACTTGTTGGTGAGGATTTAAAATCTTAAACACATGATTTCTAGCATTCACCCTAACAAGAATATTGTTTTGTACTTAAAATAAGTCTTGGGCTCAATAAAATCCATTAAAAACATTTACAAACAGTTAAAAACATGGGGAAGGGTTTGGGTGAGATGCTACTCGCCTCAGATGTGGAGAATAGCAATCCCCTTCGCTGAAATCCAAGATAAAAGCTGAAATCTCCCTTGAAACGCCCCCAAGATCACCAAGAACGAGTTAGGGTTTGAAGGAGAGGAAGAGGGGTTAGGGTTCTTGGGAGTTCAGATGAAGAATGAGTGTTTTCGGGTGGGAGAAGTATATATGAGCCCATGAAAACCCGACCCGAAACCCAGCAAACCCGACCCGAAACCACCCAGAAAATCGTCGATGAGTCGACTCATGATATGTCATGAGTCGACTCATGACTCATGGGTCGACTCATAAATTATGAGTCGACTCAGCAGAAAGAAAATGGGAACAGGACTCGATTTCATGAGTCGACTTATGACAGGCGCAAGTCGACTCAACCTGATCAGTCGACTCATGACATGTTATGAGTCGACTCATGAACAAAAATCTGCATACATTGATTCTTTTGCACACGAAATGCAAACTTACAACTCATCCTCATACCTGAGGCATATACACATGCTCATAAGCTCAAATATCATTTCCCATGCATGACCATGCCACAAAGATATTTATAATATATATTAATTATCTTTGTTCACTCATATTCACACTTGAAAGTTGACAAAATCAACGGGGTCTTACATTCGGCCAGCTGCAAACAATTTGGCGGAGTGCACATTTCGTAATTTCGTGAGCTATAACCCATGGCTTCTAACACATTTCGTCAGTTTCGGTCCGTTTCACCTCGGCGCCAGAAATCATTGCCGATTTCAATACCAACGATTTCTAGAGCTATAACCCGTGAATTTTGACCATTTACTTTTGTTTCGGCCGGGTGTCAGAAATGTCAAAACTGATGATTTCATGAGCTGTTGTCCGTATGATTTCTGATCATTTTGGTCTGTTCGACACCCCATGTTAAAATATCTTTGTCGAATTCAAAACCGATGATTTCACGAGCTATAACACGTGATTATTGACCTATCTCATGCATTTGGTCCCGACAGCAAATAATTAGGCGGAGTTCAAATATCACGATTTCTTGGGTTATAACCCATGGTTTTCTGATCGCTTATGTCCGTTTCGACCGGGGAGCAATTTTATGGGTTATAACCCATTGTTCATATTTCACGAGTTCCTGAGTATAGGCAACGATTTATCCCTAACTTCGACGGTTTCATCTGACAGCAAATGACTCGACAGAGTAAAATTTTACAATTTTGTGAGCTATAACCCACGAGATTTGTCCATTTACATCCCTTTTCGGCCTGATGGAATCAATTTGGTAGTGTGCATATTTCACGATTCCGTGAGTTATAACCTATGGTTTTTGACCCATTTTGTTAATTTCGATTTGTTTCAACTTAGCACCGAAAATCTTTGCAGAATTCAAAACTGACGATTTTATGAGCTGTAACCCATGAATTTTGACCATTTTCTTCTGTTTCGGCCGGGTGTCAGAAATACCAAAACCGACGATTTCATAAGCTATTATCCGTACAATTTCAAACCATTTTGGTCTGTTCGACGCCCTATTTAAAATATCTTTGCTGAATTCAAAACTAATGATTTCATGAGCTATAACACGAGATTATTGACCCATCTCGTGCGTTTGGGCCCGACAACAAATAATTAGGCGGAGTTAAAATATCACGATTTCATGGGTTATAACGCATGATTTTCCTACAGCTTCGGTCTGTTTCAACACTGGCGTGATTTCATGTATTATAACCCATTGTTCGAATTTCATGAGTTCGTGAGCTATAGGCAACGATTTTCCCTAACTTTGACGATTTCAACCAACGAGAAATGACTTGGCGGAGTTTCATGATTTCATGAGCTATAACCCACGAAATTTGTCCATTTCCACCCCTTTTCGGCCCGATACAAACAATTAGGCGGAGTATATATTTTGCGATTTCATGAGCTATAACCCATAGTTTCTAACACATTTCATCAATTTTGGTCCATTTCGACTCGGCGCCAGAAATCTTTGTCGAATTCAATACCGACGATTTCTTGAGCTGTAACCCGTGAATTTTGACCATTTACTTTTGTTTCGGCTGGGTGTCATAAATGTCAAAACTGATGATTTCATGAGCTGTTATCTGTATGATTTCTGACCATTTTGGTTTGTTCGACACCATGTGTCAAAATATCTTTGCCGAATTCAAAACCGATGATTTCACGAGCTATAACACGTGATTATTGATCTATCACGTGCATTTGGTCCCGACAACAAATAATTAGGCGGAGTTCAAATATCACGATTTCATGGGTTATAACCCATGGTTTTCTAATCGCTTCTGTCCGTTTAGACTAGGGAGCAATTTTATGGGTTATAACCCAATGTTCAAATTTCACGAGTTCCTGAGCTTTGTAGGCAACGATTTTTCCCTAACTTCGACGGTTTCATCCGACAGCAAATGACTCGGCGGAGTAAAATTTCATAATTTTGTGAGCTATAACCCACGAAATTTGTCCATTTACATCCCTTTTTGGCTTGATGGAAACAATTTGGTGGTATGCATATTTCATGATCTCATGAGCTATAACCCATGGTTTTTGACACATATTGTTAGTTTCGATTTGTTTCAACCCGGCGCCAGAAATCTTTGCAGAATTCAAAACAGACGATTTCATGACCTGTAACCTATGAATTTTGACCATTTTCTTCTATTTCATCCGGGTGTCGGAAATGTCGAAACAAACGATTTCATGAGTTGTTGTCTATACGATTTCTAACCATTTTGGTCTGTTTGACACCCCGTGTAAAAATATCTTTGCCAAATTCAAAACCGACGATTTCACGAGCAATAACACATGATTATTGACCCGTCTCATGCATTTGGTCCCGACAACAAATAATTAGGCGGAGTTCAAATATTCTTATTTCATGGGTTATAACCCATGGTTTTCTGATCGCTTCTATCTGTTCGACCAGGGAGCAATTTCATGGGTTATAATCCATTGTTCAAATTTCACGAGTTTGTGACCTATAGGCAATGATGTTTCCCCAACTTCGACGGTTTTGTCCGATGGCAAATGACTTGGCGGAGTAAAATTTCATGATTTTGTGAGGTATAACCCACAAAATTTGTCCATTTAAACCCCATTTCTTCCCGGTGCAAACAATTAGACGGAGTACATATTTCGCAATTTTGTGAGCTATAAGCTATGGTTTCTGACACATTTTGTCAGTTTCGATCCGTTTCGACCTAGCACCAGAAATCTTTGCTGAATCCATAACCGACAATTTCATGAGCTGTAACCCATGAATTTTTACCATTTTCTTCAGTTTCTATAGGGTGTTGAAAATTGTCAAAACAGATGATTTCATGAGTTGTTGTCCATATGATTTATGACCATTTGGTCTATTTGACGCCCCGTGTCAAAATATCTTTGCCGAATTTAAACCAATAATTTCATGAGCTATAACACTTGATTAATGACCCTTCTATTGCATTTGGGCATGACAGAAAATAATTAAGCGGAGTTCAAATATCGTGATTTCATCAGTTATAACCCATGGTTTTCCTACCACTTCGGTTCGTTTTGTCCCTTGAGCGATTTCATGGGTTATAACCCATTGTTCAAATTTTATGAGTTCGTGAGCTATAGGCAACGAGTTTTCCCCAACTTCGATGGTTTCCTTCGAGGCAAATGACTCGGCGGAGTAAATTTCACGATTTCGTGAGCAATAACTCACGAAATTTGTCCATTTACACCGCTTTTTGGCACGATGGAAACGATTGGGCAGAGTGCATATTTTGTGATTTTGTGAGCTATAACCCATGGTTTCTAACACATTTTGTTAGTTTTGGTTTGTTTTGACCCGACACTAGAAATCGTTGCCGAATCAAAAACCAATTATTTTACGAGCTGTAACACGTCTCGTGCTTTTGGGGCCAAATAACACATGATTATTGACCAATAACACATGATTATTGACCCATCTCGTGCTTTTGGGGCCGGTAGAAAATTTTTAGGTGGATTTCAAATAACGCTATTTCATGGGTTATAACCCATGGTTTTCGAACCGTTTCTGTCTTTTTCAACTCGGGCGTGATTTCATAGGTTATAACCCATTGTTCGAATTTCACGAGTTCACGATTTTTCCCTAACTTCAATGGTTTCCTCCGATGACAAATGACTCGGTGGAGTAAAATTTCACGATTTCGTGAGCTATAACCCACGAAATTTGTCCATTTATACCTATTTTTCGGCCCAATGGAAACAAATAAGCGGAGTGCATATTTTGTGATTTCGTGAGCAAACCCATGGTTTCTGACACATTTTGTCAGTTTCGGTTTGTTTCGACGCAGTGCCAGAAATCTTTGCTAAATCCAAAACCGATGATTTCACGAACTGTAACACTCGTGCTTTTAGGGCCTGCAGAAAATAATTAGGTGGAGTTAAAATATCGCGATTTTCATGTGTTATAACCCATGGTTTTCTGACCGTTTTAGTCAGTTTCAACTCGGGCGTGATTTCATGGGTTATAACCCCATTGTTTAAATTTCACAAGTTCGTGAGCTATAGGTAATGATTTTTCCCCAACTTTGACTGTTTCGTCTCATGGAAAATCACTCGACGGAGTAAAATTTCACGATTTGTGAGCTATAACCCACAAAATTTGCCCATTTACACCCCTTTTCTGTTGGACCCTAGAGAGGGGTGATTAGGGTCTTATGCTAATCTAATCCGATTTTATGCCAATTAAAATTAATTAATTAATATATTCTTGTAGGATAGATATACAACTAATTATGAGCAAGAATATGCAATATGAATAAAGAGATATATCCTATTTGATAAAAATATATGCAAGGATATATAAACTAGCACAAGATGATATATCCTACCAAAGAGATATACAATATGATATATACAAGGATATGTAAAATAACACAAGGGTAAACAATATGATAGTGGATGATAAAAAAAATAATGAGCTATGGACAATGGCGACAAGAAATATAAACATAAGATTAAGTGCGCCAAAGCAAACTAAAACACATGATATGATATGGGAGTTCGGACCTTCCGTCCTACGTCTCCGCTCCCCTCTCCCAGGAAGAAATCCACTATCACAACCGGGTTTTCTACGCTCACCCGAATAATGTTTACAACCACACTATGTCAGTTTTCAACGATCACCGATCAGCGTATACACTCACTCACAATGTCGGTTTTCAACGTTCACCGATCAACATCCACTCCTCACACTCGATTTTCTAGCTAACCGAAAACTTTACAATCTCACAATGTAATAACAAATGATTTGTTCTCTAATACAATGCGAAAACTCAATTAATGCTCACACTCAATTGTTACAACTCTCACCAACTCAAATATACTATGTATGAAAATACAATCAGCTCATGTGGGTGTGTGTGAACAATGAGTGAAATAAAAACAACTAAACTCAATTGTAAATACTAGCTTAATAGAAATAATAATCAACAAATAATTATGAATAAAACCTAGAATGAGTTTAGGAAAACTTCTCTATATGATAAGAGAGAGAGAGATGGATTGAAGCTCAATGAATTGATCTCCACTTCCTCTTATGGAATTCTTCACAAACCAAACCCTTAAAAAAACTTAAAACCAAACTTAAACTATTTTAAAACTTGTTAAAACATTTCTTGGATATTGAAAATAGTTATTGTTGGAGTTGTAACTTAAAACTTGGGTTTGTAGAGGAAAAGAGGAAAACTTTAGTCCCACATTGGAAAAGAGATGGAAAGATAGGCTCTTTATAGCCTTCCCTTTCTCTCCTATACCTAGAAAAAACAAAGGTTATGCTCCACACCACACACGCGCGCGCCGGCCGGGCCGGGCTCGGGCTCGGGCTCGGGTCGGGTCGGGTGGCGCACGTGCACGACCTGCGAACACGAATGCAGCTCCGGATTAATAGGCCCTTAATCTGCTACATTTTTATTTTTATTTTTTGCTAATTGGAACAGTTTAAAAAAATGTGATTAATGAATTTATTTTGTAACAAAAATATTTTGTAACACCTAAGATTTATTAACGTGATTAAAAACGTGATAAATATTTTGCGAATTTATTTCATAATGGAAATATTTTGATTTTGTAACGGCTAAAATTTATTAACGTGATTAAAAATGTATTAACTACGGGTTTATGAATAACGGCTGTTTTAACCCTATAAAAGGACCTAAACCCGAAGAGTTTTACACAATGTGATAAACACAAAACCTCTTCTTCTTCTCTACTCTATACTTGCTACTATATTCTGCTGGTTCCCTGAAAGTCTAGAAGAGTTCGCAAAGCCTTCTTGAAGCTCGTGCCGACGAGAAGGAGGTCGCCTGACCGAGTGTCGTTGTATCTCCAGGAACTTTTGCCGCGTAGCCCTGTACAAGAGGGGACAATTAGATTCTTGGGACAGTGCTTGCACGCCGTGACCATCAGGCTGTATTTCTAACTTTGATTTACTTTCATTTGAATTTTATTTCTGAGCTATAACAGTTATCTGTTTTTATCTAATTTCTATTAACTGTTCAAAACTTAATTCGTGTTAATCTTTGTCTAAACAGCTTATTATTCCCAACAATCAAAGAATCTAATTGTGTGCTGTTTAGAATAGTAACATGATTAACATTCTGGATTTTATGTTAATGCTGTCTGCAATTCTTAAAAACAAAATGTTACACTGCATGATAATTCTGTTGTATGAATGTTTTATATATTTCTATTGCATTATAATAACAAAACTATTCATTCATCATCAGATTATGGCTACAAATGAAATTATGTCAGCTAAACAAGAGAAGTTTGATGGGAACAATTTCCGTCGTTGGCAAAACCAAATGAGATTTTGGTTAACAACTCTACATCTAATAACAGCCATAGAACCAGACAACCCATCTTCATCTAGACCAGTAACTAGGCAATCTTCCTTATCTTCCTCCACAGATTCCATTCCTATCCCGAGAACACCTCAAGAAATAGAGTATCATTGCCTACACAGAATTTTAGGAGCTTTATCTGATAGGTTATATGATATATATTATACTATCACTAATGCTAAAGTTCTGTGGGAAACCCTAGAGAAAAAGTATGGTTTAGATGATATGGGAATTAAAAGATTTAAAGCTTCTGATTTTAACAAATTTAAAATGGTAGACTCTAAACCAATGAATGAGCAAATTCATGAATTTGAATATATAGTTCACCAATTAAAAGTGAATGGATCTATCTTAGATGAAACTTTTAAGATAGTCTGTCTTATAGACAAACTTCCCGAGTCCTGGTTAGACTTTGCCAAAAACCTTAACCATACCCAAGGAGATCTTACACTAGAGCAAGTGTTGAATTCCATTAGAATTGAAGAGCAACATAGACTCAGGGAGAAAAATGTGACAAAATCCGAACCCAAAGAACCCAAAGTAAACAATGTTGAAACCAAACCCTTTCCTCAACACAATAAACGTCCCTTCCACCAAAATCAAAATAAAACATTTAAGAAGAAATCCTTTCATCAAAATAAGAACCCTGTCCACTTTCAAAAGAAGGAAGGAGCTGAACGTCAAGCCTGTTTCGTTTGTGGACGAACCAACCACCTTGCTAAGGACTGCTTTTACAAGAAGACAGAACTACCTAAGCCTAGGAAGGGAGGACCTCCACCTAATAAGTCACAAGTAAACATGGTGACTTCCAGTTCAGCTGAGACTGCTTTCAGGTCTATTCTCTTCACCCCTGAAGTAAACATGACCTTTCAAGCAAATGATTTGTGGATTGACACTAGAGCTAATATTCACGTTTGCTCTACACCTATCAGGTCTCAAGTAGAGGAACTGTGACAATGAAAAATAATAATGTGGCTCCCGTATCTAGAATAGGTCGGATCAACCTAAAGCTGACTTAAGGATAAGACTTTGATCCTGCAGGATGTCCATCATGTACCAGATATTAGGAGAAATCTAATTAGCGGATCTTTATTAGTGCAACAAGGCTACAAACTTGTTTTTGAATCAAATAAATTTGTAATAACTAAGGGATTGAACTTCATTGGTAAAGGTTTTTTATGTGATGGTCTTTTTAAATTGAATGTTAAGAATTCTACTCTTGCATCTCCAATAGCTTTGAATATCGAACCTTCTATCACTTGGCATCAAAGATTAGAACATGTGAATTATAATTCAATTAAAAGATTGATGCATCTCAATATAATTCTAAAGCTTAATATAAAAGATGATGAAAATTTTGAAATATGTGTAGAAGCCAAATTTCCTAAGAAACCATTTAAAACTATTGATAGAGATTCTAAGATATCAGAACTCATCCATAGTGATGTTTGTGATTCAGGAAGAACAACTAGAGGAGCTAACAAATATTTTGTAACTTTTATAGACGATTGCTCTAAATATTGTTACCTCTACTTAATTAAGACCAAAGATGAAGTCATAAACAAATTCAAAATATATAAAGCAGAAGTTGAAAATCAGTTGGATAGGAAAATTAAAATATTAAGATCAGATAGAGGTGGTGAGTACACTTCTAATGAATTAAAACAATTATGTGAAGAGAATGGAATTATTCATGAAATAACTGCTCCATATACACCCCAATCTAATGGAGTAGCTGAAAGAAAGAATAAAACACTAATGGACATGGTAAACTCAATGTTAATTAATTCTGGTGTGCCAGAAAATTTGTGGGGAGAAGCTCTCATGACTGCCTGTCATATACTAAATAGAATTCCATTCAAGAAATCTGATAAAACCCCTTACATAATTTGGAAGAATAGAAACCCTAATTTGGATCACCTGAAAGTGTGGGGGTGCTTAGCAAAAGTTAAAATACCTAAGAATAAGAGAAAGAAGATTGGACCTAAAACTGTAGATGGAATTTTTATTGGCTATGCTTCTGATAGTAATGCAAATAGATTTTTAATAATCAACTCTGACATTAATGAGATAGCCAAAAACGCCATAATTGAAGCTAGGGATGCACATTACTTTGAAAGTATTTTTCCTTACAAGACCAGAGTAAACAACACAGGCCCTAGCTCTAGTAATTCAGAACCTAGTTCTAACTAAGGTGAAACTAGTTCTAAACAAATTAGACCACTAGAAAGTCCAGAGGAGCCTAGGAGAAGTAAAAGAACTAGAATAGAAAAGGTCCATGAAGATTCCTATGCATTACTTGTAGAAGATTCTCTAATTACATTTGAAGATGCAATGAAATCAGTAGATGCTCCATTTTGGAAGGAAGCTATAAATAATGAGATACAATCTATAGTTCAAAATCATAGTTGGGAACTAACTGACCTTCCTTCAGGTTGTAAAACTATACAACAAATAAATATAAGGCCAGATTAGTAGCTAAAGGATATACCCAAAAATCTGGTATTGATTATTTTGATGTCTATTCTCCGGTAGCTAGGATTACTACCATTAGAGTCCTTATAGCTCTAGCATCTATTCACAAATTAATAATACATTAAATGGATGTTAAAACTGCATTCTTAAATAAAGATTTAGATGAAGAAATCTATATGGATCAACCTGAGGGATTTATAGCTTCTGAACAAGAAAAGAAAGTATGCAAACTTATTAGATCACTATATGGTCTCAAACAAGCTCCAAAACAATGGTATATGAAATTTGATGAAATTATACTATCTTATGGATTTGTAATTAATCAAACAGATGAGTGTGTATATCATAAAATAGATAATAACAATAAAATTGTGATATTATGATTATATGTTGATGATATTCTTATTTTTGGTTCTGACATACAAATCATAAATGATATCAAACACTTTTTATCACAAAATTTTGACATGAAAGATTTAGGTCAAGATGATTTAATTCTTAATACTAAAATCTTAAAGAATGAGAATGAATATGTGCTATCACAATCACATTATATAGAGAAAATTCTCAAGAAATTTTATGATCCAAAATGTTAACCTGTTTCTACTCCATATGATCCTAATGTACATCTAAAGAAAAATACAGGTTATCCTCAATTACAAAGAGAATACGCACAAATAATTGGATCATTAGGATTCCTAACAAACTACACAAGACCTGACATTGCTTATGCAGTAAATAGACTTAGTAGATATATATCAAATCCTGATAAGAGTCATTGGGATGCTCTAGAAAGAGTCTTGAGATACCTAAAAGGAACTATGAATTATGGTTTACACTATAAAGGTTATCCATCTGTACTAGAAGGTTATTCAGATGCAAATTGGATTAGTGACTCAGTAGATGTAAAATCCACCACAGGATTTGTGTTCCTTTTAGGAGGAGGAGCTGTTTCATGGAAATCTACTAAACAAACTATAATGGCTAGAAGTACAATGGAATCAGAAATGATAGCCCTTGATACTACTAGTATAGAAGCTGAATGGTTGAAAGATTTACTAACTAAAATTCCACTAATGCAAAAACCATTACCATCTATTTCTATTCATTGTGATTGCAGGTCAGCGATTGACAAATGTCATCAAGAGAATTCAGATGTGAAAATGAATCGACACTTGAAAGTGCGACATAAATCCTTGAGATATAAGATGAAAAATCATATAATAGCCTTAGACTTTGTAAGATCAGAGAAAAATCTTGCAGATCACTTAACTAAAGGCTTATCTAGGGCAGTGGTCCTAGAATTATCGAGGGGGATGAGGTTAAGCCCATAAGAAAAATCACTACAGTGGCAACCCAACCTCGCAGAGGTTCAATGGGTAGAAACAAACTGAATGAGTGATTAATTATGAGGAGCACTGAATTTATTTGCTCCCATCCCTAGGGTTGATCAAGTGAAAGGTTGAGTCTAACTCTTAATGAATCCAAGACCCATGAGGCAGGATGCTTACTTGCTCGCATACTTATTAGGATTTACCTATATGTTTGTAGTTGTGAGGCCGCGACTATGGGATCAGGGCTGCTCCCTAGTAACACACATGAAAGATACCTGCGCAAGGTCGATAATAGCGCAATCCGCTTAGAATTCTTCAAAACTGTACTATGTGTGCTTTCTGTAAAAATCCGATAAATGGGACTGGTTAAAGGCGAAGTCCACCAAGCTCTCACCGATCTATACAATTGTCACTAAGTGAAGGTTCAAACCGAAAGGTACCTCCACCTATTACATAGTATAAGGGAACCAGCAATCTTATTTATTTGTTTTTATTCTACTTTTATTTCTGAATTATTTTAAGTTTTAAGTTATGTGGGGGATTGTTGGAGTTGTAACTTAAAACTTGGGTTTGTAGAGGAAAAGAGGAAAACTTTAGTCCCATATTAGAAAAGAGATGGGAAGATAGGCTCTTTATAAGCCTTCACTTTCTCTCCTATGCCTAGAAGAAAACAAAGGTTATGCTCCACACCACACACACGCGCGCCGGACGGGCTGGGCTCGGGCTCGGGTTTGGGTCGGGTCGGGTGGCGCACGCACACGACTTGCGGACACGAATGCAGCTCCGGATTAATGGGCCCTTAATCTGCTACATTTTTATTTTTATTTTTTGCTAATTGGAACAGTTTAAAAAATGTGATTAATGAATTTATTTTGTAACGGAAATATTTTGCAACGCCTAAGATTTATTAACGTGATTAAAAACATGATAAATATTTTGTGAATTTATTTCGTAATGGAAATATTTTGATTTTGTAACGGCTGAAATTTATTAACGTGATTAAAAATGTATTAACTGCGGGTTTATGAATAACGGCTGTTTAACCCTATAAAAGGACCTAAACCCGAAGAGTTTTACACAATGTGAAAAACACAAAACCTCTTCTTCTTCTCTACTCTACACTTGCTACTATATTCTGCTGGTTCCCTGAAAGTCTAGAAGAGTTCACAAAGCCTTTTTGAAGCTCGTGCCGACGAGAAGGAGGTCGCCTGACCGATGGTCGTTGTATCTCCAAGAAATTTTGCCGCGTAGCCCTGTAAGAGAGGGGGTAATTAGATTCATGGGATATTGCTTGCACGCCTCGATCATTAGGTTGTATTTCTAACTTTTATTTACTTTCATTTGAATTTCATTTCTGAGCTATAACAGTTATCTGTTTTTATCTAATTTTTATTAACTGTTTAAAACTTAATTCGTGTTAATCTTTGTCTAAACAGCTTATTATTCCCAATAGTTATGACAAAGGGGTATATATAGGGTAGAAGAAAACAACTCAAAAAATCTCAAAAACCCACTAAAAAAAAACCAAAAACAGAAGTTACCGTTAAAGTTCAACGGTTGGATGCTACAGTAACGGTAGCATTGCATATCCAGCTTTATAAAATCAATTAAAAATAGTAAATCAACTCCAAAAATTATGAAATTTTGAGCAAAGGTTTTAGACATGTAAAAGAACATGTTAGGGAAAGAATTTCTGAAAAATCATTTCTTAGTTGAGAGAAATAAATATTTAAACACAGATATACAGTTTCTAAAAATCTGCTGACATACACGATTTTGTAAAATCAATTGGGCATAGTAAATCAACTCCAAAAATGGTAAAATTTTGAGAGAAGTTTCTAAACATGTAGATAAATATTTCAAAGAAAGAATTTCTTAAATATCACTTCCCATTTGTGAAAACTCATATGTTTTGTAAAAACATGCACGAACATGCACGAACGAAAAACATGATTTTGTAAATTCAATTAAACGTAACAAATCAATCCAAAAATTAATGAAACTTTGCAAAATGTTTATAAACATGAAAACAAACATGTTACAAAAATAATTTTTCAATTTTCATTTCTCAATTGTAAAAACTCGTTATTTTGTAAAAACATGCATGAATATGAATTTGTTAAGAACATGTTTTTGACAAAAAAGAGTTTAAACGCATATTGAAGCTTTATGAAATGTCTTCATAAACATTATAACACATGAATATAAAGTAAACATGGTCAATAAACCAGTATCACAAAGTTTTCTCAAAATAGCTCATTTTGTGAGAAAATCCAATTTTGTGTGTATATGATATTGAGCTTAGAGTATTAAACACACATAATATAAATCTATACTAAATATACCCAAGCTTGATGAAGGTCTTCAATGAGCATGAGTTGGTAAACTTTGCGGAAGAAGCTTGAACTAGAATCGTTAACTTTGAATTACGTATCTTCACTCAACAATTCTGCCAACCTCCATTGGATATGATCGTTGAAGCGCAATTCCATCCATCCTCCAACTCGTTGTTTGTCTACAATAAATAGAAATGCACAAACACTAAACAAACAACATTAGTGATAAATTATTTGTTAAATATCATCAAAACAAAGAGGTCAACAATCTCCCCCTTTTTGATGATGACAAACAATTTATAAAAAGGATATATGCATGAAAGGAAATGAATATACAAAGTATAATATATCATGCATATAAACAAGAAAGAATATACTCATAATATTTCTCCCCTTTGACAGCATCAAAAAGGGGACAATGGGATGAAGAGAGCGAAATCTCCCCCTATCAATAAGCATAGGTGAGTATCAAACAAGTATAGGGATTGCTCCCCCTATCAAAATGCCTTAAAGAATGTATGCAATGAGGATCAAGGCAAACATATGTGACCAAGCATAGATGGAGAAATATGTTAAACACCACTCACATATAAAAAGATAACGGGAACACATATAAATATGCCAAAATGAAAATAGTGTCTCATTTCAAAGAACATAAAAACCATGTGTAAAGGTAGATTTATGAAATCAAAAGAAAAGGAGCATGAGAATCATGCAAAATGTTTTTAAATGAAAACAAATCAATCAAATGAAATCATAAATCAAAGTTTGAATCATAAACCCAAAACATCATTGATTTTTAAAAAATCAAGAGAGGTAAATATATCTAGCTCTTGAGGTAGTATCAACCCATATAAACATTTTTAGCACCCGGTAAATAAGATTTGGGAATAAACACCCAATAAACCCGAAGGGTTATATAGATACAAACCTCTCATCAAAACACAACCAATAATAATAAAAACAAAAGAATTTGATCAATAAAATTGTTTTCATATTCAAAGATTTCAAGGCATAATTTTCAAAACCAAGAAAAAAAATAAGATACTAAAATTCTAGGTTTAAAAATTAAATTTATTTTTGTATCCAAGAACTCTTGGTACCAAAAGATTTAGGGACATGACCCCTATCATTTAAGCTCAAAGCCCTAGGGTTATGAACCCTCTTGGGCACATATGGTGCACTAACACGGTCAAAGCAATAATCTTGCAAATGACCCTTCCGATTGCAATTTGTACAATGAAAGAGGTCTATTTGTTTTTGTGGACCATTAGCTCGTGCACGGGAATCATTTGCAAATAAGGATTGTCTTTTAAAATTATTTTGCAAATGAGAAACATTCTTAAACAATGGTTTATTTGGAACATATTGCAACTTAGAAGCTTTTTGCATATCAAAACAAAATTTAGCAAGATGTCCAAACCTACCACAAACATCACATTTAAAAGCATGTGGTCTACTAGAAGCATTTGACAAATGAGATTTATTTTTCAAATCAAAACAACATTCGGCCAAATGATCAAATCGACCACAATGATCACATCTATACACATGAGCATGCTTATGATGAACAATGGGTGCATGTGTGTGTACATGTGATGAAGAAGCTACATGAGATTCATAAGGAGCATTGACATTTTTATATTTGTATGCATCATAGCAAAATTTAGCTAGATGGCCTTTACGGTCGTAAATTGAACACTTATAAACTTTGCTATATATATGTGTATGATGAGTGGATGATTTCTTAGACTTAGCACACATATCCATAAGCCTCTTATGATTATCAATGCATATTTTCAAAGTTGAATCTAAAGATGAAATGCGATTATTCATAAGATTCAAATCTTTATTTTTAGGCACATATGCATTTTTAGAAGTAGAACATAAATAGTCATTTATAAAGGAAGCATTATCATTTTGTATGTTCTCTACTTCTAACATGGCATTATTTTTGTCATGAGTCAAGTTAGCAATATTCAATTTCAAATTTTTATTTTTCAAATTTAACATATCATTATTTTCTTGAAGAGCAATACTTTCTTGAGAAATGATATCAAATTTGGAAGCTAACTTCTCATGATCGGATTTTAAATCTTCATGCTTGCTTTTTAAATCAATAAAATCATTTTGTTAATTTGTTAAAGGCATGCAATAATTTTTCACTAGCACAAGCCAGTTCATCACTATATAAATCATTAGTGATTTCGAACTCGTAAACCTCACTAGGGCTATCGCCTAGTGCTCGTGTGCATGAAGCTCCATATGAACTTGAAGTGGGATCCTCCAAAGCTTGTCGGATCGCCTCCAAGTCTCCTTGATGTGCTTCTATAAATTTTCAAAGTTTGTAAGCACTATCAAATGGAACAAACTTGTTAGACATAGATGAATTAAAAGCATTTAGCAAATATTCTAACAAAATGTTGTTCATTGTAAACATACGATGATCATTCTTATTCCAATTGGATTTCTCCAAAGTGGGCACAATATAAGCATCATCTATAATTTCCCATAAATCAAAGTGTTTAGATTGAATAAAAAGTTTAAATCTAACGCACCATTGGACATAGGGAAAATTATCTAATCTAGGAGCAATATTGATGGCATAACCTAAACCATGCATATCTATAATTAAAAAACAAGCAAGATATAAAAATCAAAAATTAGATTAGCACAAAAAGATAACTTGGATCTTTAACTCAAAACGATTAGACCTTAAATCAAAGAGCACCTAGCTCTGATACCAATTGTTGGACCCTAAAGAGTGGTGATTAGGGTCTTATGCTAATCTAATCCAATTTTATGCCAATTAAAATTAATTAATAAATATATTCTTGCAAGATAGATATACAACTAATTATGAGCAAGAATATACAATATGAATAAAGAGACATATCCTATATGATAAAAATATATGCAAGGATATATAAACTAGCACAAGATGATATATCCTACCAAAGAGATATACAATATGATATATGTAAGGATATGTAAACTAACACAAGGGTAAACAATATGAACTAGATAGTGGACGATAAAAAATAATGAGCTATGGACAATGACGACAAGAAATATAAACATAAGATTAAGTGCGCCAAAGCAAACTAAAACACACGATATGATCACGGAGTTCGGACCTTCCGTCCTACGTCTCCGCTCCCCTCTCCCGGGGAAAATTCCACTATCACAACCGGGTTTTCTATGCTCACCCGAATAACGTTTATAACTACACTATGTTGGTTTTCAACGATTACCGATCAACGTATACACTCACCCATAATGTCGGTTTTCAACGTTCACCGATCAACGTCCACTCCTCACACTCGGTTTTCTAGCTAACCGAAAACTTTACAATCTCACAATATAGTAACAAATGATTTGTTCTCTAATACAATGCGAGAACTCAATTAAGCCTCACACTCAATTATTACAACTCTCACCAACCCAAATATACTATGTATGAAAATACAATAAGCTCATGTGGGTATGTGTGAACAATGAGTGAAATAAAAACAACTAAACTCAATTGTAAATACTAGCTTAATAGAAATAATAATCAACAAATAATTATGAATAAAAGCTAGAATGAGTTTAGTAAAACTTCTCTATATGATAAGAGAGAGAGAGAAAGATGGATTGAAGCTCAATGAATTGATCTCCACTTCCTCTTATGGAATTCTTCACAAACCAAACCCTTAAACAAACTTAAAACCAAACTTAAACTCTTTTAAAACTTGTTAAAACATTTCTTGGATATTGAAAATAGTTATGGCAAAGGGGTATATATAGGGTAGAAGAAAACAACTCAAAAAAATCTCAAAAACCCACTAAAAAAACCAAAAACAAAAGTTACCGTTAAAATTCAATGGTCGGATGCAACAGTAATGGTGGTCGACCGTGAAGTTCATCAAAACTGAGAGAACGTGCAAAGAGTTTGACGGTCGACCGCACTGTAGCGCGGTCGACCGTGGTACTATAGCACTGTATATCTAGCTTTGTAAAATCAATTAAAAATAGTAAATCAACTCAAAAAATTATAAAATTTTGAGAAAAGGTTCTAGACATGTACAAGAACATGTTAGGGAAAGAATTCTGAAAAATAATGTCTCAGTTGAGAGAAATAAATGTTTGAACACAGATATAATGTTTCTAAAAATCTGCTGACATACACGATTTTGTAAAATCAATTGGGCACAGTAAATCAACTCCAAAAATGGTAAAATTTTGAGAAAAGTTTCTAAACATGTAGATAAACATTTAAAAGAAAGAATTTCTTAAATATCACTTCTCATTTGTGAAAAGTCATCTGTTTTATAAAAACTTGCACGAACATGCACGAACGAAAAACATGATTTTGTAAATTCAATTAAACGTAACAAATCAATCCCAAAATTAATGAAACTTTGAAAAATATTTATAAACATGAAAACAAACATGTTGAAAAATAAAATTTCAATTTTCATTTCTCAATTGTGAAAACTCATTATTTTGTAAAAACATGCATGAATATGAATTTGTTAAGAACATGTTTTTGACAAAAAGAGTTTAAACGCATATTGAAACTTTATGAAATATCTTCATAAACATTATAACACATGAATATAAAGTAAACATGGTCAATAAACTAATATCACAAAGTTTTCTCAAAATAGCTCATTTTGTGAGAAAATCCAATATTGTGTGTGTATATGATATTGAGCATAGAGTATTAAACACACATAATATAAACATATACTAAATATACCTAAGCTTGATGAAGGTCTTCAATGAGCATAACTTGGTAAACTTTGCGGAAGAAGCTTGAACTAGAATCTTTAACTTTGAATTACGTAGCTTCACTCCACAATTCCGCCAACCTCCATTGGATATGATCGTTGAAGCGCAATTCCATCCATCCTCCAACTTGTTGTTTGTCTACAATAAATAGAAATGCACAAACACTAGACAAACAACATTAGTGGTAAATTGTTTATTAAACCTCATCAAAACAAAGAGGTCAACATTTTCAGCCCAGTGTAAACAATTAGGCGGAATGCATATTTCGCAATTTTGTGAGCTATAACCCATGGTTTTTAACACATTTTGTCAGTTTCGATCTGTTTCGATCCGTCTCCAGAATTCTTTACCGAATCCAAAACCGGTGATTTCATGAGTTGCAACCCATGAATTTTGACCATTTTCTTCTATTTCGGCCGGGTGTCGGAAATATCGAAACAGAAGATTTCAAGAATTGTTGTCCATACAATTTATGACCATTTTGGTCTGTTCGACGTTCCGTGTCAAAATATCTTTGACGAATTCAAACTGATGATTTCATGAGCTATAACACATGATTATTGACCCTTCTAGTGCATTTGGGCATGGCGGCAAATAATTAGGCGGAGTTCAAATAATATAATTTCATGGGTTATAAACCATGGTTTTCCGACCGCTTCGGTTCGTTTCATCCCGAGAGGGATTTCATGGGTTATTTGTTCGATTTTCACGAGTTCGTGAGCTATAGGCAATGATTTTCCCCCAACTTCGACGGTTTCCTCCGGAGGCAAATGACTCTGCGGAGTAAACTTTCACGATTTCGTGAGCTATAACCTACGAAATTTGTCAATTTACACCACTCTTCGGCCCGATACAAACAATTAGGTGGAGTACATATTTCACGATTTCGTGAGCTATAACCCATGCTTTCTGACAAATTTTTTCAGTTTCGGTCTGTTTCGACCCGGCGCCAGAAATCTTTGTCGAATCCAAAATCGACGATTTCATGTGCTGTAACTCAAAGTTTGCCATTTTCTTCTGTTTTGAGCTGGTGTCAGAAATGTCAAAACCGACGATTTCATGAGCTATTGTCCATATGATTTCTAACCATTTTGGTCTGTTTGACGCCCTGTTTAAAAATATCTTTGCCGAATTCAAAACCGATGATTTCACGAGCTATAACACATGATCATTTACCCATATCGTGTGTTTGGACTCGACAAAAAATTATTAGGTGGATTTCAAATATCGTGATTTCATGGGTAATAACTCATGGTTTTTTGACCGCTTCGGTCTATTTTAAAAACCAATGATTTCACGAGCTATAACACTTGATTATTGACCCATCTCGTGCATTTGGTCCCAACAGCAAATAATTAGGCGGAGTTCAAATATCACAATTTTATGGGTTATAACCAATGGTTTTCTGATCGCTTATGTCCGTTTCGACCAGGGAACAATTTCATGGGGTATAACTCATTGTTCAAATTTTACAAGTTCCTGAGCAATAGGCAACGATTTTTCCCTAACTACGATGGTTTCATCCGACGACAAATGACTCAGCGGAGTAAAATTTTATAATTTCATGAGCTATAACCCACTAAATTTGTCCATTTGCGCCCCTTTTCGGCCCGATGGAAACAATTAGGCGGAGTGCATATTTTGTGATTTCGTGAGTTATAACCCTTGGTTTCTGACACATTTTGTCTGTTTCAGTTTGTTTCAACATGGCCCAAGAAAAATCTTTGCCGAATTCAAAATCGATTATTTCATGAGCTGTACCTCGTGAATTTTGACAATTTCTTCTGTTTTGGCCGGGTGTTAGAAATGCTGAAACCGACGAATTCATGAGCTATTGTCCGTACGATTTTAGACCATTTTTGTCTGTTTGACACCCTATGTAAAAATATCTTTGCCAAGTTTAAAACCGACAATTTCATGAGCTATAACATGTGATTATTGACTCATGTCGTGCGTTAGAGCCTGACAACAAATAATTAGGTAGAATTCAAATAATAGGATTTCATGAGTTATAACCCATGGTTTTCCAACCGCTTCGGTCTGTGTGACGCCCCTGGGTTCACACACGGCTGCAGTCCGAGGTGAAACCA
>BQKN01067333.1:0-18781 GCA_022839385.1 Asparagus kiusianus
GACTATAAGCGACTAAAGTCCTCGTGTTGGACTATAAGCGACTAAAGACCCCGTGTTGGGCAACCTTTGCTAAACCTTGAGCATATTACACATTTGGGTTGTGAGCATGACACTTTGATGTAGTTGGACATGATAGTGATTTAAGTGTACATGACACTTATTTCGACTATGTATTTTTGGCACAGCTGAGTTTATTGGTAGACATGGGAGTATTATCTTTTCTTTTCTTTATTGTTCATATATTAGACTTCGGGTTTGGAAACTTAGGGATTTTCAATTTGAGATACAAGGTATATATATGAGGGTTTCCTTGTTTGGATTATTTCGCTCGACGTACCTATGCTCGTGTTGAGATTTCCTAAGTACTAAAACCCCTTACTATTAGGACATTGTATATATATATATATATTCTGTCATTACTGTATTTTCTTATACAACGAGCCCTATCCCTTGGGGTTGGTTGTGATGTTGCTCGCTAGCGCTTTGACGCTCGTTGTCCCTCCCCCTTTTCAGGTCACGAGCCAGGAGCACGGAGAGCCGTAGGTTGATAGCGGACTACTTTAGTGTTCAGCTTTACTTTATCTATGTATTATTTTCTATGGGCTCCACTGTAATGTTTTCAGACATTTGAGAGTTTATTCTAGAGATGTAAAGGCTGTGTTGCCTTAATTTCCTTTACTCAGACTTGCTGTATTTTGAGACTTGTAAGAACTCCAGTTTATTTCATTTCAGACTTTGACTATGTACTACAGTTTATTTCGTTGATGAGATGTATTGTGTTCTATCATTTCATCTAGTATTGTTGATTCACTTTTCACTTGCTTTGTACCTACACCTGATGTTGACTACACTAGAGAGATAGTGATTGTGATGGTGAAACGTGTTACTGCACGGTGTGGTACATGGCAGGTTTGACATCCATGGTTTCACCTCGGACTGCAGCCGTGTGTGAACCCAGGGGCGTCACAGTTGGTATCAGAGCTCTAGTTCCAGTATCCTTAGGATCATCCTGTGTCGAGTCGTGGAGCTAGGATAGAGTTTTCTAGGATTCAAGTATAGAGTCCGAGAGGATTTCCTAGTATGAGTGAGGACGATATATGCGTATATCTTAAAAATTGAGGATATTTTTTTTTATGACAACTATTTTGCATAAATTCAAAGTATTTGTATGAATACTATATGTTGTGAAAAATTGTATTATGATACGCTATTTATAAGAATCCAGTTTGACTTATGGACTTTTGTTTTTCTTACCATCAGGAGAGAGATGGCAGGACGAGATAGACCCCGTACTAGGGGAGCTAGCCAGGCAGACTCTCAGCAGACTCCGCCTGAACAGCAGTCAGCTCAGCCCGAGCAAGAGCAGGCACCACCAGAGCCGCAGCAGGCTCCTCAGTATCTGGTGGACCTCATGGCCCCTCTTATTGCTCGGATGACAGCTATCGAGGAGATGGTGACGACTCACATTGCACCACGGATACCACCACCACCAGTAGCTCAGCAGCAGGGGATACCTGCCGTTCCTGTTGGAGAGAGACCACCAGAGGTCACGCCTACAGCTCTTCCTCCAGCAGCACCTGTTAGAGCCACGGAGCAGGAAGCTTGGCTCCGCATGGTAGAGAGATACCAGAAGATGAGGGCACCAGAGTTTCAGGGGTCACCAGACCCTCTTGCAGCCCACAAGTGGAAGGAGGATGTGAGCAACATTCTCGATATTCTCAGTGTGGATTCAGTCCAGAAGCAGAGACTGGCATCTTATAGCTTGAAGGGAGACGCCGGGAGATGGTACCGGCTACAGTTTACCCCAGAGCAGAGGATGACCCTCACATGGGAGGACTTCGTTTATTTCTTTGATGGACAGTATGTTTCTTCGGCAGCACGGACTGGGAAGGAGCTTGAGTTATCCCGGTTGACTCAGGGAGACATGACCGTGGCAGAGTTTGAGAGCAGGTTCATGGAGCTATTGCATTTCACAGGCATGTGGCAGACCGGAGAGCGTCAGGCTCAGATGTTTTTGGCTGGGCTCCGCCCAAATCTCCGACGATACCTCGTGTCGAGGAGATTCTATTCAGTTAGGAAGGTAGCTGAGGCTGCCACTTCCCAGGAGATTGAGACCTCTATGTTCCAGAAGGACAAGGAGGGGAAGACCAAGACAGGGCAGAGTAGTGATAAGGGCAAGAACAAGAGAGGCTTTTCTGGACATCAGCAGCAGCATCAGGGCCCTCATAAGAAGGGACCCCAGCAGGATCAGCGAGCGCACCAGCAGCGCAAGTTCCAGGGTTCTTGTTTCAACTGCCACAAATTCGGGCACAAGGCTTCAGAGTGTCGTAGTGCACCAGCAGGAGCTCAGCAGGGCAAGGGCCCGAACCAGCCGCAGCAGCGACAGCAGAGTAGAGGACAGGGTCAGCCGAACCGACTTGAGGCACCGCCAGCGACGCAGAGGGCAGAGGGGCAGGTTCGAGCAGTTCAGGAGGCTCCACAGGGGCAGATTGTTCCATACTCCCCAGCATTAGCAGTTGAGCAGACTCCAGCTCCAGGCAGAGTTTATGCAGTGGTCCCCCGTGATCACGGTGCTAGCGGAGCAGTTGTGGAGGGTACGTTCCTTGTGAATTCCTTTCCCGCCCGTATTCTATTTGATTCGGGAGCTTCGCATTCTTTCATCTCGCATGCATTCATGGCTAGACTCCAGCTTGTAGCTCAGCCACTAGACACCCCTTTGTCAGTTTCCACCCCTTTAGGTGAGGTATCGCTTCTGGAGAGCATGTGTAGGAGGTGTACCGTCAGTTTAGATGAGTCGGAGTTCATAGTTGATCTGATAGTATTGCATATGTCCGAGTTTGATGTTATTCTTGGTATGGATTGGTTGTCATCCTACCATATTAGTATTGACTGCTTCGCGAAGACAGTCAAGTTGCGAGCGTCCGATGGGTCCGAGTTGATTGTAGCCACCTCTCAGGGTAACCGATTTGCGGAGTCGTTTTTGGCATACATCGAGGAGGTGCTGCGACGGGATCAGGGAGCCGAGTTATTGGAGACTAGAGTTGTCTCAGATTTTCTGGATGTCTTTCAGGACATACCTGGGTTACCTCCTGTGAGAGAGGTTGAGTTCTACATCGAGTTGCAGCCTGGCACAGCCCCTATATCCCGCGCACCCTATCGCATGGCACCAGCTGAGATGAGAGAGCTGCAGACCCAGTTGGACGAGTTGTTAGCTTAGGGTTTTATCCGCCGGAGTCATTCTCCGTGGGACGCACCGGTCCTCTTCGTGAAGAAGAAGGACGGTAGTATGAGATTATGCATAGATTATAGAGAGTTGAACAAGGTCACAATCCGAAATAGGTACCCACTACCTAGGATTGATGACTTGTTTGACCAGCTGCAGGGAGCGCAGTATTTCTCGAAGATTGATCTTCGTTCTGGCTATCATCAGTTGCGGGTTCGGGAGATGGATATCCCCAAGACCGCTTTTCTTACTCGATATGGATCCTTCGAGTTCTTGGTCATGCCATTCGGGTTGACCAATGCACCCGCGGTATTCATGGATTTGATGAACCGGGTTTTCCGTCCCATTTTAGATCAGTTTGTGATCGTCTTTATCGACGATATTCTTATCTACTCAAGATCGGAGGCAGAGCACGAGGAGCATCTACGGATAGCGTTGAGGACCCTCCAGGAGCATCAGCTGTATGCTAAGTTCAGCAAGTGTGAATTCTGGCTTTCAGAAGTCAGATTTCTTGGCCACGTCATCAGTAGAGAGGGCATAGCAGTGGACCCGGCTAAGGTCACGGCAGTTCTTGATTGGGAGCCACCGAAGACGGTGACAGAGATTCGCAGCTTTCTGGGTTTAGCTGGATATTACAGGAAGTTCATTCAGGACTTCTCGAAGATTGCGACGCCGATTACACACCTTACGAAGAAGGGTGTACAGTTCACATGGAGCATGGAGTGCCAGAAGGCCTTTGATATTTTGAAGGCTAAGTTGACTACAACGCCGGTTCTGATTATTCCGACCAGCGACAGGATATTCGTGGTGTACACGGATGCATCATTGGCAGGCCTAGGAGGCGTATTGATGCAAAACCAGAGGGTGGTAGCCTATATCTCACGGCAGTTGAGGGTGCATGAGCAGAACTATCCCACTCATGACTTGGAGTTAGCAGCAGTGGTGTTTGCACTGAAGTCATGGAGGCACTATTTGTATGGAGTGCAGTTCGAGCTATTCACAGACCATCAGAGTCTGAAGTATCTCTTTTCTCAGAAGGAACTCAACCAGAGACAGAGGAGGTGGATTGAGTTCATCAAGGACTACGAGTTCGCGATTCAGTATCATCCAGGGAAGGCGAACGTCGTAGCAGATGCCTTGAGTAGGAAGCGTCGACATCGGATTGCGGCTTTGAGGTGTTCATTACATAGAGATCTTATCACTCTTAGCCAGTTTGATTTTCGACCCGAGGTTGGTGGAACCAGTACGTTTTTGGGAGCTGTGTCAGTGCAGCCATCTTGGAGTGACAGGATTGTCAGAGCACAGTTGGAGGACTCTTGGATTCAAACCCGTAAGGGGGAGATCTCCAAGGAGCCTAAGGCTGATTGGACCGTTGGAGCAGATGGAGGCCTACGGATGAAGGGTAGGTTGGTCATGCCAGCTAGTTCAGAGCTGAAGAGGGAGTTGTTTGATGAGGCTCATCGTACTCGGTACACAGTGCATCCAGGGACTACCAAGATGTACAAGGACCTGAAGAGATGTTTCTGGTGGAGTGGTATGCGGAGAGAGATTGCAGACTATGTGGCTAGATGTTTTACCTGTCAGCAGGTGAAGGCAGAGCATCAGAGACCCGCAGGGAGCCTTCAGCCTTTGCCTATTCCGGAGTGGAAGTGGGCAGATATTTCCATGGATTTTATCGTGGGGTTGCCAAAGTCGAAGAAGGGGAATGATTCAGTCTGGGTGATAGTAGACCGGTTGACGAAGTCAGCACATTTTATTCCAGTGAGGACCACTTATACAGCCGAGACCTATGCGAGGATCTTCATTCGGGAGATAGTTCGACTTCACGGAGTACCAGACACGATTGTGTCGGATCGAGGATCAGTTTTCACTTCACACTTTTGGAGGAGTTTCCAGGACTCATTTGGCAGCAAGCTATCTTATAGCAGTGTATTCCACCCACAGACGGATGGTCAGACAGAGAGGGTGAATCAGGTGTTGGAGGACATGTTGCGGGCATGTGTCATTGACTTCCAAGGCAGTTGGGAGGATCACATTCCACTGGTAGAGTTCGCTTATAACAATAGTTACCAAGCGACGATCGGTATGGCCCCGTATGAAGCATTATATGGGAGACCTTGTAGATCACCGATATGTTGGGCCGAGCCGGAGGACAGCTTGATGCTTGGACCAGAGTTAGTGAGGCAGACTACTGAGAAGGTAGCCTTGATCAGGGAGCGGATTCTAGCCGCTCAGAGTCGGCAGAAGAGCTATGCAGATAAGAGACGGAGACCCCTCGAGTTTCAGATTGGGGATTTGGTTATGCTGAAGGTGTCGCCTATGAAAGGCGTGCAGCGATTCGGGAGGCGAGGGAAGCTTGCACCGAGATATATTGGACCATTTCAGATTTTGGAGCGCATTGGAGCTGTGTCATACAGACTAGATCTTCCAGCTTCTATGTCTAGTATACACAATGTATTCCACATTTCTATGCTCAAGAAGCACTTGCATGACGAGGAGCAGCAGCGAGTGTTGGATGCACCGGAGATTGAGCTTCAGGATGATTTGACTACTATCGAGATTCCAGTATCTATTCTTGCTAGAGAAGACAAGAGACTCAGAAACAAGGTGATTCCATTGGTGAAAGTTCGGTGGAACCGAAGTGGAGTGGAGGAAGCTTCTTGGGAGCGCGAGGAGGACATGCGACGCGACTACCCACACTTATTTAAGCAGGTAAATTAACTAAAGTATTTTTGACGTGAATTCCTACTTGTATATTTATATGAATACCTTGACACCTATACTTAACACTAGAATGATGGCATTTTTATCTAATTCCTAATCTTGCGGAACACACGGTATATGCATGGGGGGTTCCTTGTTTGGATTTTTCGCCCGACGTACTAGTTCCGTTAGGTTAGGGGTCGAATAAGAATATTACCATTGTAGATCGTTAAGTGTAAATGTCACTATATGCTTATTTTAGTGATTGATATGTGTGATTGATATGTGTGAACGAGTATGTGTGCGGGTTGGATTAGACCCTTGTTGTGCTTTTCAGCATCATTGCGAGTTAGATATGATTCCTGAATTTCGAGGACGAAATTCTTTTAAGGGGGGGAGAATGTAAGACCCCGTTGATTTTGACGACTTTCAAGTGTGAATATGAGTGAACAAAGATAATTAATATATATTATAAATATCTTTGTGGCATGGTCATGCATGGGAAATGATATTTGAGCTTATGAGCATGTGTATATGCCTCAGGTATGAGGATGAGTTGTAAGTTTGCATATCGTGTGCAAAAGAATCAATGTATGCAGATTTTTATTCATGAGTCGACTCATAACATGTCATGAGTCGACTGATCAGGTTGAGTCGACTCACGCCTGTCATAAGTCGACTCATGATATCGAGTCCTGTTCCCAATTTTCTTTTGCTGAGTCGACTCATAATTTTTATGAGTCGACCCATGGCCATGAGTCGACCCATAATGAGTCATGAGTCGACTCATCGTAATTTTTCTAGCTTCTTTCGATTCGGGTTTGTGGGTTTCGGGTCGGGTTTAGTTGGCTCCTATATATTTCTTAGCACCCGAAAAACACCCATTTACATCAGATCTCCCCAAGAAAACCCTAGCCCCTCCCTCTTCTCTTAAACCCTAGGTGTTCTTGGAGATTTTGGGGGCGTTTTAAGGAGGATTTCAGCGTTCTCTCTTGGATTGCAGCTAGGGGGATTGTTATTCTTCACATCTGAGGCGAGTAGCATCTCACCCATACCCTTCCCCATGTTTTTAACTGTTTATAAACGTTTTTAATGGATTCCATTGAGCCTAAGACTTATTTTTAAGTATAAAACAATATTCTTGTTAGGGTGAATGCTAGAAATCATGTGTTTAAGATTTTAAATCCTCACCAACAAGTTTTTAATGAAAACCCAGATCTGGAAAATTTGTTTAAAGAATAAAAACAAGAGTTTTTATATTAATTTAATGTTTTCCTTCATGATTAGGGATTTAAATGTTAGTGTTAACATGCAAGTAATTGTTTCATGTTATATATGTTTCCTCTCTGTGTAATAGTCTAAACTTGAAGGCCAGATGCATGTATACTGGTAAAATTGGGATATGGAACGAGTTGAACAAATTCAGTTCAAACAAATGCAGATTTCAGCTCTTGAGTCGACTCACGACTCATCATGAGTCGACTCATCATGTTGAGTCGACCCATGGCTAATCATGAGTCGACTCACGAACTCGTTTCCTGTTGTCATTGATCTTCTGCTGAGTCGACTCGTCAGTATACGAGTAGACCCACGATGTATGAGTCGACTCATAAGAGTGCATGAGTCGACTCATCTGGGTTTTTCCTGTTTTCTTTTGTTTCCTGTTTAAACACTTGCTGTGTACAAACATATAGACTGAACACACATGTTATATATGTAAGATGACTTGACATGATACAAAGTTTGGACATGCACGGCAAGGCACGTATAAGAGTTGAATGGACACTCCATTAATAGTAGTAACTTCATGGTTCATATAAAGTCCTCGTGTTGGACTATAAGCGATTAAAGTCCTCGTGTTGGACTATAAGCGACTAAAGTCCTCGTGTTGGACTATAAGCGACTAAAGTCCTCGTGTTGGACTATAAGCGACTAAAGACCCCGTGTTGGGCAACCTTTGCTAAACCTTGAGCATATTACACATTTGGGTTGTGAGCATGACACTTTGATGTAGTTGGACATGATAGTGATTTAAGTGTACATGACACTTATTTCGACTATGTATTTTTGGCACAGCTGAGTTTATTGGTAGACATGGGAGTATTATCTTTTCTTTTCTTTATTGTTCATATATTAGACTTCGGGTTTGGAAACTTAGGGATTTTCAATTTGAGATACAAGGTATATATATGAGGGTTTCCTTGTTTGGATTATTTCGCTCGACGTACCTATGCTCGTGTTGAGATTTCCTAAGTACTAAAACCCCTTACTATTAGGACATTGTATATATATATATATATTCTGTCATTACTGTATTTTCTTATACAACGAGCCCTATCCCTTGGGGTTGGTTGTGATGTTGCTCGCTAGCGCTTTGACGCTCGTTGTCCCTCCCCCTTTTCAGGTCACGAGCCAGGAGCACGGAGAGCCGTAGGTTGATAGCGGACTACTTTAGTGTTCAGCTTTACTTTATCTATGTATTATTTTCTATGGGCTCCACTGTAATGTTTTCAGACATTTGAGAGTTTATTCTAGAGATGTAAAGGCTGTGTTGCCTTAATTTCCTTTACTCAGACTTGCTGTATTTTGAGACTTGTAAGAACTCCAGTTTATTTCATTTCAGACTTTGTCTATGTACTACAGTTTATTTCGTTGATGAGATGTATTGTGTTCTATCATTTCATCTAGTATTGTTGATTCACTTTTCACTTGCTTTGTACCTACACCTGATGTTGACTCCACTAGAGAGATAGTGATTGTGATGGTGAAACGTGTTACTGCACGGTGTGGTGCATGGCAGGTTTGACATCCATGGTTTCACCTCGGACTGCAGCCGTGTGTGAACCCAGGGGCGTCACACTAAAGTACTTATGACAACCTATATTTGCTTGATACAATTGCTTCTTATAATGAATCCTTGCATGTGAAATCACGTGTACTAAGCATAAATTAAATAAGAAAAATTCAATAACATTATGGCATAAGCGCTTGGGTCATATCTCAAAAGGTAAAGTTGAGCGTCTGGTGTCTGATGACATTTTGGATTCCCGTGATTTTTTAGATTTTGATTTATGTGTTGAATGTATCAAGGGAAAACAAACCAAAGTTAAGATTAGGTGCTAAAAGATCTTTAAATGTCTTAGAATTAATACATACATATATTTGTGGGACATTCCCTATGGCATATTTGAATGGTCAACAATATTTTATATCATTCATAGACGATTACTCACGTTATGGGTACCTATATCTAATTTATAAAAAATCTGAGTCTCTAGACATGTTCAACGCCTATAAAGCTAAAGTTGAGAATCAACTCAACAAAAAAATTAAAACCGTTTAGATCTGATTGTAGTGGTAAGTACTACGATAGATATGATGGCTTGGGTGAACAACGTTCAGGATGATTTGCTAAATACCTAGAGGAATACGATATCGTCCAATAGTACACCATGCCAAGGTCACCCAGCATGAATGGTGTAGCTAAAAGTCGAAACATGACTCTTAAGCATATGGTAAGAAGTATGATTTCTCATTCTTCTTTATCAGAGTCACTCTGGGGTGAAGCATTAAATACAATAACTTACATTCTGAACAGAGTACCAAGTAAAGCAGTTGCTAAAACACCTTATGAGCTTTGGACTGGTCAAAAGCCTAGTTTGAAGCACTTACATATTTGGGGTTGTCCAGCTGAGACAGGGCCTTATAGGCCAAATAAAAAGAAATTGAACACCAAAACAATTAGCAGCTATTTTATTGGGTATTCTGAATGTTCTAGGGGCTATAAGTTTTACGATCTCACACTCAGGAATATTTTTGAGACATGAATAGAAACATTCTTTGAGGATGTTGAGTTTGGGGGAGAAATAAGGTTGGAAACATTGCTTATGAGGAGAAATTAGCTTCAGACCCAATCCATACAGTTACTTTTGATAATATTCAGATTCTTATACCTATTATTGATCAATAAGTAAATCCAAAACCTCAAGATGACAATGTTGAAAAACTCTCTGTTCCAGAAGAACAAACTCAACAACCTCAAGAAACAGTGTCCTTACGGAGATTCATGAGAGAAAGGAGAAATGCTATTCCGGATGATTATATTGTATTTCTCTAAGAATATAAGGAAAATAATGGAATGTTGGAAGATGATCCAATCAACTTCCTTCAGGCCATGAAAAGTTCTAACTCTCAAAAGTGGATTGATGCCATGAATGAAGAGTACAAGTCTATGCAAGACAATAAGGTTTGGGAACTTGTCCCATTGCCAGAAGGTGTAAAACCAATTGGTTGTAAATGGATACTTAAAACCTAGCGGGATGCAAATGGTAATGTGTAAAGATATAAGGCACGTCTTGTAGCTAAAGTCTTTACTCAAAAGGAAGGTATTGATTATACAGAGACTTTTTCTCTTGTTTCGTCGAAAGACTCTTTTAGAATAATCATGGCGCTTGTTGCATATTTTGATCTTGAGTTACATCATATGGATGTTAAGACTGCATTTTCAATAGCGATATTGATGAGATGATTTATATGGTGTAATCATAAACCTTTATGTCAGGAGACCCGAAGAATATGGTTTGCAAATTAAGAAAATACATCTATGGACTCAAGCAAGCTCCTCATCAATGGTATTACAAGTTTCAACAAATAATTATCTCGTTTGGTTTTGAGATGAATATTGTTGATGACTTTGTATATCACAAGATTAGTGGGAGTAAGTATATTTTTCTGATTCTTTATGTCGATGACATATTGCTTGCCACAAATGTTATAGACATGATGCACGAAACCAAGAGATTTCTATCAAAGAATTTTGAGATAAAAGATCTTGGGGACGTATCTTTTATATTAGGAATTCAGATACATCGAGATCGTTTTCGAGGTATACTTGGATTATCACAAAAGAGCTATATCGATAAAGTACTCAAAAGGTTTGGCATGTAAGATTGCAGACCAAGTGACACCCCTGCTGCTAAAGGAGACAAATTCAGTCTCACTAAGTGCCCTAAAGGTAACCTTGAAATTTAAGAAATGCAGAAGATTCCCTATGCTTCAGCTATAGGAAGTCTAATGTATGCTCAGGTGTGTATGTGTCTGGATATTGTGTATATTGTTGGTATGTTAGGCAGATACTTAAGCAACTCTGGTATGGATCATTGGATAGCAGTTAAAATGGTTATGAGATATCTTCAGAAAATAAAAGATTATATGCTCACGTATAAAAAATCAGAATAGCTGGAGGTCATTAGGTACTCTGATTCTGATTTTGCTGGATGTCAAGGTAGCAGAAAGTCTACATCAGGATACATTTATGTGTTAGAAGGAGGAGCTATATCATGAAAAGTGTTAAATAGACACTTGTAGCTTTCTCCACTATGGCAGCAAAATTTGTAGCTTGCTATGAGGCATCCAATCATGGAATATGGTTACGAAATTTTGTCATTGGACCACGCATTCTAGAAAAGGCTGAAAGACCATTAAAATTATTTTGTGACAATAAATCTATAGTGTTGTATTCCAATAACAACAGGAGTTCAACTAAGTCAAAACATATTGACATTAAGTTCCTGGTTATGAAAGAAAGGGTACATGTGACAGATATCCATAGAGAATATTGGGAAAAACTACATGATAGTTGATCCTCTTACAAAAGGATTGCCACCTAAGGTCTTTCATGAGCACACTGCTCATATTGTTGTGGTATTATTTGAGGATATCATGATTTAGTGGGAGTATATAATTTTGGTACTTTATGTTTGGTTGTATTGTCTGATCAAAATAATGTATTCAGTTAAGACACTCTGTTACATTATGTTTGGTTTTGATATCACTAAAATTTAAGGTAAGGCCAATTGAAAATAGACATGTACTGATCACATTACATGTAATTTTTATGTTGCACATCCATGATTGATCTATGTCATATGATTGTATTATTATATGTGACCATTGAAGGGTCAAGTCACGATAAATGTGATGAAGGCTGCTTTGATCCTATATTGATATAGTCAATGGACGATATTGTTTGGAAATACCCTTGTATGTGATAGCAATTTTTTGAGCTCAAAAGGTTATGCACACTTTAAAGAAACAATGGTGCCCAAGTGAGAGATTGTTGGATTTAAATCTAATTAAATCTATTTGTAGGCACATATGTTATATCGGTGTGTGTTGCTATCTTTGAAGTTGACCCGTATAAAGTGATCAATCAGGTAATTGGGTCAATAGGTATTTAAATATGTCATGGGCTAATTGTGCAGATATCATATTGTAATTCTAATTTAATGAGGGGCTAAATTAGAAAACTATAAGTCTATATAAAGGGGTTATGGTTCCTAATCTTAGGGTTGAGTTCTCATTCTCTTATCCTCGTCTATAGAGAAATCTTAAGGAGAGAACCCACAAAATTAGAAGATCCAAAACTTTAATTCAGATCCGTGTAATGGATTTAGGTATTGCTTCCGCGCTCTTGTTGTTTAATCTCTTTGGATTAACCATGATTATTAGATCTATATTAGATCGATCTTAAGTACTAACACGTACATCTTTATTGCTATTGAAAATGTTAGAATTTTATATGATTATGTCTAGGCTTCACGCATAAGTGCCTCCTAATTATTCATTTTGTTACTTCATACTTCTTAAGCTATTTTTAGACTCAACTTACTTCGTTAAACTATTAATTTCATCTTTGCATACCCCTATGAACTATGTTATGTCTCACTTTACTATCCAAAATATCACATCCAATACATAATTATTGCTTCTCGTTTATTATTTTGCAAGTTATTTAAATAGTTCAGGCAATATGAAGGGACGGTTTAAGGGGCGAGTAGGGCTTGAAGCCCTATGTCAAAGGATGCAAGATAATCTAAACAAATCAATTACCAGAAATATTCTTAGAATCTTTATATCATGTTTGTCCAAATGATAATCATTGCGCAAGACTATTTGGATGATGGTTCAAGTACCCAAGTGATGTGGAGTTTGTGAATATGTCGAGATTATAAGTGCAAAATCAAGGTATAATATAGAAAAATATCAAATCCAACGAGGAAGGTGTTGTAGAAATTAATCAAAAGTGATTCTTAAGTTGTGTGTGTGATAATTAATTAGAAATGATAAATGTGAGATTGTGGAGAGATATGAGGAGACTGGTTATGACTATATGCAAATAAAAACAAAACTTGATCGAGAGTGGGGAAAGAAAGATGAAGAAATAGAAGGAAAATAAAATTAAGAATTAAACAAAGAAAAATTAAGAATAAAGAGGAAAACCAAGAATGTAAAATATGAAGGATTCAATTAGAGATATGAGGAATTTAGAATTGAATCCACAAGTCAATTTCAATTATAAATTATGAATCATTCTCTTTTTATCATATTTTACTTTAGATTTATTAAGTATAGACTGTCAAACCACTTAAGGTTAAGCATAACCTATCAACCATCTAAGCAAAATTAACATTCATGAAAAGAACAACAACTAGATAGTAATTCTAGAATTTCTCCTACCAATTAGTTCTCTAGTTGATTATCCTAAACATGATCATTTTGAGCATAAGAGAGTAATTCAAAATTCATAAAAGAAATTAAACTAGTTTCATACAATTTTAGAATTCCTACAAGAATTAGTTCCACATCTTAGAAAATAAAATGGAGAGAATAAAGATAAAAACTAACTCCAAAAAGGATTCTAGCCTCTAAGTGAGAGAATGAAAGGAAAAAAATGAACAAATATAAAAACTAATTCCCAAGAGGGTTATAGCCTCTTGGCAAATAATGCAAAAAAATAAAATCTAAACTATAGAAGAAAATAAATCTATACTATAAAATAATTGTAAGAAAATAAAGGTATGAAAGTAAATCGACTCTACAATGCATGAAAATAAATCTAATTCAAGAGGATTCTAGCCTCTTGAATATCTAAAGTAAGAAAAAAAATATTATAAGAAATTAAAAAGATGAAAGAGAAAATTTACATTCTAAGAGGGTTCTAGCCTCTTGACGAAGGCAAATCTTTATCTTGATCTTGATCTTCATCTCATATTTGTTTTTATCATTAAACAAAGAGAGAAAAATATAAAGAGGTGAAAATATTATATTATTAATTATAATAAAAAGTTATAATTTTGGAAGATCTTATCAATTAAGAGTAACCCTCCACTCCAAATAGAGTTTTTATAAAAGTTTTCACACTCAAACCCCTCACCCCCTATCCCTATTTATAGGCTATAGTAATGAATGAGAACCATTGGATTTTACTTGGTCTCTAAGGATCAAATCTTAGCCATAAAACAAGTTTGTTACAGATCAATTGGTCGCCAATCGGTTGACCAATTGGTTGGTTACGGATCAAATTTTAACCATAAAACGCGTTTGTTACGGATCAATTGGTCGACAGATTGGCCAATCGGTTGGCCGCCCGATTAGAATTCAAAATTTTTGAAAATACAGTTAGCTCCCTCACTGCTGGATTTTCAACTTTTAGCGACGGACAAATCCGTCGCTAAAAGCCGTTTTTCCGTCGCTAAATCTTTTAGCGACGGAAAATATACAATTCCGTCGCTAATATATCGACGCTATATTAGGGGTGCCTAAAAAGTCTTTTAGCGACGGACATTCCGTCGCTAAATTTTAGCGACGGTTTATTAGCGACGGAATTTTGGTCGCTATTTTTTAAAAATAAAAAAATAAAAAAACAATAGCGACGGAATTTCCGTCACTAATATGTTTTTAGCGACGGAAAATCCATCGTTAAAAAAATATTAGTGACGGATATTCCGTCGCCATTGTTTTTTGAAAGTGCACAAGCTTAGTTTCGTGCATGTTTTCCGTCGCTAAATAGATATTTAGCGACGGAAATTCCGTTGCTAAAATTATTTTTAGCAACGGAAATTCCGTCGCTAAAAATTTAATAAAATGAAATTTGCAAATTATTTTGAAAATTGAAAAATCCCTGTACAATATCGATAATAATTTTTAAAAACCTGTTAAATCAGCAGAAGAAAGCTTCAATTTCACACAAATATCACATCTCACGTAGAAGAAAGCTTCAATCTCACACAAATATCACATCTCACGCAGAAGAAAGCTTCAATCTCATACAAATATCAGCAGAAGAAAGTTTCTCAACAGGTACATAATAAATATTGTTTATACAACACAAGAAATTGTTTTCAAAGTTATATTAAGGACAATCAATCCTCCTGATCATCATCATCCTCATCCTCAACACCAGCCACATTATGACTACCCCCGGCTGCACCTTGTGAAGAAGTCCCGGCCTGTAAATATAAATCAAATGTTAACAAGTGTGTGTAAACGTTAATAAGAGTACAAATATAAATATACTACAACATAACACCACAACACAACAACACTACAAAATCACAACACAACAACACAACACCACAACACAACAACACTACACCATCACAACACAACACACCACTACACTGCACAACACATCACCACACATCACACCACAACACAACAACACCACCACAAATCCTCCAACCTCACCCACCAACCAATAACACTCGCCCTCGCCCTACCCCTCCCCCTCAACCACCACCACAACAAAATCCCCACTCCTCATCGTCAACCACGACCAAAGCCCCCCACCCACTAACCAATCATACTCTACACACCCCTCCTCCTCCATCACTACCATCACCACCATCAACACCCAATCCCCATTCCTCCCCCCCACCACGACCAAACCCCCCCACAAACCAATCACATAACGACCACCATTACACAACACCACAGCCAACCAACCAACCAACCCACCAACCAATACCACCAACACTACGCACGCAAGTATAAATTTTGAGGTTTGTGTTAGGGTTAAAGTTAGGGTTTGTGTGTAACAGTTTGTATTAGTATGTATCAGTATGTACGATATCATCTAATTAAAAAAAAGCAAAGTATATATATTACCTGTGACGATAGAAAATGTCTCCTATATGCCTCCTGAGCTTCCTGAGGCAGAGTCGACATGAATTGTGTGAACTCCAATACGGTCTGCTCCCGACGCCTCCGTTCTTCCTCTAGAGCCTGCTGATATGTTGTTTGCTACGACAGGCGATCTTCAATCGCTTTTAATCGCTGCTCCATCGAGTCTTGATATGAACTGTTTCCTGGTGTTCCTTGTGGTGCTGCAGACTGGTAGGTGCTACTAGACTCGTGCGGCCTCTGCTCGGATCCTCTCCACCGATATCTGTTCTTCCTACTAGGTCCAATGACCGTCTCGATGATGGAGTCCTCATCCTCTCTATTTAGCTGGGCAGGAGTGTTAGAACAGACCTGAGACTGAGTCAATTGCTCCTCTACCTTGGCATGTAATTTTTCCTGCGATATATCAAAACAACCCGGGCAAGTCGACTTAATAATGATGCATTGATATGAAATTGAATATATAAATGAACTGCTACTTACAGCCAGATCCTTATTCTTTGCTTTCTTCTCTTCATTGGCGTAATTCGGGCTCCAGGAAGTCAGAATACGATCTGCAAAATGTCTGAGATCTCCCCTTCCCTATTTTATTCAAATATATCATTAACCCATAACACATAAATTATACTCAACGTAAAAGCTAATATATTATATACCTCAAGCTCTAATTGATGATAATGCTGGCTGAATGTCCTGGAGCCCCCGTGATGCTCGTAATTGCGAGGCGCGTTGCGATTCATCCTTGCTATTTCAGCTTGAGCCTGCAAAACAATGTCAATTCGAAACAATATAGAAATTCAAACAATAAATTAAAAATATATACTTCAATAATACCTAAATTTTAGCCATGTCCCAGTAACTGCAAAGTGCAAAAAAATCTACTCCATCCACACGCGTGTCAAGATGCCAGTATCGCTCCCAATCTTCTGTTATTTGGACAAAATATTTTTTCTTTACCTCAAACCGCCATCTCTTGAACGATACATTGATTTGCCCGAAGCAGTACGTCCAGGCACAAATATTATCGTCAAGAAAGAAAAATCGCTTCAGCATATAAAGAAAAAGTAGATACAAATCAGTGTATTAAATATAATAATAAACTAATAACTAATAATGATGAAAATTAAAATAAATGACTCACACATATATATCTCCAACAAGCCACCAGCGCATCAATCCGCTGTGATTTCCACGTCAAAAATATGTTGAAGAAATCTTGTCTCCTGGCTAAAGCGGCAAGGAAATTGTTAAAAGCATTGGCAAAGGCCCCAACAGGCACTCCGTTTTCCCATCGGATCACAGCCCTCCGATTAATATCAGGGATGAGGCTCGATTCCTTAGTAGCATTGTGGCCGCGTCGAGGAGGTCGCTCGGTACCTGCGAAACAAAGAATCGAATGAAACAATGAATCAATATATATTTGCGAAAAAATTTTAAAATAATAACCGATAAACTATAAAAATTTATTCATACCTTTCAGTTCGAGGCATCTACGCTTTGCTTGTTCGTACCTTTGTAGCGCGATAGGGCGCATATCATGATAAGAATCCCAATCATCCCTCACCTTGGCCGGACCGTGGGCTCGCTGATCCGGAATAAAATCTGGCGGTAGTGCCGCAGCTTCTAAAGCTACGCTATACGGCTCAAATCTCCTCTCCTCCAATATATCTGCATGCGGTGGTGGTGGTATCTCCGCATGCTGTGTAGGATCAGCCTGTGTCTTCACGTCATGTGGAGCATCTCCGCGTGATGTGTCCTGTGGCTGCGAGTCATGTGTAGCATCTCCTCCTCCTGTGTAGTAAATGTTAAAAATATATTAGGCTCATGTTAACAGTTTATAGAAATGTACAAATATAACAAATAAATAAAAATACCTGACGTAGAGGCATGTGCGTCGCCTCCAGAATGTCTACCAAAAATTCTCTCAAGCGCTTTCTTACGAAATCCTTTTGTCATCTATACTTTGAAAACATAATGAATATCCAACAAAGGCAATAATGTAATACAGATGTCCAGTTAAACAGATAATGCAAATAATTAATAAAACAACACATGGCAATAGAATCGCGTGTACATAATGTCTAGTTAAACAGATAATACAAAGGCAATAATGTAATACATGACACACTGTGTTACATGATAACCAGTCAAACAGATAATATAAAGGTAATAATATAATGCATACACATTAATGGAAGTGAGCATATCCCTACATATATCATTTTAAGTTATAGGACAAGTGTGTGTGATCGGCTGTCAGAGGAAGGCTTCTATCCCATTAGGTATGTAAACGTAGCGTGTATATGTATTTACGTGTGTTCAAGTGTACTTTTATTTCGTCAAAATTTCGGCAGCACCTACCCGCTGTACTTAATCGGATTCGGATCCTCTCCTAATGAGAGGGTTCCTAATATCTCCTAATGAGATCTTGGCCTTTGATTTATCAATCAAATGCCAAGATCTCCTCATGCACAAAAGTAGGCGGGAGATAAGGAGACGATATTGGCATTTGATTGAATCAAAGACCAAGATCTTCTAATTAGTAGGTGTTAGAAGAGGATTCATTAGGAGAGGATCCCAATTCGTTCTCCGAGTACACTATAGTACACGGAGAACAACGAGTAAGCGCCGCCAACAATCCTGTATATGTGACAACTAAATAAAGAGATTATATATAGTATTTATTGGACGGAGTATTCTACGGCTCGAAAATATGAGTGTACAGTGTGTGCAATTTCTATGTAATTAGCGATATAATAGTTACGATAACCCCACACAATCACCTCACCCTCATTATAACCATCACCCTAACCCTAACCCTAAACCTCACCTTCACCATCCCCTAACCCTAAACCTAAACCTAACCCTCAACCTCAACCTCACCCCCACCCC